>CM076584.1:1646928823-1647426134 GCA_034641835.2 Pinus albicaulis | reverse complement strand
AAATAGTGTGAAATGTTTTTCCTTAGACCTAAGCCCTGTCTCTATAACAAAATCTCCTTCTTGCCTTTTTAGAGGCTTCTTTTGAAGTAGCAGTCAAGATCTCTCAAACAACAAATTTCTTTAAGAAAAACACTGCTCTTATTTCCATCATATATTCTTTCCTGTAGGTGTTTTAAATGACACATCCAGCAGTTTATTTCAGCTTTGCACCTTGAAAACTCACACAGCAAACAATCTATTTTTCTGGTATAATGACAGAGTTTTGAAGTTCTGCGTGCAGTGTTGTGAAAATTTGTAGCAGCTTTAACAGTTAATTAAGCTTTCCTTGGATCAAAACATCAAACCCCTTCGTATGCAGCTCACCAAAAATCCCTTCTTGAATGCAAACACTTAACTCAACTTGTTTTCAAACCTTATTTTTGGTTTCAATCGTCGACAAGTAGTCACAAAATTTAGGGTCAAAGTGTGCAAATACCTCAAGATACGAGGCAAAACTCTTGTGGAGCGTCGGAGGCAGCTCTGGAGGTCTTCAAGCATGCGCGACACTTTTTAAGGAAAGAGTAGTGCGCAAAAACACCACCCGGGTGGCCTGTTAGGTCGGGGAGTCGGGTTGTCGGGCGCCGTGTACAGGCGCGTTGCGCAACTGTACAGGCGCGTCGCGCCAACACTGACCGCTCGTTGAAAAATGCTCCCAGGCACGTCGCGCGGGTTTCCAGGCACGTCGCGCTGTGTTTAACGGTGCAAACCTCTAAAACTTCAACCCGATCTTCCTTGTTTCGATGCTATGGAGGCACGGAGTTTTGTCTGCAGTCTGAAAATGAAAAGATCTCCCTCGACCTTACTCCCTTAAAATGTTATTTCAAATTCTCCAACGGTCTTAAAACTTTGAAAAGTAACCTTGGCTTTCAGCTCTGCTTTGTTTAACCTTCGTACGCTGCCTTGGTGTATTTCTTTGACATTTAAAATCACATCGACTTTCATTTGAGGGGTACTCCCTTTTTGAAATGGTTTCGGCCACATAAATTATATCCCCTTTAACACTGTCAAGAAAATGCCTGAAAACTGCTTAGTTTCAAAAAGGGTAGGTTTTTGCCTTGTTAATTTGCTTTGACAGCCTTGGTGTTTATTTACTTCTTCAACCTTTACCTACTGTGGGTGTCAAGTTTACTGGTCTTCTTGGACCTTTGATCTAAGAAAAGCTTATCCTCTCAACATACTTTCTTGCCTGTAGGTGAATCATTTATGATATCTCTGTCCCTTTTTGAATAATGAGAAAACTGCATTTGTTTTAAAACTCCCGAAACTGACAATCTATCAAACTACTTCTTTGTCTATTTATAACTGGTATACTTATTCACAATGTCCATCTTGGGAACTAATCTTGAATAGCCTCCTATTGTTTTTGATGTATATCTGAAAGAATAAGCTTGTGAAGCACGGACAAACAGGTCTCTTGGAAACACAGTTATCATTTGCTTTGATCAGTGCATTGACCTTTTTGTAATAGAACCATTCCAAAGCTCAACTTTGTCCACTGTCTTACTTTCTTGGTGATATTTTAAAAGAGAAAACCACACAAGGTCTGTTGAAGAGCTTTGAAAGCCATTTTGTCATTTTTAAAAGGAGATGGTCTGTCTTCTACCAATTTTTTTGATAATTGCTGCTTCCAGGCGATTTATGAGCTTCTCCCTGGACTGTAAGTGCCATCTTTTGGTTGCATGCTTTCTCACTATATTTCTCTATTTACTCAAAAGGAGTTCCCTTTAAACTTCTTGGCATGTGACAGTGAGGTGACTATGTGGCCTCTTCCCCTAAGGAAACTGCCCTTTTTGGTATCAATGCATACATATTCATATTGTTTCCTGTCCATCATGATGTATTTCTTGAAAGACATTTTCCTATGTGTAATGCATTTTGAAATATAAACACCATATTTTACCTGTGTACAGACTTCTATTTACCTTCTTTGTATCTTTCCACTGCACCTTTTGACCAATCAGTTTTCAACAACACTCAATGCCTTGGCCATCTGCTCATAAATGGAGGAGGCCCTTCACTTGGCAAAGTATCTGAAGATTATTTGATAAGGCTGCATGACAAGGGTTTTGCTTGGATTATGATGGTAAGCAACCAACTTGAAAAACATCGATACTAGCACCTCTGCTTGCAGTCACTACTGTGCTTCAGAAAAACCCTAGTCAAGGTGTCACTGTCTCCCTACACTACTCTGAGGGTGCCTAAAATGTCATCAATTTGCTTTAGTCAACTTATGACAAATTTTTTGAAAGATAATCTCTGTGACTATGGAGGTCAGCACCCTTTGAACAACAAACAACTTTTCTTCTGCCTGTGTGATGACATGATCTGTCAGCATCTCTTCAATTTGGTCTTGTGGGGAAAACAAGCTTCCTATGATTAGAATTGTTTTTACTCATGATATGCCTTTCTAAAGTTTAACAATTCACATGATTTGAAACTTCAAATGACCTTCCTTTATCAGACCAAAGTCTGTTTTCCTTTGAACTTGCATATTTCAGACTCTATCCCTGTTATGATCATCACTCTCATTCATAAAACCTATAATCTCTGTTTCACTGTTCAATAAAAAGCAAACCTGGACTTTTGCAATCCTCAAAGTCAATACTAGCCAGCGCCCTCTGCTTGTAGATGAAGGAGGCACCCTAACCCTCTACTTGTAAATGAAGGAAGTTATGGGCCATGACAATTTACCAGTTTGCTGAGACAGTGGTGTCTTTCTCTTGCTGTGATTTTCATGCTGGGAATAGGCTGCAAGACCTTTGTGATTGACTCTCTGTTTTGCAGATATATCTTAGGCTGATGCTACATTTAGAAGCAGCTGTTCTTCTAACTGTAGATTCAAGAATTTTCTCCTGAGACAGAGTGATATTTCCTGTCTTTGTAGAATCCATAAAACACTGTAAAACTCCTAATAATCAGCTTGAGACTGTGGTTTATGCAGTGCTGAGACCTAAGGATATAAGTGGCGTGACTTAGAGTTGTTTGTCAATTTTATTTGCAGAGTGGGAGGTCAGTCATGTTTGGTCTGTAGCAGATGAAGGTTTTTTGGCCTTTTGATGGTTGCCAAGGGTGAAATGTCTTAAAGCGCCACTTCCTAACATAGGGGAGACTTTTGAAACAGATTTGGATTTTTCCTTTCGGAGCTGATGGGCAGACCAGGAGGGCTGAAGCTAGATAGGATAGTGATAATGAGGTTTTGATTTTGACATGGGTGGACTGAAAAGTAGAAAGGGCGGAAAAAGTTTTATGAGGGTTTTCTAGATGACATATTGACATAAGGAAATCAGTTTCTAGAAAACTCAGCTGTAGATATAGTCATCACTAATATGTAAAAAATACTGATGGCTAACACAGACTACTGCAAATTTTGTACTCAAATTTCAAATGATTAATGAATGAAGATCAAGATTCTTGAATTTGTTGATATTGATATGTTTTCCAGTTTACATTCTGTATTTTCTGTCTATGAATAAAATGAATTAATGAAGCTGCAGGTCTCTTTTTACATATGTGAATAAGAGTTAAAAATCCTTAATGGGCACTCCTTAATTTTAACTATTCCACTATCTTAAAACTATTTTGAAGTTTAAAGTGATAGATACTGTTAATTAGCATATCAGTTTGGGCTTCCTTCCTTCATGTTCTTCTTATCACTCCATTTAATATCAGTAGATAATGGCATTGTGAAGCATTTATGGCATTTGATTTTTGAGGGTTTAATAAAAAATCCTTGAAGGTGATTAAGCAAAGACCATTTGAAATTATATTTCTGTGACATACATACATACATACATACATACATACATATATATATATATATATATATATATATATATATATATATATATATATATATATATATATATATATATATATATATGTCTTGAGCACTGATTCCTTATCGCAACCAAGGGATTGTTTCTTCAGATACAACACTCCCGAATCGACATACTAGATGTCTACATCGACATTCTCATCAAAATTTGCCATGAACAATCTAAAGTCCTGAACAGGGTCATCATTTGAGAAATGACCCAAATGTCTTTTATGCCTCTGCTATTCTTCATGAAATTTCTTCTTCCTGCACTCCTTAGCCATATGACCGATTTTTCCACAATAAAAACATTTAATTACAGAGTTTTTTTATTCAGATACATACCTTGAGTTTGATTCGGTCTTTTCTATGGGTTTCCTCCGTTTTTTTGTGGTGGATTTCCTTTTCCTTTGAAGAATTTCTTCTTTGTCATTAATGCAAGATCTGCACTCTGGGGTTTTAGAGTCAATCTTCTTTCTTCTTCTTGCATTAATATTCCTGTTAGTTCTTCAAAATTTGGGATTTTTTCTCTCGCACTTATCCCAGTGATAAACGTTTGGTAATCATCAGTCATACCATTCATGGTAATTGTGACCAAATCTGCATCTGCAACTAGCTCACTGATATTTGCCAATTTTTTCTTCAGATATTTGATCTACGATATGAAAGAAGCAATTGTTTCATTCTCCTCCATCTTTATGGATAGAATCTTACTCTTCAAGAACAGAAGACGATTTGTATTCCCGATCTTATACAAATCCTTCAATACGGTCCAGATTTCGCTTGATGATTTGCATCCTCTAATATGCGGTATGATGCAGTCTTTCACTGACATCTTCAACACCGTCTTTGATTTACCTTCTCTCTTCTCCCAATTTGGGACCGATGTTGCTCCCAGTGCTGGCTTCGGCTCCTTCCCATTTGCAATCGTCCAAGCACTCTGCGCTTCTAGCACAGTCTGCATCTTGAATTTCCAATTTGAGTAATTGGAGCCATCAAGTTTGTTACTCTCATTCAAGTATGTTTCGATTATTTGATTATTCATCTTGACGATTTAAAATAAACACTTGACAAGAAAAGAAAATAATGATAGATCTACCCCAGAATCACAATGTTAGCTTACAATATTCATAATCACGTTGTAACACATGAATCAAGGAAAAAAAATAGCGTTCAATGTTCATACAGCAATGTTCAATGATAGGATGGCACCGTTCAGGCTCGGGCCATGGCAGCGTACCCCTGGTCGAAGTGTATCTATAAAAAGAGTAACACTTGGCATATGTTGGTCTTTCCCAGAATGGAAACGTTGAGCAAATGGCAGCACTCCTCTCCACGCAGAGGGTAGGATGGAAGATTTCCTCTTCACATTGTCTCAACCTAGCACCGACCTCCTCTACACGCAGGCTCGGGCCTCCTCTAGTCCAGATTCGAATGCAAGCTCTCCGGAAGTTTCACTTTGATCAAATCTCACACTGGCTCATCCCATGACCGGCCTCCTCTGCACGTAGGCTCAGGCCTCCTCCAGCACAACAACTTGCTCCTTTCTCAAATGGCAGCAGGTCGCTCTAGAAAATGGCTCAACACTCCAGTAGTGCTCAAGAAGAAGGTTGCTGCAACCTCACCAGTGTGTTCATTCCACTCAAATACCACCACGCTTCAATGTTTCACCAGGATGCACGCATCGATGTCAGAACACGACGTGCAGTCCTCCTTCACTGCTCCACGATGGCTCGAATCCATGATTCCCCAGCAGATCTGATCACTCCACGCACCATAATCAGATCGCTCACCGCACCAGCACTCTTTTCACCAACGCTCTGATACCAAGATAAAAAATATGTTTGAATGGATAAATAAAAAACCCACTGGTCAGCTCTATGAAATAGAGTCTGAACCAGGAGAGTCTGGCTCTGCAAAACACTCTACATTCTCAATACACATCAAGCACTATATAGCATACAAGATCTAGGGAAGTTAGAACCATACCCTAAGAAATAGAAACTAATTCCTATCCTAAGGTCTCGTAAACCAACTCTCACTAATATAGGGTATTCTCCATTATCTTCAACACTATCCTTGGAAATTTAATAAGAACACATCTCCCTTCAAATTGATTGTATCCTACACTATTTAAGTTATTTTTGGGTGAAAACTCGAGTATTTCAGTTTGTTTTTAGCTAATTTAAACCTATTAAACCGTTGATGGGAACTTTTAGGAATAATGGATGTCGAACCAGGCATCCAATAGAACAATATGTAAAGAAAGTGAGCTAATAATCATGGGCTCACTCCATGTTATTTAATGTGTTATTTCAATTGGCTTTCAATTTTCTTAAGGGACATATTCTTAAAGCTCTCACATAATGTTGAGAGCTTGGAAATACACACCAGAAGCTTTTTGAACAAAGCACTCTTTACAAGAAAAAATTGTCTACATCTTGCCTTTAGCATTATGGCTCTATTGAAGTCACAACCAACAAATAGTTTATCCTTGACTTCAGAAGACTCTTTAGTTGAAAATTGTCCTTTTGATTTATATAAGATAAAGAAGTGCATATGATTGAAGTATGATAAGATAGCCATGGTGGTGGGGAAGGATACCGATTTTGGGGCTATTCCAAATATACTAGACATAGCATTGGTCGATCGATGCGAAAATAAAGTGAGGGAAGCCTCTTCAAAATCCTAGATACCTACTCATTGGGTTTCGTGTTTAGTCTATTCTCTACATTCTCACATTCTCATGAAGGGATGAATATCCTTCATTTTAAATTATGGCATGGATTTGCACAATATTCAACTAAGGACTAGTCATGAGGTTTGTCCGGACTTATTTTGAAGAATTAGTTACTAATTTTGACCCAGTTCGTACCCGTATAGGTATGCAACAAGTTTGGGCCATATTTTCGAGCTTGCCTCTGGTGTTTTGAACTGAGGTGGCTCTTCACGTGATTGGAGAAATCTCATTTAATTAGCTTTGATCCAAGTTAACTTTAATTTGTTGATAGGTGTTGAGCTTGGATATTGATCGAGGTTGACCTCAGAGAGGGTCTTTATGGGAAACCTAACCTATTATACAACAATTTTACTTAGTCCCATATGGTATATTACTGAAAAAACTTGATTCATTGTTTCAATTGTCACAAAGTCAACAATTTTCAAAGTCAGTGTTCAAGGTTGACTCCTTCGTTTGACACGAAGAAAAAGGAACAAGTGAAAGTTAAAAATGAGTCCATCTCTATAGAGACATCCATGGATTTTTCTGGAAAGAGGGAAGGTTTGGAGGCTCCTTCCTCAGCTCAAGCTCTCATCTTTGAGAAAAAGTATTTTATGGTTGGTAAGTCTTTGAATCCCACCTTTGTTTCTTCTTTTATATTTGTAGATGGGGATTCTACCAGCTAGTCAAGACAAGCTCTCTGGTCACCATCCTTGACCCAGGTGGATCCAAAGGGTCAAGAAAAACCTAACTCTCTAGTCATTTCCCTTGTGATGGATATTTAGGGTGCATCTTCCAGCCCATTGTCGAATTTGGATGGGGGCTATGTCCTAACTTTACATGCACCCTCTGGTGTAGAGTGAAACTAAAGGAGGATTTCCCACCAAAGGGTGGATTGGTACATGACACCCTTCTTTCCAACCTTATAAGAAAAAAAATCACACCTACTCAAAGCAAAACATAAATAAATGATGGAAATTAAAAGGTGGAAATAATCCACCATTTCTGGGACCCTTGGAGTAGGGAAATCCCTTCCATAGGGACCCACATGATCATTTTCTCCTTGGATGGGGGGTGCCCATAAATAATTAGTCCTCAAAAGGATAATCTAGAGCCATAATTTAGACATTGTACTATTGCAAGAGATGGCAAATTTCAGTGAAAATACTATTTCATTACTATACATGAGGATAAAAGAATGTTCCTTAAATGCTTCTTTGGATGCAAATGGTACGTTAGGTAGACTAGTTATGGGATGGAGCCCAACTTACTCTGATTTCTCATCCTTAGCTATGCAATCCACTATTTATATAGTTTTGGAACCAAAAAATACATGTTTTGTTTCAATGTACTAAATGTATATGGGCCTTACTCAAATAGAGAGACTTTGTAGAACCAATTGAATGGATCAGGTGCTCTTGATGTTTCCTTTCTTATTGTTGGAGGAGACTTGATTTTTACTATGACGCATCAAGAAGTTCAAGGGGTTTTTCCTTTTCCTTAACTATTTCATTAAAAATAAACATCTATTGGATTTAGAGCTTGTCAAGTTGTCACCCACTTGGAGCAATTTTCGATCTAACGATAAGGTGATGGCCAAAATATTGGCTATATTTTTTTGTTTCAAACAGGTGGACAACAAGTGGTTTCTCTCTAAAATTGTGGGTTGCTACATTAGGTTTATTATATCACCTCCCTATATTCTTATAGATTTATTCTAGAAATTGAAATCCTCCTTCCCGTTTAAATTCAATCGGGATTGGTTTTCAATGGAAGACTTTCAATAGTTGGTGGAGTAGTCGTGGATTCCCCTATATCTTTACTCCCTTATGCCATTTATGATGTAATTTTTGGATGAAATTTTGAAGGTGCATTCAACGTAAAAGTTTAGGCTAATCATTTAAGGACAAATCAAAAGAAAATATAAAGGACATAGAAGAGAAGATCACAACATTTTGAGGAGAAAGCTACAACCTCATTAGACGCCTTAGACATTTCCCAACTTTGCAATATGGAAGACACCAAACAATTCTTGCTCAAGAATTAATAGTCATTATAGTAGTTGAAAAGCATGAAAATTTTGATAAAGGAGGGTGACAATAAGATGAAATTATTTCACAGGTATGAAAAATATAAGAAGAATTTAACTGAGATAACCAAGTAATGGAGATTTTCTACACTCCTTCTCTGACATGGAAAAGGAAAGAGTTAAGTATTTTAGTTCAATGTTTAAAGAACCAACAATATGCCACATTCAGGGGTTTTGAAAGTTGTTAATATTTTCCCTTTTGTGATATCAAAACCAATGAATTCAATTATGTCAATAAAGGTAATAGAGGTGGAGGTCCTTTATGCCCTTTATTCTATGCAAAAAGGCAAGAGCCCAAGTAAAATTGTTTTTTGATGGAAGTTTACATAATTTTTTATGATTTGTTTAAATTGAAATATTCTACTAACATTTAGGGAAACTAAAAGTACTAGAATTGTTCTAGGCTCCCTTAATGGGACACACATTTCACTTATTCCAAAGAAATAGTATGGAAGTGTTAGAAAATTATATATATTATAGAGCAATGTGACACAAAAAATATGCGGAAAACACAAGCACACTAAATATATAAAACCAAAGAGACACAGATATACGTGGTTCACCCAGTTTGGGCTCCGTACACCCCGAACAGCGAATCCTTCCTTTCTATTATCCAGCAAAATGAAGAGACACAACCTACAGCAGATCCGATGTAATATCCACTATTCTCTCTCACATTCTCCCTATCTGTTTCTTGCTCTGAGAGTGCACATGCAATACACAACCGCAATACAATACCCTCATACAAAGCGAGGGGTTTCCTTCTAGGGCAAAAAACCCTAAACTAAACATAACTTCTACAGTCAGATCATCTGCCAAATGAACGGCCCAGATTGACTAGAAATTATTATACTTTTACAGGGAAATTTTACATCTGTTTTTTGCTTCGGGGGTAGCCGCCCCCCCTCGACTCCCCAGGCAGCGTTTAATTACGATCGGTGTTGCCGCACCCATTAAGGTACAAGGGTCCAACGCTGTGATACAAAATAAACAATATAATTAGGCTCCACACCCAACAATAAGTTCCTTTGTAGGTTTTAACGACATATCAAGTTGCAATGTTATATAAAAACTTATTATATATTTCATAGCTATCTGTCTGAGATCGATACTTAGATACATCATTTCAAAAGAGAATTTTGATTTCCTACAGGGAAGACAAATTCATGACATAATTTCCATCACACAAGAATCTATGCACACTATTAAAACCTGCAATAAGCTAGAAATATTACTCAATATTGATTATCTAAAGCATATAAATTGGTCAATTGAAACTTCCTAATATTAGTCCTAAAAAAATATGCTTATCCTATTGGTGGTAAATTAGATATTGGGCTATCTTCAATTAGTTACTTTTTTTGTCCTCATAAAGGGAGGCCCTTTTAGTTTCTTTGAATTCTGTAGTTGATCCACATTTATGAAGGAACATAATGAAATATGGATATGAATAGAAAAAAAGAGATACAACGAAAATAGAACTTCAATTCATTAATAAAGAAGAACTAAAATTTGTTTACATGTAGAATTGAGATAAACTAGCTTAGGCAATGGTAGCGTATCTCTGAGAAGAGATGTGGCAGTTACATGCCTTCTGAAATGTGTTACAATGAGGTTCGAAGGCCTATTTATTTTTGAGAAACAATGCAAAACCCTAAACAACAAAAAAACCTAATCCTAGGAGATGAAGCGCCAAAAGTATGTGGGCCCCGTTGGGGTAAATTGCTACATCAACTTCTCGAGGTCATAAATTTGGAATACAATCTCTATTTGACGCGTAGAATACCTCATTAGAAATATCTATAGGAGGAATATAAATTTCAACTGCAAACTCCCAACATAGGCTATTGGTTTGTCTGTTTTCCAAAAAAAAATTTTAGGGCCTCGAAACGGCTCCAGAAGTTCACGACTCGAAAAAATGCAAAAAATAGTAAATTGTGATACAATTAAGAAAATTGAAAGAAACAATGGTGGGTTCCAAGTGTAATAGGTGAGTGGCCACTAATATCCACTTGGATCAGTCGTCCCCCCTTACGAAGAAATGGCCCCCATTGCATTGAGTGCCTCCATGAGATGGAGAAACTTATGTTGAACTTGGTCCCTGGTGAGCCACTTGCCTTTATGTAGGCCTTGGTCAGCTTTAACAACTTAATACAATTGGAATATAAAGGGCTATCTAATTTCCAAATGAAGTAAACCTCAAAGGCCATACGAAGCATGACGCTCAATATCAATGCTCCAATATCACTCCACACGTGAGTCCAGTTAACACAGACCATTGAAGGAAGAAATTAGGCAATGAATACACACATCCTAAGTCTTGTGAAATCAAATAACAACTGATATTTTTTTACCAAAATGATCACTTGCTAATATCTTTCGTGCTTGCTACTAATATAGCAGATATTAGAAAAATCTATCAAAGTGAGCATTTGCATAGTGAGAGCACTCATAACGAGAGCTCGTCTGAGAGCCAAGTGAGCCTTCCTCTTCCACGCCTTCCACGCCTCCCATAAAAGCAATACCAAAAATACAGTCGTGCAACTGCACGTTGGCCACACTTCTTGAAGGTGCACAATGTTCTCCATTTTGTAACACCTACCCTCTCAGATGAAATGAAATGGATCGAGTTGTTGCAATTATTATATAGAGATGAAGGATATCAAAATTTGAAATTCATTTTTTATATTTATCACGTGGAAATTAAGGGGTGAATATGTGTGGAGTTAAGGTGTGAATACATTTTTCATGATGGTGACCGATGAACCGAGTAGGAATAAAATTGAAGCGGGGATTTATGTGAGTTAAGAGGTGGATAAGTGTTGTTGTTATCCCAATTAAATTAGTGAGAAAATTTATCATCAAACACTAAAGCTGAAGGACCAAATCATTATCGTCATATCCTAGAATGCTTCATTGTACCGCTATATGTCACTTTGTTTCCCTTAATTCAATCATATGGCTATCTTGATAATTTAGGATACACTTAGTTGATAGATATTTCTTAAATTATTTTTTAAAATATTTAATTATATGTAAATATTTTTTTAAAACTAATTATAAAAATATATATTTTTAGAAATATATTTTTATTTTTTATTTTTAGAAACAAAAAAATATCATAACTTAGTTTTCAAATTAGTAGTGAGGATAGTCGTCACTAGTCACCAATATCACCAATATAAGTTAACTTGTCATCCTTATTCAAGGAAAATTACCCCACTCGTAAATAAACAGGTTTTACTCTTGCCATATGTTTTTGGGTCTCACACCATTAACCATACAAGTTAACTTATCATCCTTATTCAAGGAAAATTACCCCTCTCTAAAGAAACATGTTTTACTCTTGACATATGTTTTTCGGTCTCAGTCCATTAACTTACCATATGCTTTTGGGTCTTAGTCCATTAACTTGTTTCCTTAAATATGAGGAAAATAAACTCTGATATGATTTTAAAATAAATTTACATTGATTTATTTTTGTTTGTTTGGTTATGTGGGTCCTAACATGACTTCACGTCAAAAATTTGGTTTGAGAAACCGCGACCGAGGGGCATCTAAGTCATCAAAATAGCCGTCAAAATCACCCAGGTATCACACTTGGCCTAGATTTATTTTTTCCTTCGAGCAGCTAGGAACCAATGACCTTTTCAACACAAGTGTCTTAAAAACACACCTTCACCGTCGAACCAAACCCTGTTGGCTATTTTTTAATTTTTATTGTGTCCATATGTAATATTTTTTTCTTTTAATAATTATGGACATATATGTAACTATTTATTTATATTTTTAACATTGTTAAGTGCAAAAATCTCTTCCAGTTTTTTTTTGTTGTCAAAATATTATGTGAGAATATATTTCTCTCTCACTAAGATTTATTTTTTTTACTTCATTTTTCAACTAATAAAAAACAATAATTATTCTCATTTCATTAATAATTTATAAATATAAATAAACATTTATTAATTTTCTTATTACGAACTCTATATAAATATATAAATAAACAATACATAATCAAACTTAAATATTTAACAATTATTATTCTCATATAATAAAATTTCAATTTTTATTTAAAAATAAAAAATTAAATTTACATGTATTTTATTATTTTATTATTTTTTAAAATAATATTATTTGGAACCTTCTTCATATTAAATTGTAAAGTGCTACAATCATAATTATTCTTAATTACTATCATTATAATAAAAATAAAAAAATATTTATAATATTATAATACATTATATTTAGTCCAAAGGGTTAGTCTAATGGGGGAGTCTCTTAGCTAAATCACTTTGCTAATAGGATATCATCTCATCAATTTCCTTTATATTCTTTGGTTAGGCTCTGCAACGCTATGAGACAATCTTAAGTGATCCCTTCGGGTGGATTTGCCAATATACTAGACACTATTAGGGTTCGACTCTCTTAATGAGTTGGTGGGAAGTGATCCCTTTGAGTGGATCTGCTGAGATACGGGAAGTGATTCATTCTAGTAGATCTACCTAGATAGTTTTAGTGGACATAGTGGCTGTTATACTCCTGTAATTCACAATATCACAAAGTGACTGAATATTTCTTACTTGCAAATTTTCATATTGTACATAAATTTCAATATTCAAAGCATTGCTAAAGAATAAAAAAAGAAACAAAAAAGAAGAAGGTCAAAACAGAGGGTGTTTACAGTGAAAAGGTTGAACAAGGAATTATGTTCTAAAGTTTTAGAACTAAATCACATTCCAATATCATTTGGACGAACTTATATCTCCATTTTTTCCCTAAGTTCCGAAAATTTTATTATTCCCTCATCTAGACCCCGCAAATATTCACATTTTCATTTTATCCTAAAGTTCTACCCTACCCCGACATGCACTATTCCCCGACCCCACCATCACATCATACATCCCATCCGCGCTAACTATCCCTCACCTTTATGTCATCCCCATGTGTCACTCCACATCTGACGGCCCTCATCTCCTTTCGACCCCCCCTCAGCCTTCGAACTTTAAAAAGGGGGGGGGGGTGGGTGTGCTGAAATGGGTGGTTTTTAATACCACCGACATTGCGACGTGTCATTCCCAGAGTACTTCGCACCCCCACCTTCCGATACCATATACTGCTGGGACCCCCCTCCGAAAGAGATTTCTATTGCAAAACCAAAACAATGCGCTCGCCGACCGTTGGACTAGCTGTTTCCCCATACCTTTGCGCCATGTTCACGAACGCCTGTCCACTCAACCCTATCACATCCATTCCCGCCAACACTCCTAAGCAATGACATCTTCACCCAACATGAGCTAAAGCATGTTTTCCTCACCAGACCCACTTTCAACAAATACACAGAGGTGGATGAAGTGTACCGACAGGTCATAGGGACAAGAATTCTAGGTAAGGAGTGTGCCAAATTATACATGTAACAAGATTGGAAGGGCACAGTGAACACATCGTCACAACCACCGATCGACGAAAAGTGCCATCACCACATCATATTTAATGATCTAGAAAAGGTGGTCCAAAAGTAGAGCCAGATGTCAGGGCCACCCATCATTGCCTCTTCGTGACCACCTCAACCACTTTCAACTTAATTTTGGGTTCATGAAGAGTTGCCAAAATTAATTCCATAGGAGGTGTTTTGTCAGAAATATTTTTTCGTGGCCTTGCATGGCCACACTTGTCTAGTTTTGATTAGTTATAATTAATGAAAAGTTGTCGAAGTAGATAGGGAAACCAATGTATTTTTTAGTTAAATACTGCATGAATTGGTAGTATCAGCTGTTGGACCCTATTGGACCTTGTTGGATGTAATATTCCAAAATTTGCATGCAGCAAATTGGAATATTAATTTTTTCTTTTATCATCTAGGAGGTGAATAAAATGGGTAAGGAGACCCATAAGTAGGAATAAATCCCTCATAGTGTGAAAGGGTTCTATGGAGTAGCTTTATTTTGCACCTTCCAGTGTGAAAAGGGGAAAATTCATGAGAACAAGGTCAAGTTTGACCAAGTCAACAGTGCTGCCTAAGAGGGTGTGGATTGCTTGGGACGACAGCGCAATTTGAGAGGGAGGAAGATCACTTGTGGAAGAAACCCTAATGTGTGGGGTCCAAGGCAAAGAGACATTCACTTGCATAAAAGGAGGAAGAGGCAGCCATAGAGAGACATGTTTGAGTATTGGATTTTGGTCTAGTAGACTATTTGCAATCTCCGGCTGTTTAGCTGAGTTGCAGTGTTATTTAGCACGAGGGATTCCTATTTAGGATTTCCTCTCCTTCTTGAGAGGCCTCTTGAGGGATTGCACTTCATTTCTCCACATCTAGGCTTAAGGCCAAAGCCACTTCCTTCAATCACTGCATTATTTCTGCTGAAGTATAACATAGTGTTGTAGGGTGTTGCAGTGGAGGGTTCCACAACACCATTCCTTGGTTCATCTTTCAAAGGAGGGAGCTTCTATTCCTAGGGAAGGTTAGTGAGGAAGGTTTCAGAGCTGATTTTCATATCTTGGCATCAGGCCAAGCATCTCCCATCTACTACAGCACAGTCCCTCTCCTTGACTGCGTTATTTCAGTGTGTATCTGCAGTAGGGCGGGGTTTGCACCACTATTTTGGTGGGTGAGGTCTTTAGTGTTAGGATCAACCTATCACTTGAGAGATCCATTGGAGGAGGTCTATTTCAGATTGGGCACCATCTTCATCCATCTCCTTCTATTTTCTGAGTTGTAGCTGCTACCCAGCAACTCCAGAATTTCTGCAGATTTGCCATTTTGTATATGTTTCAGCCAATCCTCTTAAGGATTGTTGTACTATTGTTTTCAGGGATTGAGAGATTTCTCCCCCACATTTCTTGAGCTGATATTTTCATATCATTCTGTTATCATTTATTATGTTGCAGTGTCTCCATTAAACTGCGCTGATATAGCCTTATGTGAATTCTGTGTAGCATTGGTCTCCAATTTCTTGTACATGTTCTGTTGAGGCTCTCATTGCCTAGCTTGAGTGATTGATTCCTCAAATCATTGTATAATTTTGCTTCTATAATATAAAAGGGAAGGATATTTGTATCTTCATGTCTCACAACTCATCATAATAATGTTGTTATTCCACCTCTTGTTCGAGAACTATTGCAGCCCCCTTATTGGGCACTTTTTGAAGGTAACTAGGTGTGGGAGACCTGTTTAACCCACCTAGAGGGATTTATTTTGAGCCACATCTTCGATTTTAGTGTTAGATACATGAATCTAAGGGATCCAGGTCTTGGTTTCAAATCCTGTAGCATCCATTCCTGTAAAATGCATTTCCCAGTCATGCCTTGCTAGCAGATCTCATTTTGGGATATTACAGTGGTATCAGAGCTACAATCTTGGCTCAGCCTGTGAGTCTTAGCCAAAGGAGTGGATGGGCTTTATCTCATCATATTTTAGATCCATGAAGAACTTCCCCAAGGAGGATAAGCATATAGAAGAGGAAGGACCTTGAACTTCCTATTCTCATCAAGAAGGAGACAGAGAGATGAGCAGGAAGAAGACTCCATCTTTTGGAGGAGAAAAAGGGGATAGGCTCACAAAGCTTCTTCCTAAATATATACATGATATTCATGAATATTTCAAGAAGATAAGGAAGGAGATGTATGAAGAATCTCCAAAAGAGTTTGAGTCTAAAGCAAACTCTAGATTGACATATGACATGAGTGTGAGCAAGCAGCCACACACCCTAATACACAGCGCAGTCACATGCCCAAGATTGCCAGGAGAGAGATGAAAAGAGGAGAAGAGGTTGCTAGTAGGGAAACTGTTAGTGATTTCTTGAAGGAGTATGAGTCTCAAACTCATAAATTCTGAGATCATCTCAGTTTTTCAGAGTTTTGCAAGATCAAGGTGAAGGGAAGAGAGCAGCAGGATAGATTTCTTCTATCTACCTTTGAAGGTTCACCTACATGCTCAGCCCAAGCTTGGGTGGAAGAGTTAGATACCTTCTTGCAGCACCACCAAATTCCTGAAGATGAAGCCATAAAAGTTGCAGCGCTGCATATGAGAGGTAAGGCCTATGCTTGGTGGATCTTTGAATCCTTTTCTTTAAGAAATGTAAACAATACATCTTATGCAAGTTTCACTGAGGCATTAGTGAAGATATTTGGTAGGAGGATTCATGAGACACACATGGTGGAGCTAAAAAAGGGAACTCAAACAAAACCCTTGCATGAAAACGCAATTCCACTTCAGAAAACCATGGAGGAGGCTGAAAAATTGCACCATACCTTGCCGGAAGGAAGTCTTTGATCATCTCACACCTTTGAGCAAGGGAGCATGGAGATCTCTTTTTCAAAGAGGGATCCAATCATTGGGAGGTTGCCCATTCATGTTGCAGAGATTAAGGGAAACGTCGTTGTCTCATCTAGAGATTATCTAGTGCCTCATGTAGAGGAAGGAGGAGCTCTTGCTCCAAGTAGAGGGATTCTTGCATCTTTGCAAGGAAGTCCCTAGGATCTCATGTGTGGAGATCAAGGCACAACTCATGGCCATTATTGAGGAGGTGTGGAACCATGGAGACACAAGGAGGAGGTAGGGAGGAGAACCAGCATCATGAGATGAGGAGTACACACCCCTATCCATTTCTGGAGGTTGTTACACCTAGGAGGGATATTGGATTGCGCAGTGAGAGCATGGGAAGATTTGTCCATTCATATATGCAGTCATCTCTTGATGATGATGTCTCATTGCATGGAGACATTTCACCAGGGAGACCACTGGATCAGCAGAGAAGGATGGATTCTTCACATGTTGAGGCACCATTCATTTATTTTAGGAGGTTGGAGACCTTGGGCGAGCTAGGTACAGTGCTGAGAGTCTTGGGTAGACTCAAGGAGGAGAGAATGATTCTCTCAACATCACTTTTACCCACTCACATTTCAGATTCTGAGCTGTGGCAGAAGCAGCAGGGGAAGGATAGCAGCCTTCCAAATTACATCTTTGACATGGGAAATGTCAAAGAAGAGGGCAGCCATATGACAGGTGTTCTTCATGATAGTTCATCAGCACTGCCACTATGGAGGATAGATCCATATTGGAGCTCCCAACTATTGGTGGAGTATTCCAAGGATCTTCATGCTTGTAGGATATTGGATGGCCAGTTGCATTTGGAGGAGTATTCAGTCAGAGATGGGGTCATCTACTATCATGGTAGAAACTTCTTATCTAGAGCTTCAAAGCTCAATGAGAAGTTGCTACAAGCAGCACATGCAGATTTCCTTTTCAGCCACACACATTCTATGAGAGCATACCACACCATCATGGAGGGGTATTTTTGGGAAGGCTTTGAGGAGGAGATATATCAGCATATGAGGAGATGCATGGATCATGTGGAGATGGAGGATTTAGCACAACCACCTCTTTCCTCTTCGAGGATGAGCGGAGACTCACCTATGAGCCACTCCCTTTGTATGAGTAGGACATATGGTAAGGGTGTTGATTGTTTACATGATTATTTATATGATGTATGTATATATCCCTTAACCATATATGTGCAGGATGTTGCTCCAGGGAGGATAATTCTCTCTTTTGAGCTTCATGGTCTACTTGAGGCCATAAGCATGATTGATGAACATTCCCTAGGAGGACTTGGGGAAGAGGTGTACTGTGGAGGACATGCTCACTTTACACTATGCATTATTCACTTCCTCCATACTTATGAGGAGATTGGAGCAGCAGGAAAGTGGTTGAGAAGCCGCTCATTTTATCAGTCTCTATTGTAGTTGAGAGTCAAGCTGTGTTGGTTACATTTGAGGGACCATTGTCCTTCTCACTTGTTACACATGGCAGCAAGCATGATTATCATTTTTTCTCTCTTTGGTTCTATTGTTTCTGTCTTTATGAGGAGCATGCTTGGGAGAAAGACACATGGGATGGATGTGTCCTTTGAGGATGTGTCCTTTGAGGGAGGAATTCCCCACACTTTTTGCACTACATTTTCTAAGGGGAGCATGGGAGATGGTATGGACACTAGAGAAACACATTTGCTTCCTTATGAGGTGAGCCATATGATGGATGTGATACCATATGATGATTATTTCCAACTCATCATATATGGGGATATTTGGGCCAGCATGATTTGCAGCGTGGGAGGAGAGATCTTTGGAAATCTAGTCCTCATCTTGCCACTTGAGGGTAACCTTATTGCAGCCCAAGATCAGCCAACACTCTACACTTATCATAAGTGGAGAGATGGACAGCATGGGGTATGCTACATTCTCTACCTTATGCATATTTTCATCCCACCTACTTTGCCGAAGCCAAAGGTGGAAGACAGTTTTCATGAGTTGCCTATTTGGGAGGTGACTCATTTTGCATGGCTAATAGCTTGGGGATGGAGGATCCATATGGGAGATATAGTTCCCATTAGATTTCAGATCCCATTCCTCAAGGGGACCTCTAGACATCACTTTTCTATCCTCCTGAGTATTTCACCTTTACATGATGATAGCTTGATAGCTGACTTGCATACTGAGGAGGAGCAATGTGGAAATTTGATTGATGAGATAGCATCTCTTTACTTGGAGGAGATCATCATACATGGATGCTACAAGGAGAGGAGGAGAAATAACTCAGTCTATCCTTGCACTTGCTTGAGGACAAGCAATATTTGAGAGGGGAGGACTGTAATATTCCAAAATTTGCATGCAGCAAATTGGAATATTAAGTTTTGCTTATATCATCTAGGAGGTGAATAAAATGGGTAAGGATACCCATAAGTAGGAATAAATCCCTCATAGTGTGAAAGGGATCTATGGAGTAGCTTTATTTTGTACCTTCTAGTGTGAAAAGGGGCAAATGCATGAGGACAAGGTCAAGTTTGACCAAGTCAACAACGCTGCCTAAGAGGGTGTGGATTGCTTGGGAAGACAATGCAGTTTGAGAGGGAGGAAGATCACTTGTGGAAGAAACCCTAATGTGTGGGGTCCAGGGCAAAGAGACATTCACTTGCATAAAAGGAGGAAGAGGCAGCCATAGAGAGACATGTTTGAGTATTTGATTTTGGCCTAGTAGACTATTTGCAGTGTCCAGCTGTTTAGCTGAGTTGCAGTGTTGTTTAGCATGAGGGATTCCTATTTAGAATTTCCTCTCCTTCTTGAGAGGCCTCTTGAGGGATTGCACTTCATTTCTCCACATCTAGGCTCAAGGCTAAAGCCACTTCCTTCAGTCACTGCGTTATTTCTGTTGAAGTATAACGTAGTGTTGCAGGGTGTTGCAGTGGAGGGTTCCACAACACCATTCCTTGGCTCATCTTTCAGGGGAGGGAGCTTCTATTCCTTGGGAAGGTTAGTGAGGAAGGTTTTAAAGCTTATTTTCATATCTTGGCATCAAGCCAAGCATCTCCCATCTACTACAATGCAGTCCCTCTCCTTGACTACGTTATTTCAGTGTGTATCTGCAGTGGGGGAGGTTTGCACCACTATTTTGGAGGGTGAGGTTTTCAATGTTAGGATCAGACTATCACTTTAGAGATCCATTTGAGGAGGTCTATTTCAAATTGGGAACCATCTTCAGCCATATCCTTCTATTTTCTGAGTTGCAGCTGCTACCCAACAACTCCGGCATTTCTGCAGATTTTCCATTTTGTACAGGTTTCAACCAATCCTTTTAAGGATTGTTGTACTCTTGTTTTTAGGGGTTGAGAGCTTTCTCCCCCACATTTCTTGAGCTGATATTGTCATATCATTATGTTATCATTTATTATGTTGCAGTGTTTCCATTAAACTACGCTGATATAGCCTTATGTGAATTCTGTGTAGCAGTGGTCTCCAATTTCTTGTACATGTTCTGTTGAGGCTCTCATTGCCTAGCTTGAGTGATTGATTCCTCAAATCATTGTATACTTTTGTTGCTATAATATCAAAGGGAAAGCTATTTGTATCTTCATGTCTCACATCTCATAATAATAACGTTGTTATTCCACCTCTTGTTCGAGAACTGTTGCAGCCCCCTCATCGGGAACTTTTTGAAGGTAACTAGGTGTGGGAGACATGTTTAACCCACCTAGAGGGATTTAATTTGGGCCACCTCTTGGATTTCAATCTTAAATACATCAATATAAGGGATCCAGGTCTTTGTTTCAAATCCTGTAGCAGCGATTCCTAGAAAATGTGTTTCCTAGTCATGCCTTGCTAGCAAATCTCATTTTGGGATATTACATTGGACCCTGCATTGTAAGAACTAATGTATTGGGGCACTGTAATTTTGAAGTTAGGCATCAATAATAAAAGACCATTTTACAGGATCTTTGAGTTGTGTTAAATGGTGACGTGTTTCCTATCTGTGTTTAATGTTTCCATTGTTTTCCTTGTTGTGAATCTATTTATCTAATTGTAAAGTAGAAATTTTAGATTAAGATTTGTTGTTGGAGCACCTTAATTATGTCTGTGTTTACAATCTGAATGTTTTATTTTTAAGTCTAGTTATATAATTCTTAACTTCTCTTCAATCATTACTGAACACTACTATTTCCTCCACCTCATAATTCACACTGCTCTTAAGATCCAATTAGCACAGTTAGCTTGCCATGTGATGCTCTTGAAAAAATGATGCCACAAACCAGCCCTTTTGACTCCATAGCCCAATGGATTAGCTCCTGTAGACCTGCTCATCCAACCAAAAAAATCAATCAAAACAACCAATTCTCACAATCACTGTAACTAGCCTAACATCAACATTCATAATATTAAGGTAAAATTAAATCATAAATAAAGAGAGCCCTCTATGATTCTAGGAAGGCTAGGTCCTACATTCCATAGTGGTTTGAAATTTTCCTTTATAGTTTATTCTTTCCAACCTTATAAATTATAGAGACACAACATAATGGCAACCATACTGGGGAACTATTGAAAATCTTGACATTTCATTCGAATTCAGAAACCCCAGTCAAAAAACATTGTATGCTAAAAGTATTTTCTAAGATTGGTATCTGGTTGTGGATGGTGGACAAACAGTCAGACACAAGAAGGTTGAAATCATCCTCCTGGCGACTCCACAAAGTTCATTTGATCTAAAGACTCCACTGGTAAAAGAATCCAGAATTGTAGAGAACTTATAGTGACTCCATTCTATTGTTGATTGATTCTCAATATGAATTCAAGAATATAATGCAGGTATGCTCTTTTGGACAGATCTAAGATCCCAGGTTTTCGAAACCCCATGCCAAATATTGATTGGTTAAAATATCTTATGGTGTTTAACGATCAGAAAGGAGATGATGTTGTTATACATTTGTTAAGATTTCATATGCATGTACGGAGATTTAAAATCCAATTTCCAGAGGACTGTCTTATGAAAATGTTTGTGGCAAGTTTAGAAGAGAAAGCTATGTATGAAGATCTACCAGCTACAAGTATACCTTGTTTAAAGTGTTTTCATGTTGTGTTCTGTGACAAGTATAAAGAAGATTATTGCTCTTTGTCACTAGTTCAAGACTGTTGTGATAACTTTCAACGTTTTATTGAATATATGGAGGAGTACTATGATGATGATCAATTTATGAATGATGAAATATTAGAAGTTTTAGAAGAAAGACCATTTCAGAAAGTGGAAGTTTTGTTTGAAATGTCTTCTCATCATGAAGAAAGAAATGATATATGATGTCTAGAATTTCATGAAGTTTCACCACAAGAAATATTCTTAGCAGCACAAGGACAAGTTGATCAACAGATGGTGAAGGAAGAAATTCATCTTCCTGAACCTATTCAAGTAGAGGAAAAAAATGAAAACTTCCAGCAGTTGAATGATCTAGAAGAAAAAGTATCAGAGCTAGATGACCCAAACCCATAAGAGCATCTTCAACCAACAATGTTTTATCCATAGATTGAACACCAGTTAAGTTTTCCTAATGAAAGCCAAGAAAGTTTGTTAAAAGAAGACCAATCAGGTTTACTGATTGAAGACTACTCAAACCCTCTTTATGAGTGTGCAAACCTTGAAGAATTCCACAAAATTTCTCCATCATTATTTACTTCTTGGGATGTTTACAAAGTTGCACAGCATATTGTTATATCTAATGATACTTTTTTTGTGATGATCAAGAATTTGCAGCTCTCTGACAAGTTTCTGAATGATAAAGGGAATGATGAAGAGAAAACATAATAGTTCATTATCATGGATAGATAAGAAAAACAACTGTCATCCTCATTATTGGATGGCACTCAGTATCAACACAAAGGTAATGGAGCAGTCTGGGATAAGGTATGTTTTTATGTCACCAGGCATCTAAGAGATCTCATATTACATGTTTACCTAAACCCTTTGAGCAGTTTATTATAGTCATCAGTGAAGGAATAATTCACCAGGTTCATCAATAGAGCTATTGAATCCAATGGAAAAGTTAAGTTGTCATGTTTTAAATTCATTTTTCTACCTAGAGAGGCGGAATGCAAACTTCAGTTAAGTATCCATTTGATCAACTGGTTGCATTGGAAGTTTGTTATTATTTGATATGCTAGTCATTTTATTATATTAGAGTAGGTAGATGAGTTCAAATAAGCTCAGTACTCTGAGCATATTTCTTGTTTTAGTTTTGGATTTCTTTTCAGTTTTCATTTCAAGTGTATTCCAGATTTTAGTTTAAACATAGTTCAGGTTTCAACATTCATATTTTCAGGGTGCAACAATGATTTTCGTTTGTTAGTTTGCAATGCATAGTTCAGCTATAGTTTCAGTTCAGGTTGTAGTACACAGATCAGAAGTTTAGAACAAATGAATAAAGTTTTCAGTTGCAGAAGTTTTGTGGTAGAGCAGATTGTTGTTTAAACCATTTCAATGACCAAGGCACTGGTCGCCAAAATCAAAGATCTGCAGTCTTTGCTACCTCTCTGGTAGGAAAGCATCCCCAGCTAGAGCCACTGTTAGACTCCTGTAATTCACAGTATCACAAGCTGACTGAATATTTATTATTTGAAAATTTTCATATTGTACATAAATTTCAATATTCAAAGCATTTCCAAAGAATAGAAAAAGAAACAAAAAAGAAGAAGCTCAAAACAGAGGGTGTTTACACTGAAAAGGTTGAATAGGGAATTATGTTCTAAAGTTTGAGAACTAAATCAAATTCTAATATCATTTGGACGAACTTTATATCTCCATTTTTGCCCTAAGTTCCGAAAATGTTATTATTCCCTCATCCTGACCCCCCAAACATTCACATTTTCATTTTATCCTAAATTTCTACCCTACCCCGACATTCACTATTCCCTGACCCCACCATCACATCATACATCCCATCCATGCTAACTGTCCCTCACCTTTCTATCATCCCCATGCGTCGCTCCACATCCGACGGCCCTCATCTCCTTTCGCGCGCCCCCCCCCCTCCTAAGCCTCCAAAATTTAACAATGGGGGGGCGGGGGAGGGGTGTCTGAAATGGGTGGTATCCAATACAACCTACATTGCGACGTGCCATTCCCAGAGTACTTCACACACCCCCCTTTTGATACCATATACCACCGGGACCCCCCTCTAAAAGCAATTTCTACTGCAAAACCAAACCATCGCGCTCGCCGACCGTTCGACTAGCCATTTCCCTGTAACTTTGTGCCACATCCACTAACGCCTGTCCACTCCACCCTATCACATCCATTCCCACCAACACTCCTGGGCAATGACATCTTCATCCAACATGAGCTAAAGCATGTTTTACTCACCAACCCACTTTCAGCAAATACATAGAGGTGGATGAAGTGTACCGACAAGTCATAGAGACAAGAATTCTAGGTAAGAAGGAGTGGGCCAAATTATGCATCTACCAAGATTGAAAGGGCAAAGTGAACACATCAGTAAAGCCACTGATCGACAAAAAATTCCAACATCGCATCATATTTAATGATCTAGCAAAGGCGGTCCAAAAGTAGAGCCAGATATCAGAGCCACCCATCGTTGCCTCTTCATGACCACCTTGGCCACTTTCATCATAATTTTAGGTTCATGAAGAATTTCCAGAATTAATTCCATAGGCGTTTTTTTGCCAGAAATATTTTGTCGTGGCCTTGCATGGCTACACTTGTCTAGTTTTTCTTAGCTATAATTAATGAAAAATTGCCGAAGTAGATAGGGAAACCGATGTAGTTTTTAGTTATATACTGCATGCATTGACAGTATATGTTGTTGGACCCTATTGGACCTTGTTGGACCCTGCATTGTAAGAACTATTATATTAGAGCGTTGTAATTTTGAAGTTGGGCATCAATAATAAAATACTGTTTTACAAGATACTTGAGAGTGTTAAATGGTGATGTGTTTCCTATCTATGTTTAATGTTTCCATTGTTTTCCTTGCTGTGCATCTATTTATTTTATTGTAAATCAGAAATTTTAGATTAAGATTTGTTGTTGAAGCACCTTAATTCCGTCTGTGTTTACAATCTGAATGTTTTCTTCTAAAGTCTAGTTAGAGAATTCTTAACTTCTCTTTAATCATTACTGAACATTACTATTTCCTCCACCTCATAATTGACACTGCTCTCAAGATCCAATTAGCACAGTTACCTTGCCCTGTGATACTCTTGAAAAATTGATGCCACAAACCAACCCTTTTGACTCCATAGCCCAATGGATTACCTACTGCAGACTTGCTCATCCAACCAAAAAAATCAATCAAAACAACCAATTCTCACAATCACTGTAACTAGCCTAACATCAACATTCATAATATTAAGGTAAAATTAAATCATAAATAGAGAGAACCCTCTTTGAGTCTAGTAAGGCTAGGTCTTAGATTCCAAAGTGGTTTGACGTTGTCCTTTATAGTTTATTCTTGCCAATCTTATAAATTATAGAGCCAAAAGATAATGGCGACTGTACTGGGGAACTATTGAAAATATTAACATTTCATTCGAATTCATATACCCCAGTAAAAAAACATTGTATGCTAAAAGTATTTTCCAAGATTGGTATCTGGTTGTTGATGGTGGACAAAGAGTCAGACACAAGAAGGTTGAAATCATCCACTTGGCGACTCCAAAAATTTCAGTTGATATAAAGAATCCACTGGTAAAAGAATCTAGAATTGTAGAGAACTTCTAGTGACTCCATTCTATTGTTGATTGATTTTCAAGATGAATTCAAGAATACAATGCAAGTATGCTCCTTTGGACAAATCTAAGATCCTAGGTTTTCCAAACCCCATGCCAAACATTGATTGGTTAAAATATATTCCAGTGTTTAAAGATAAGAAAGGAGATGATGTTTTTATACATTTGTTAATATTTCATATGCATGTCCAAAGATTTAAAATCCGATTTCCAAAGGACTGTCTTATGAAAATGTTTGTGGCAAGTTTAAAAGAGAAAGCTAGGATTTGGTATGAAGATCTACCAGTTGCAAGTATACCTTGTTTAAAGTGTTTTCATGTTGTGTTTTGTGACAAGTATAAAGAATATTATCCCTCTTTGTCACTAGTTCAAGAATGTTGTGATAACTTCCAAAGTTTTATTGAATATCTGGAGGATTACTATGATGATGATCAGTTTATGAATGATGAAATATTAGAATTTTTAGAAGAAAGACCATTTCAGAAAGTGGAAGTTTTGTTTGAATGTCTTCTTATCATGAAGAAAGAAATGATATATGTTGTCTAGAAGTTCATGAAGTTTCACAACAGGAATATTCCTAACAGCACAAGGACAAGTTGATCAGCAGAATTCAACTTCCTGAACCTGTTCAATTAGAGGACAACAATGAAAACCTCTAGAAGTTGAGTGATCTAGAAGAAAAAGTAGCAGAGCTAGATGACCTAGACCCACAAGAGCATATTCAACCAAAAATGTCTTATCTATAGATTGAACGCCAGATAATTTTCCTAATGAAAGCCAAGAAAGTTTTTCAAAAGAATACCAAACAGGTTTGTTGATTGAAGACCACTCAAATACTCTTTATGAGTGTGCAAACCTTGAAGAATATCACAAAATTTCTCCATCATTATTTACTTCTTGGGATGTTGACAAAGTTGCACAACATATTGTTATATCTAATGATACTTTTTTTGAGATGATAGAGTATTTGCAGCTATCTGACAAGTTTCTGAATGATAAAGTGAATGATGAAAAGAAAACATAATAGTTGATTATCATGGATAGAGAAGAAAAACAATTGTTTTCCTTATTATTGGATGACACTTAGTATCAACACAAAGGCAAGGGAGCAATCTGGGATAAGGTATGTTTTTATGTCACGAAGAATCTAAGAGATCTCATATTGCATGTTTATATAGATCCTTTGAGCAGTTTATTACAGTCATCAGTGAAGGAAGAATTCACCAGGTTCATCAATAAAGCTATTGAATCCAGTGGAAAAGTTAAGTTGCCATGCTTTAAATTCATTTTTCTACCTATAGAGGTGGAATGCAAACTTCAGTTAAGTATCCATTCGCTCAACTGGTTGCATTGGAATTTTGTTATTATTTGATATGGTATTCATTTTATCAAATTAGAGTAGGTAGATGAGTGCAAATAAGCTCAATACTCTGAGCATATTTCCAATTTTAGTTTCATATTGATTTTGAGATTTCATTTAAAGTGTATTCCATATTTCAGTTTCAGAATAGTTTGGGTTTCAGCATTTAGATTTTCAGGGTGCAACAGCGATTTCCATTTGATAGTTTGTAGTGCATAGTTCAGCTATAGTTTCAGTTCAGGTTGAAGTACATAGATCAGAAGTTTAGAACAAATGAATAAAGTTTTTAGTTGCAAAAGTGTTGTGGCAGAGTAGGTTGCTAGCTTAAACCATCTCAATAACCAAGGCACTAGTCTCCAAATTCATAGATCCATGGTTCTTTGTTGCCTCGCTGGGAGGAAAACATCCCTAGCTAGAGCCACTGTTAGACTCCTGTAATTCACAGTATCACAAGTTGACTGGATATTTCTTACTTGCAAATTTTCATATTGTACATAAATTTCAATATTCGAAGCATTTTCGAAGAATAGAAAAAGAAACAAAAAAGAAGAAGGTCAAAACAAATGGTGTTTACACTGAAAAGGTTGAACGAGAAATTATGTTCTAAAGATAGAGAACTAAATCACATTCCAATATCATTTGGACGAACTTTATATCTCCATTTTTTCTCTAAGTTCTGAAAATGTTATTATTCCCTCATCCCAACCCCCCAAAACATTCACATTTTCATTTTATCCTAAATTTATATGCTACCCCGACATCCACTATTCCCCGACCCCACCATAACATCATACATCCCATCTGCGCTAACTATCCCTCACCTTTCTGTCATCCTCACACGTTACTCCACATCTAAAAGCCCTCATCTCCTTTTGACCTCCCCCTTCAGGCTCTGAACTTTAACAACAGGGGGGGGGGCGAGGTCCAAAATGGGCAGTATCCAATACCGCCGACATTGTGACGTGTAATTCCCAGAGTACTTTGCAGCCCCCTTCCAATACCATATACCTCCGGGACCCCCCTCCGAAAGAGGTTTCCGTTGCAAAACAAAACCACAGCACCCACCGACACTTGGACTAGTCGTTGCCCCATACCTTTGTGCCACGTCCACGACTGCCTGTCCACCCCACCCTATCACATCCATTTTCTCCAACACTCCCGAGCAATGACATCTTCACCCAACATGAGCTGAAGCATGTTTTCCTCGCCAGGCCCACTTTTAGCAAATACATATAGGTGGATGAAGTGTACCGAGAGGTCATACAGACGAGAATTCTAGGTAAGAAGGAGTGGGCCAAATTATGCATGTACTAAGATTGAAAGGGCATAGTGAACACATCATCATAGCCACTGATAGACGAAAAGTGCCAGCACCGCATCATATTTAATGATCTAGCAAAGGCGCTCCAAAAGTAGAGCTAGATGTCAGAGCCACCCTTTGTTGCCTCTTCGTGACTACCTCAGCCACTTTCAGCTTACTTTTGGGTTCATGAAGAGTTGCCGGAATTAATTCCACAGGCAGTGTTTTGTCAGAAATATTTTGTCATGGCCTTGCATGGCCACACTTGTCTAGTTTTCCTTAGCTATAATTAATGAAAAGTTTCCAAAGTAGATAGGGAAACCGATGTAGTTTTTAGTTAAATATTGCATGCATTGGCAGTATCAGTTGTTGCACCCTGTTGGACCCTGTCGGACCTTGTTGGACCTTGTTGGACCCTACGTCATAAGAACTATTATATTGGAGCGCTGTAATTTTGAAGCTGGGTATCAATAATAAAATACTGCTTTACAGGATACTTGATTTGTGTTAAATGGTGATGTGTTTCCTATCTGTGTTTAATGTTTCCATTGTTTTCCTTGTTGTGCATCTATTTATCTGATTGTAAAGAAGAAATTTTAGACTAATATTTGCTGTTGGAGCACCTTAATTCTATCTGTGTTTACAATCTCAATGTTTTCTTCTGAAGTCTGGTTAGAGAATATTAACTTCTCTTTAATCATTATTGAACACTACTATTTCCTCCACATCATAATTCACACTACTCTCAAGATTCAATTAGCACAGTTAGGTTGCCCTATGATTCTCTTGAAAAATTGATGCCACAAACCAGCCCTTTTGACTCCATATCCCAATGGATTAGCTCCTAAGGACCTGCTCATCCAACCAACAAAATCAATCAAAACAACCAATTCCCACAATCATTGTAACTATCCTAACATCAGCATTCATAACATTAAGGTAAAATTAAATCATAAATAGAGAGAACCCTCTCTGAGTCTAGGAATGCTAGGTCCTAGATTCCAAATTGGTTTGATGCTGTCCTTTATAGTTTATTCTTGCCAATCTTATAAATTATAGAGCCACAACAGTGACCACCAATCTCATGTCTGTGAACCAAAAATCTAAAACAAAACACATCATATTTAAATAATAATAAAATAAACACAAAAACACATCATATTTAAATAATGATGATGATGATTAACCTCCGCTAAGTCCAATGCAGCCTATCGGACCTCAAAAAAGTAACTAAGCTTGAGTCTTCAAAATCTTATTTCTATGATCAAAGAGAAGGGAACGAAGCGCTCCAAGATCGTTATTGTTGGATTGTCTTAATAGGTCAAGAATATTGGAAGTGTGGCAGATGTTAGGGAATTGAGAGTGGATGTGAGTGAGAGTTGAACTGTCTAAAAGGAAGTGTTTTTCATCTTCCACCTGCTTAGTATCACAAATCTGACAGATTCTATCGTTTGAGGGAGTTTTGGGAATAGACCACCACTCAGTCTCACTTCTAAGCTCATGAGAATTAGTTCTAATCCTAACGATGTCCATGTTTTTCTTAGTACTGGTCAGCACAAAAACATAATAGACGGAATGATTATTTTCGACTTACAAAAATTTTTAAAATTACAAATTTAATTTGTTTAATATGAAAATGAGCATTTCATTTCTTTATTCATGGGGTTAAATTTGACGGCCATTGACCGGTTTTTCCACTTTTTACGAGTGACAGATATATAAAAAAATCAGAAGTTTCAATATATATATATATATATATATATATATATATATATATATATATATATATCGTTGGTACTGGGATATGTGGTCTTTTGCCACCCTACTTGGTACGTTCCAAATAACATGTGACTTAATAGAGTGACTTAGTCAAATTACATAAAATTAAAATTAAAACAAAATAAAATAAAACTATAAACTAAACTAAGATTAAAGTAAAATAGTTAATTTACCATAGATAGTTTTTGTACTCTAAATTTTGAATATAGTATTTTAAAATGTAATATTTGTATTTTAAAAAATAATACAATATTATTTAATATATTAATATATTTTTATGTTTTTAATAAACTTATTTATTTTTGAATTGAGTGAAAATAAAATGAAATTAAAATAAATTTGAACCCTTTTGAGGCTTGGTGGATCCAAAGTTAAAATGGATTTACACTCGTCACATTTTGTAAGCCTAGATGATTCTTCAAGTGGGTATATTTTTTATGTTATACATTCCTAGTTGAGGCTTTAGAAGTGGGTATGTTTTTTTATGTTATGCATTTTATTTTAAAATATTGTTAGGAGCCGTAGATAATTCATTTCCCCATTAAGCTAGATATTTAAAGATAATAGGGAAATTGACATTATGGATTGTGTGAATTTGAAGATGATGTTTATATAAATAGTTGTTTTCTTTATGTGAGTGAGTTATAGCTTAGTGGGAGTATTTATATTCCAATTTCCTCATCAAGTCTATCAATATGTATTTGGTGAGTGAACATGCATACACCTAATTTAATAAAGTCTTGATTAGTATTTTTATGTTATCACTATTTGGTTAAATATTTGATCAATGCTTCAAATTAAAAATCACTTGGACTATTTTTCCAACCCTTTAATGTATGAGTCACGAGTACTAGACTTTCTTCAAGTGGAGACGTCACCTAAACTTAGGTAAGTTCAAGTAGATTTTTATATATTTGAATAATTTATACAGGAAAATTCTGATATCTGGCGCATAGACATTTTTTTAACAAAATCTTCTTATAATTCGCTTAGAATGTTCGATTTCATGGAATATTTTCCCTCCTCCATGGCATTCTTGCAAGACGAGGCTCCTCCTTTCACTGAGCCTCATGAGTAGCAGACTCTTCTCTAGGAAAGGATTCATCTTAACTTCAGTAAATTCAACTGGCCTTTACTTTCATTTAAATACATTTATGGACAATATCTAATATCAACACGTTAAACATCATTTTAGCAAAATATTATTGAAATTTAAACTAAAATGTTATATTTTCAGAAAAATAAATCTAATTAAAAATCAAACTTTGGAAATTTATTTTTAGCAATGGCACATTGTTTTTCACCCTAATATCTTCAATGTTTAAGTGCAATCGCTTCAATATTTGCAGGTATACATTGTGGTTTTTTTCTTTTAACTTAGATGAAACTGGTAAAAATAAATACTAAAAGTAATATGAGGGTTGTTTAAAATGAGATCGTCATAAAAAAAATTCTATGTTGAGTAGCAAGACCTGTCAAATTTAACCCCTGGCCTAGACTATGCCTCTTGTGCAAGACAACATATAAATAGACCCACACCTACCGTGAAAAGAACCCTAGAAGGAAATACTGCCACATAAAGATGACATTATGACCTCATCCGAGTGAGGTCATTGTGATGATGATATGGGAAATAAAGAAGAATAACGCTGTGAGGTTTGAAACACAATATTTGCATAAACGAAACCATATTTTTATTTAAGGAAAAATTCATGAATTGTCCCGTGTTTCATTTTCCTTCATCTTCAAAGAACCATTTTATTTTCTTTTCAATTTAATGTGCGTTGACCTCCTTTGAATTTTAATGGGGCCACAAGAACACAGTCCCCTTTCAAATTGATTGTAGATAGTCATCATTAGGTTATTTTAGGTGAAAATGCTATTACTTACTCAAGTCGTTGATGGGAAGTTTTAAGAATAATGGATGTCCAACAAAATATATATAAAGTTGACGAAGGTAGGTTCTACGGCCGACGATTCTGTGGTAGTGCGCTCCAGCGGCCCCCTCACCGTCTAGGGTTTCGTCACATGGGGGATTCATGTGGTGTGAGGTGTGGGCCAAGCTCGTCGTATTATTTGGTATGTAAGTTTAGTTGGAGATCCATCACTCTCCATGAAATAGAAATGGACAAAGTTTTGCATTTGTCACGAGCCTTTATGACACAATCCGACAATACAAGTGGTTTGGTGAGATAAGTGAAAGTAAATGTAATTGGGTTATAGTTGATAGATATTATTAAGCACATGCATTAAGTTAATGATTGGTTCATATCTTGTACATTTGAAAAATAATATAATTTTAGTCGATGAATAATAAGCACATGTACAAAGCTAATGATTGATTGACATCTTGTACATTGGATGAGAATAAAGTGGTATCCAATATACCAAGATGTAAAGGAAGTGATCTAATCATTGGTTCACTCAATTTTGTTTAATATTTGTTGTTTTATTTGACATTCAATGTATCCAAGGGGCATATACGTACAAAAATCACATGATTTTGTTCAATTATCAACTTAGAAGACCTATGAAAAATCAACATGGTATTAAAGCAAGGGTAAAAGAGCAAACTTGAAGAAGTTAGTTTGTTCCTAGTTATCCTATAGGGTTTGTTCTAGCCCTAGAAATCCTAGTCTATTTCTAAGAAGGAAGAAGTATATCCCAAAAGAGGAAAAGATCTATCTCTTCAATTATTCCCTCGGAAATACCTCACTTTGTGAACAAATCCGAGATCACAAGTCAATTTTTTTTTGAAAGAACTGAAGCCTATGACAAAGGATCGAATGACTTTAATCCATCTTTAATAGGGATGGAATTCTCAAAAGGCTGAAAGGCCTCAGTCTGAATCTCGGGCAGGTCGAAAAGGCCTTGGAGGTTGGGTGCAAAACGCTGAAAGGCCTCAAGAGTGACCGTGGGCTAAGAAATATCAAAAGAAGTCAAAATTTTCTTAGATAATAGAAAGGCTTGTGAAGGAATTATTAGGGACTAATTTGATATTGCATGATCACAATGATACTTTTTCCTAAATCAAGCTATTTTAGTGTTTGAAAGGGTTAAAAATGCATCATACCATAAATATTATTATGACATGTCTGAAATCTCTAAATCTATCATGATGAGGATTAATTTAGAAGATCCTTCTTTCCTATGGTCTATAGATATTATATTTTTTTATGCTTTGTGGCAACCTTTCATGAAAAATTATTTGACAAGAAACCAAAAAGTCTCAACAAGAGGATAACTTCAAAAGGACCCAAAGAGGCATTAGTATGACATCAGAGAGGCTAAGTTTATTGCTCATTCTTAGGACTGGATTTATTTAGGTTCTCAAGTGTATTACTTGAGATTAGATCTTGATAGACCGAGAGCCATTCATTCTTGATAGTCAAAGAGCCATTCATTCTTGTAGGCTGAGAGCATTTCCTCCTTTGAATCCAAGAGCATATATTATGTAGGAGGTATGGATGCCTCAAATATCGAATTCTTCATCGTTTTAAGAGGTCAAGGTTCATTGGGGATCATTTTTACCAATGCTAGAAGATCAAAAATGCTTATTTGGAGATCGTGGTGATAATCTTGTAGCACACCTTTAGGACGTCAAAAATACATTGTGAAGGTAGATTCATTTTTGGAGTTGTCCTTGTAAAGAATAAACTAATTGTGATTATCTCGAAACCATGGAAGGATTAGTTCAGATGAGAAGAAGGTACCTCCCAAAACCAGTTGTGGCTTCAATTGTTTGTACAAGCACTGGATGATTAAGGAAGATGTTATTTCTTTACAATGTGAGAGAGGTAGAATGCAAACTATAGTTTTACCTAGATGAAGAATTCCTTGAATAAATGATAACATGAGGATAAACATATCTCTAAGAAATCTGAGTTGTAGTACCAAATTTGAGCTATGATATGAACTCACATTAGATATGTTTGGGTAGCTTCAAAGAAATGTGTTGAACCTTTTATAAGATCATACAAGACCTAAAAGAAGAATTTTGTCATTTAGTCCTTGACAAGTACGTTTTGTATTCTCTTCTTAAAATATATAGAGGGAGCTACGATGAGAGGCTCTCTTTCATGGTAGAACTAATAATATTAGGATTTTGTAAAACCATATAATACTTGAAGGATATTACAAAGGAAAAGTATGCAGGGTCATTCATATTACCTTCTTGCGGGACATAATTAGTGGCCAAAAGTCTTATAATTCACTGGACCAGAGGCCCTTGTCATGTATGGAGAATATGCCTTACACATGCTGCTAGTATTGTATCGTAGTGATATATTGTTGGTATTAGGGTTTCATTGCTTGATCCTTGATGATTGATCCAGAGGAAAGAGTTCTCTTCACCTTAAAGCAAAAAATTCAAATTATCACATCACAAGTTTGTTACAAAGGATATTTGGAATTCTTAGGGTTCGTAAACCCTATCCAACTAGAAGGCTTGGATAAGATAGCCCTAGGGTTGGTGGATAAAATCCTAGGGTTTGACCTAGATCAATGTTTCCATTGAAATAAGAAATCCTAGCTCATGCAAAGTAAGGAAAGTGATTGATGATGAAGAGGTTGTAGAGGATGATTTCTGCAAGATGGTAAGGATCGAGAGGGAGTTGACAATTCCCTTTTATCGATCAAAATATAAGTATCTTGTATTTCTCTTTCTTGAATATTGTTGATTCATTTTTAGTTATCCTCTTTTCTTTATTTCTTTTGCTACATTATAATTGTTCTTCCATGATTTCTTGGTGATATCTGGAGGTATATTGTAAAAGAATCTAGCAGGAGATGGAAGCACCATGAAGAGAAAAGAAAATTATATGGAAAGAGGATTCTCCCAATATAGGGCACAAAATCAGGTTGATTGATTTGTGTTCAAGAGGTAGAAACAGAACAAGATATCCTAAACCATGCTAGATGAGCTTTCAATTCAAAGGGAGTATACAACCTAGAAAGCTTGAAGGATGTCATGATGAAGTAAAGTGTGTTGAAGACCTGAAGAAAAGTATGCATAATGACTTCCAAGTGAATCTACAACATGTAGCATGCAACAAATCACATTATAAAGCGGAACTCATGGCGAGAGGGTTCTCCTAGTAAGAGGGAGAAGACTATGCTCTAGTTGTAAGGTACATGTTATGTCCCCCTTTTTTTTTTTGTATCACTCTTTTAGTTTATTAATTTGGTTATCCACTTACCTCTATGCTTCTTTTATGTTCCTATGGTACCATGGCATTTTTTGAAATGAATCCCATGAAAGGTTGCAATGATGTCTCAGTTAAACCTTCGCTCCAAGAACTAGGAATTTGGTTTGATTTTCACTAATCATCATCACACCCATTTCGTATTAAGATAACTAGAGTAATCCTAGCCCCTTAAGTTAATTTTATACATAGATAAGTTTGAAGTAATCTTATTCCCTTAGTTATTTTTATGCATACCAAGGTTTGGCTATAATGGTGCCCTAACCATTGAATATTACTGATGCATTTACATATATCTCTAGCTACATTAGACTTAACCTTTGAATTTCCTATGAAAGCTATGGCATTAAAATTTATTAATGTCCCCACTTGATTCGTATGGATTTCTCATGCTTGAACTTAGTTCCAAAGCTCAATACGCATTTATTAAAACGTCCTTCCTTGATGACATGTTCTACTCCGTGGTTTCCATTTGTCGGAGGTCATGTGACACCCTCCTCTCTTCACATGGTCTCCACAATTTTCGAGGCTTAGGAGGGATGACAATGATTTCTCGATGTAGATCTACGGTCCACCATGGAGCACGCAAACCCTAAGGCCATACTTGCCTTTCCCTTCATCATTTTTTATTTTTTCTCACAAGGTATGGCTACCGTGGCTGGCGAGGTTGTTTTGTCGCTTGCCTAGGCTTGAATGTTGTTTGCAGGTTGTTAAGGTAAGCTCCATCAATGCACCGTGCTGTAGAATAGTTAATTTGGGATGGAGAGTATTTGTTTTTCTTTGGGTAAACGCTCCATGGTTACTACTCTATTCTGATGCTTGCTTTACTTACAAAATTTGTGGTAATAATTTATGTAGAGGTCTTACTATGGTCTTAAACCTTGTGTTTCCTCCCTGGTCGTATATTCATGAGGTGTTTCCTTGCTCTTACCTGGAATTTAACGTCACACTTGCTAGAAAAATTCTTCCTAGAGGGGTTTCTGTGAACATTTAATCTCTCACTTGGTTTTTTTAGCTTCAAATAGTTACAGTTTCAGTGGTTTCGTGCCTTTTCGTTCGAGAGGGTTTCTAATAATTCCATTTGTTTCTTTTTAAATCTTTCAGAGCACACAAAAGCCATACATTTTCTAGGTTGTAGATGTAACATTTGTTCCACGCTTCTTCATCTTCTCTTAAGAGGACTTGACTGCATAAGGTACTTTGTTCTTTCCTCCTTTTTTTCTTTATTGTTTCTCTTTTAATTTCATATTTAGATGGGTAAAATTTTAATCCCCTCTCATATTGAGGTTTGGTTCACTGCAGGAGAGGGAACCCTGGTTTTGTAGCATTGGAAAATGGGTAATGCCTTTACCATTTCTTGTAGCGTTAACACGTGTTGATTATGTTTGTTTCGATCTGTTGAATATCATTTCACCTACCCCAAGTATGTGGGTAATTTCTATTCCTGCCCATTTGTTTCTGGGTTTGATTATTTTGATTTCGATATGCTAAAATATCGGTTTTGTTGGGGTTTTATCCTCTGGCTATTCCAGCGTTTCATTGAAATGTGTATATCACTTGTTTCTGGGTCCCTTGTTGGGGGTGCTATGAAACCCTTGTTGTTTTTTCCTTCTTTCTATGCAATGCGTTAATAATACAGGCTATTTCCCAAACTTCTGTGTTTTAATTCTGAGTTAGGTTCCTCATTTATATTTATGTTTTTGGTTTTTCCGACCAGCTTGAACCTTCCATCATGACTAAGAGACTGAGGGCAAAGAGAAGCAACATCTATCCTAGTGTTCCTCTTCTCACAGGTATTTTCTATACTTTGTGAAAAATTCTAGGTTTTTAATTTGTTGCTTTACACAGTATATGTGTGTGAGTATTCCTTTTCTCACCAGTGTAGTTCCTTTCACGCATAGGTGGAACAATCCACTATTCTTACAAAGTGTTCAGGTAATTTCTCCCACTATCCTCACGCAGTAAATTTTTTGGTTTGAGAGCATTTTTCCCTTTCGGATAATTCCTAATTCCCGTGTTCCTCTTTTCGCAAGTACGTCTCTGTTGTTCTGGGCTTGCATGATTTTTTTTTGTTTCCATAGTTTGTCCATACTTACAGGTTGCATCCTTTCTCAGGTTGGTAGCTCACTTATTCTGCCATGGTTCTTCGTCAGGCAAGAATTTGGGTTTCGAATTTGGTGATGCTACTGTGGGATGATAGTTTTAAATTTAGATGTCAATTCCGCAAATGGCCTCTGAGCCTATTTAACTTGTAATAAATTTTTCTTCTTTATAATATAGATGATTGTGTAAATTCAAAAGAGTCAAAGGTGATTTTTTTGTATATGGACAGATCGATCTTTTTATTATTTATCTCTTAGTAAAGATTTATATTTCTTCATCATCTACTTTTCTAAATGCGTTATGCATTTCCTCCTCTTCCCTGTTGTATAAAATGAAACATCTCATTAGTATAATTTTGATACCTCTGATTTTTATATGATTTTACTCACATATACTCTTTTAATGCTTCGTTTGCATTCTAGTGTCAGTTTTTATAATGGCTACTCATACCATATAGTAATCTATGATATAATTACCTTAATGTATGTGAATACATTTAACTAGTTGTTTATGATCTTGTTGTATATAATCATATATCTTTTTATCTCTTTATGTAGCTGAATATTTTTAACTGATTGTGTTGGCTTTAAAAGAAAATTGTTGTTTTTCTTACTTATGTTCATGATATCGATAGACAAAGTAGTGTTGGGAATTTTGTGAGATTCAGAATACAGTTTCCTTCCCAACGTCACCGTTGGTTGTATAGTTAAACACTTTGTCAGAATGCTAATTTCATCTTAGAGATTCTGAAAAATATTTTTTTGGTTACATAGATTTATTTCTATGTATTTATATAATATAATAGCAGAATTTCTTTTGTTCAAATCTAGAGTTGTGTTAGTTTATATTTAGCCCACTATTGGGAGATTAATTCTTATATAACCACACCTCTATCTCCTAGAATTATCGAATGGTTGTAGACATTATCTATGAGATTACAGTATCATGACATACTAAAAGTATCATCCATACCATACAGATTTAAATAAAACTTTCAATTACATTTGCAGTATTAGATTCTCGCTAAATGACTACAAAATTTTGTGCTACCTCTAGCTTCTTAAAGGCGGAACTAGTACTAAATCCTACCTGTAAAATCCTGAGAACCTTACTTCCTCACTAACATAAAAGAGAATCAAGAATTGAAGATTATAGATACTGCGTACCAGTTGTATAAATACTGCATACTAATTGTAAAGACTATTTTCCTCCCATCCATGAGCTTCTCCTCAGAGCTCTCCCCTGAGCAAAGATCTATCTATTTCACCAGTGTTGACAACCCATCGTCAAACTAGTGAAGGCACTTTTAAGCGAGCTTTCCCCAGCAAGTTTTCATAACGGCGTCTCGTTATTTTGGGTTGTTGTTTCCCATAGCCTAGGCTTTTACTTTTTTTTTTTCCCATAAAAGTTTTGTTTTAAAACTCGCTTTTCCTCAACGTTGTTTTTCTTACCTCTTCTTAGTAACTTTCCTCTTTCTGAGGATTCCTTAGATATTTTCTTCTATTTATTTATTTTTTCAATTTTATTTCTCTCCAAAGGAATTTTTTTGGAGAATTTGGGAAAGTGGGAAATTCTATCCTATCTACATGGATAAGAATTCTAGATCTCTCTATACTCTCGCTTTTCAATATTGGTCCTTTTTTTATTCAATAAATATTAATATATAAAAATTATAATTCCTCCAATAGCATAATTGTTTCATAGGTCCACAAAATATTTTTCATATCTAACATAAAAATATAATAGTTGTAAATTAGGGGTATTAAAATACTCTTTTGTTAGAATTATTGTATCTATGATTTTTATTGATGGATGTAAAGACCATGTTCCTCGATGAAGTAATTAAAGAAAAATCGTACAAAGATCTACCTTGATTCTTTTAGGTACATGAAGGAGTCTATTGTTTTCAAACATAAGAAGGCTTTCTACAGGCTCCTCACATTTGGTACTCTTGCATCAAGGTCAATTTTGTTATAATATGAATTGTTACTAACAATATATAAGGACTCATGTAATAGAGGGAGCAGTTAATCACTGCTTCAACTTCAGAAGGAGTTGACCTCTAAATTTGAGATGAATAACCTAGAATTGATGCATCACATTTTTGGTCAAAGAAGGCACCTAGTCATGGTGACCGAAAAGTAGTTGTGATGTTAGCTCCAATAAAGGAATAATTGAGCCAAGGCATATGGCCTCAACATGCGTTGAAGTACCAACATGGTATAGTTGGTTATGCTACAACCAATTATGGTTTGAGATATGTCTTAAATAGTGAAGTACAATTGCTAGGATACACAAATGGACTGTAACAGCCCCTGGTTAAGTTTCCATGTAAATAAAATAAGACCAAGGTGATGGGATATGTATTCCAAGATGAAATTTTGGAAAACATCATAGTGGACATCACTTGTGGATTAATAATCGATATGGAAATTGGAAAAGGCATTGGAAAAGGAAAAGAGGAAACAATTAGTATTGAATTAGGAGAAATAAGGAAATAGGAGAAAAGGAAGGTGAAAAGACACGAATTTGCATGCAAGGAAAATTAGAGGAAAATGAAAGAAAAAGGAGATGCCAATGATTAAAATACATCAAGGAATCAGTTCACAATTTTTTTCCATATTTGGAGTAGTCATAGCAAAATAAAGAGAATAAGAACTTGGACAAGCAAGAAAAGGGAGGAAAAATACAAGCAAAGGAAAGAAAATGAAAGCAAGGAGAAGGTTGGATCAACAGGTTCAATAGAAAGATATTACAGGTAACGGGTTACATGTGTGATTTCCTTGCTAGGATGTGAATGCATGGTACATGTATTTATTCATTTGGTCCATTTTTTGTCATTGGCATGGGTTTTTCCTAGAGTGACAGTGGTTTCAACCTTTCCTTACCATTTCCTGGATAACCATGGTGTGATGGGGTTCATTCTTGGTTCAACTTTGGATTATCGAAAGGTTTTAGAATCGGGTGAGATGGTCTTAGGAAAATCCCAAGGGTTGGGGGTGGAGATGGTTTTCTCCAAGAAGCCCTCGACATGTGGGTGGAGATGGTTTTCTCCAAGAAGCCCTCGACATGTGGGTGGAGATAGCCAAATTCCTCAAGGTATGGTGAAGAAATTATGAGGCATCCAAGCTTGGTTTGGTTTTGTGATCTCGGAATCGATTTAGGTGAGATCATGATAGCTTGAGGGTGGAGATGGTTTAACCTCTAGATTCCCTGTTTTGGTTTTTTCCTGGTTTATCCCATGAGATCCTACATTCATGCTTAGAATATGGCACAAGGGTGATTGATTGAAAGAAATATGTGCTTCAACCCAATCTATGGTCGAGTGTGTTAGTCATCAGTATTTTTCATTATCTATAGATGACTAAATATTGGTTCTAGATTTCTAAAAACAACCTTCCTTGAAAATTGTGAGTTTTAGAAATCTCACTGCCTTCATTATCCTTACGGAAAATGTTTCACTATTCCATCAGCTTTTCATTCCATGGTAACCCTGTCACTCCTACAAAATCCTTGTGGGCTTTTACCTATCATTTTGAGCCTCCTTCCCTGCCTATAAACTCATTGGCTTATTTTTCCCCTTGTCCATAACTCCACTTTCACTCTAGGGTTTCATATAAGCCGACTAATTCCCATGTTCCCCAGGTTCCTCAAGCATTGATGGTCTCAAAACTATCTCTGTAGGCTTTTAGATAAATCATGTACATTGGGTTTTGGATTTTCAATACAACACTTTGAAAAATACTCTGTTTTCCACTTGATGCCTCCAAGCTAATTTTCAATCAAGAAAAGGTCAAAGAACCCTCCCACAAGGTCAATTAGGATTTCATATGTTCCAAGGTCATCATTGGTGTTTCAGACACTGTTTTTCTTTGTTAGAATCTAGTTCAGAGGTATTGGAATGTTGAGACATGGTTATTCAAGAAAAACCTAAAGAGTTTCCAAAGAAGACTATCCTTCAGTTTTAGAGTCTGCACATGAGGAAATGTACAAACTTTGGCACTTCTGCAGGAGTGTTGAAGTTTCCATCAGCAAAAGGTATTGATAAGGTAGATGGTCTATTCCTAAGCGAAGACAAATTACATCAGAAGAAAGGGAAACAATTTGTTCTTGTAGATAATTAGGGTTTTTGAGCTTGATGGTTCATTAGAATGCCAAAATAGTGATCAATTGCAGAAATGGCATGGAGAAGGTACACCAAACCAAGTATGAAGAAATTTTGTCAAAGATATTGTTGATGAGATTTAGAAAAAGGTGAGGTAAATTGGACATAAATGAATGAACTTGATTGATTTAAAGCATTCTAGATACCTAGGGTTTTGGGAAAATGGCCAACAAAGGTAAAAAGATGATGTTGAGATCCAAGGTGTAGCAAAAGAAGATTTTAAGGCTACTGTTGTGTCAAAATGAATATGTCAAATCCTCAGGACCAGAAGAAAGAAAATGTCATATCTCCAGCAAACTACAAGCAAAAAGGTGAAAGGGTTAAGTTGAACTTAAAGGTTGAGAATACACAAGAAATCGAAGATACTGTTGTATGTGTGAATCATCCTAAAAGTTGCAAAAGGAACATATCATGTCTTCTTGACCAAAATAAAGATCAAATTCATCACTTTCTCAACCTGCAAGGCAAAGGTGTGGAATATTATCAATGAAAAGGAAAAAAAGGTTTAAAACATCAGAAAATGGGTTGCAAAGATAAATTGAATCCATGAGCTTATTCAAACTCATTTCACACTTCATGTGAATCATTGGTCACTGAAAAAGTGTTAGAAGTTTCAAAGAAGGAAGAAATTTTGTGTTTTCAAGTTGAAATTGAGAAAATTCTTGTGATGTTGCTCCCTTGGCTTGGCGTTGCGTGCCAATAATCAGGTGATGCGCCCTTGGCAAGTTTCTCTCACACAATTTACATGGACGCTGCACGCTTGGAAAAGTGTTGTGCTCTTTCCCAACACCCACATAAATTTTCTCCAAGCGTTGTGTGCCCAGGATTGAGCGTTGTGCGCTTAGGATTGAGCGTTTCATGCTTAGGATTGAGCGTTGCACACCTCGCTCAAGTGCTGCACTCTTGGCCAAGAGGGCTTTCAAAGAAAAATCACCACTCAAGTCACCTCAAAAGTGCTTCAAGTCATCACCAAGGGTTCTCCAAGCACTGGTAGGGGTAAGTACAGGTCATCCTCCCATTTTCAAGCATTTTTGTCATCATTAATGGGAAGAAATTGAAACCCTAAGAGGCTACCCTAAGGCTAAAAATTGACATCACTGTGGAACCTCATTCCATCTGCTTATAAAGAGTATCAGTAAAGACTAGGGTAAACCAGGGTGATGTGAAGGTTTTCATTCCTATAGGTTGGTCATAACACTTATTCATTCACCCCCTACATTGAAAAATCTTCCATTCCATTGTCCTCTTTCATCTCAATTTCACATTTAGTCCTAGTTGGCATAACGGCAGAATTCAACATGTCAAAGGGCAGTGGCAGTGATATGGAGGCCCAAATGCCCAAGAGGCATGATCATAGGGGAGGGACCCTACCTTCTTCACCAACAAAGCAAAGACATAAGGGCAAACAGAGGCTAGCAAAAGAAGATGTACATGAGCCAGCCATTCATGGTGAATATGATCTCCATGAGACAGAGACTGATTTTGGCCTTGTTGATTTAGATGATGAGCATGATATTGAGGCCATGAAAGGTATCGTGAAAATAATGAGGCAAAAGAGAAATAAAGGCTTGGTATCCTTAGTGATACATCCCTCCATGTTTCCCAAACCTAATCAGCAGAACAAAATCCAATTTTGGGCACATTTTTGCAATTTTGAAATTTTGACTGTTTTGAAGGGCTAAGCACACAGCGCCACTGGCGCTGCACTCTTTTTTGGGGCACCCATTGGATGAAAAATTCACATTTTCAGATTCCTTAGGCCAAGGATATCACCCTCACAAAATTTCAGCTCATTTGGAGCAAAACTGGTACTCCAAAAGTGCCAAAAACATGCAATAAATCAACTTTCTACCCTATTTTCAGAGTTGGCGCTACGCCCTGAGCAGTCTTGGGATAAGTGGGTTTTCACTAGGAAAATGGACACCAAATAGAAAAATAGTGGCATTTTTGGAAATTATACATGCCATTCTTTCCAATGAGCTATCATGGAGCTCATTTGGACACTGGGAAGGCCTCCAAAACTCAGCTGCAAAAGACCTATTTTTCTAGTGTTGGTGTTGTGCCCTTGCCAGAAAGTCAACAAAAGACACTTAGAGTTGATGAAAAATATATTTTGAGGGTTTTTGAGGAAAATCACTCCATAGTTGGTTGAGGAGTTATGTTGGCATTTATTATTGCATTTATTAAGTTAGATATTTTATGCCTTGGGCCTTGCATGGTCTCTTTGGACAAAAATGGCATTTATGATGTAGTTAATGACACTTTGAAACCCTAGCTAGGGTTTTGGTCCTCCTTTGCAAGTTAAATACTGCATGGAGGCCTCGTTATTTTTGTTTTTTGATTGTTAAACTCAATAAATAGACTTGCAGTTGAGGAGAAATTGGCTTTGGAGTGTTATGATTGCTTTGATTTGGATGAAAATGGAGCAAGCACACTTGCAGTATTCATGAGCATGTCTAATGGTGATGTCTTTCTAAATTAGTGCTTTTTTTCTTATGTTTTCATTTTGTTTCATATTTCTCATGCAGTAGAACAGAAATTTTAGGTTAAGAAATGTTGTTTAGAGGCACCTTAGCTCTATCTGATTTCTATTGCTTGTATGTTTTCCTCTGCTAGGTCAGTTTAGAGAATTCTTAGTTGCTCTCTAATCCCACTCAGCTTGTTTATCTCAAGAATGATTTAATGGAGCCCATTTCAAATAAGTTTATGGTTAGCCCTGCCTTTGGTATGACTTAAAACATTGTTTTTGAGGTCTTTTCTTTGAAGTATTGCTAAATAGGGTTTGACTGAAGAGGTTTATGGTTTGCCTTGCCCTTTTATCCATCTTGAATGGTTTCTCTGAAGTTCTTTGTAGTATGATTAAGGAATTTTAGTAATTCCCTTCTCTTTGATCATTACTATATGTTATCTTGAATGTTTTCTTTGCCTGAAGGTGAAATCACTAGAGAAATTACAAGTTAATTCTCTTTATGGTTTGCTAGATTGTTGTCTTAATGTTTTCTTGCTAGGGGTTGGTCAAAGAAGCTTATGGTATGCCCTGTCTTTGGTTATGTATTTATGCATAGTGTTATTAAAAGACTTTTCTTGTTATAGTGCATGTTAAAGGATTCTTAACTGCCCTTTGAACCTACTAATCTCACAATTTATTGTTCACTTCACTCACATAAGATTTAAAGATCCATTTGGATTTGTTATACTTGCCCTCCGAAACACCCTTGACCTATTGTTGTACCTTTCAAGACCTTTTGTAGACTCCATAGCCCAATGGTCTAAACCTCTCCTAATCTATCTGTTCTGCTTGACAAGCAACCCAACCAAACAAAACAAACAAACCCTAATCATCATAACTAGCTTAAAAATCAAAACCCTAAAATCAAGTTCACATCTTTTACACAAATATAGAGAGATCCCTCTCTAAGTCCAGGGAGGCTAGGTCCTAGGACTCCAAATATTGGTTTGATGTTACCCTTGTACATTTGGTCTTGCTAATCTGACAAATTACGGGGACCTAACATAATGGCGACTCCGCTGGGGATCTAAGTCAGTAACATCCTAAGTACTCCTTAAATCTTAGAAAACCCAAAAACATCCTTATATTGGTATTCATTTGTTGATGGTGGACAACAATCACATCCTCAAAACAGTAAGCATATCCACCTGGTGACTCCACTGGTCTTCAACAGCCTTGTTGACCCCACTATTTCTCATAGACTCCTTGCTGATAATGGACAACAAAGTTGAAATCTTCCACCTAGTGACTCCACAACTTTCAATAGACCTAAAGACTCCACTAGTAGAAGACTTTAGACTGGTTGAAAAGATGCAGTGACCCTTTTTTATTAACAAAGATGAATCCAAGGATACAACGAAGGTATGCTCCAATGAATAGAGATCACATCCCTGGATTCCCACACAAAATGCCTCTGATAAATTGGAACTCAAACCTGCCTATGTTTCATGATGAAAATTTTGATGACCCCTTGTTACACCTCATCAAATTTCATATACATACATGGAGGTTAAAAGTTGAATGGCATGAAGATTGCCTTATGAAAATGTTCATGGGGACATTAGAAGGTAAAGTAAGGGAATGGTATGAAGGCCTAGAACCTAACATCTTGTTTTCTTTGAAAGATTTCCACAAGGTATTTTATGAGCATTATAAAGAAAATTTTCCATCTTTATCATTAGTTGAACATTATTGTAATCAATCTGAAGATCTCATACAATACCTTGTAGACATTTATGAAGATTTGGAAAATTTGCATCTTGAGGATCTGTTAGAGGAAATTCATGCATTTCATACTCAAGTTAATTGTCATGACAACCAAGAGGAGTTGGTTGAGAATGAAATCAATCAGGAAATAAAGGAAGATACACAAGATCTCTTTAAAGGGACAAGTGATGATTCATCATCTCTTTTGTGTGAGGCTCAAGAAGACATCCAACCTTATGGTCTTTCACAAGATAAATAAGACCACTGTGTTTCAATCCCAGGAAAATAAGAAAGTATTGGCCATAAACACTCTCTTTCTAATACCTACTACCATAGATCATAAAATAGACTTATAGATCAACATATAGTAGATCAATCTGCTGATCTAGTGAGAATATTAGATAACATTCCTTCTATGAATAAGATGCCAAGGTATGATCAATATGATGATGATTATGTCTTCCAGACTCAAGCTAACACTAAAAAACAATCAGTGATTAGTTTGTGGGACAAAGACAGTCATTTTCAGCAGCTCAAATATAATAATCAACAAACACAAATTAGCTATGAGAGTGAAGAAGAAAGTGCAGAAAGTTCGGAAGAAGGGGAAGTATCTTTACCTTTTTGTTGTGCTTCATTTCAGTTCATCAAACACAACCTTAATACAATCATAAATCAGCAGTCTTTGGGTATGATGGTTAACAACAAAGAAGACATTTAGCCTTAGAATCAACCTTCACAAGAGAAAGAGAATTGTTGTAGTTCTACCCAAAGAAAGAGAAAAATGCCTCCTCTTTTAATTGAAGAGGAAATCAATCAGATTTTAAACATGAAGCCAGCCTCTAAACCTTCATGCAAACAAAACCTTTCTATCTGTTCTCCTTCTGATTTATGTGCTGCAGTCTTTCCTCATGAAGAAACAGAGGAAAAGATTTATTCTAAGGCTATACTACCTCTTCTAGAAGACTGGTTGCCAAAGGATGCTCCTAATAATGTATGTCAGATAGAATTTAGTCCACTCAATCAAGACACATCAGGATTTCTAGAGGACAACATTGAAATATATGATGAGGCTGCTAGTACAAATGATCATGAGGAAGGGGAAGTATTCTTTCTCAAAAGAATCCCAAGCTTAACAAGCTGGAACAAGGAATGGTCTTGGATACATCTGGTTATTCAAATCCTCAGAGCCAGGTATTATTTCAAGATCCCTTTGTTGTTTTCTTAGAGACATTTGAAGACGGAGTAAAATATGTCAAGAGCAGTTTGATGCAAGGTTTAAAGAAAATTTTAGGCACTACTACTCAAAAACAAGTGAGGTAGGAGTGGCCTTCTTATTTTTTCAGCATACTCAAAGAGCTGAACAAAGATCACTCATGGAATCATCTACTTGATTGGTTATATTGGAAAATGGAGTTCACCTAATGTAGATATGCCTCCAAGTTAGATTAGGATAGATAGATATGTAAATAAGCTCAGCACTATGAGCATCTTTCTAGCTTTAGTTTCAGATTTTTTTGACAAAAAAGGAAGAAAAATGAAAAACACAAAAAAAAGAAGAAGAAAAGAGGGCAGTTAAAAGAAGAGGTACATCCCCATACCAAAAAAGAGTATTTCTAAAAGTGTGCAAGTGCAAGTGCCACTACTTGAGAAAGAAAGTCTTGTTCAGTCATTTAGCCTAATCATGATTGAACATGTTTTAAATTTCTGCTGATAGGTTAGTAAAAGAAGATTTTCCAAACCGTGTAAACTTGAATTGTTATTAAATTAGATTAGGAAAATATATTTGGTTTTAATGCTCAAATCTGAATCAAAGGAGAAAGAGAGGGATAGGTAACAAATTCTAAATCATTAGCCCTCAATTTTCTAGTTTCACTTGTACAAAAATAAAGTTTGTGTGCAGCTTGTCCAAAATTCCACAGCCCATGACAAATCAGATTACTTAACCTTGGTTTGATCATGTTTTCAATTTCATGTTAGTAGATTAGAGAATGAATATCTTTCAAACAGCTTAACCTTGACAGATAAGTAGAGTAGGTAGAGAATAAAAGGCTCATCAGTCTAATCTGAGCCTTTGGATGACATAAGGGTAGAAGTAGATAGTTTTTATGCTTTTAAAAGAAAAAATGATGTCAAGGGTTTTCCAATTCAAATGCACCTAAGTGAAGAAAAAATGTTAGGCAAAGTATGATGGGTAGGTAGAAGTGATATTGAAGCAATCATGTTTTTTTCAGATTTGAGATCACAGCTTCAAAAGAACATCAACCAGTGAAGAAAGAGGGATCTACCAAGCACATGTAAGATACTAATCTTCAAAAATCAGAGATCTGAACTCTGAGGTTCTGGACACCTCCTAAAAAGGAGCTACCCTCCCCAAGTGGAGCCATTGTTAATCATCAGTATTTTTCATTATCTATAGATGACTAAATATTGGTTCTAGATTTCTGAAAACAACCTTCCTTGAAAATTGTGAGTTTCAGAAATCTCACTGCCTTCATTATCCTTATGGAAAATATTTCACTATTCCATCAGCTTTCCATTCCATGGTCACCCTGTCACTCCTACAAACTTCTTGTGGGCTTTTACCTATCATTTTGAGCCTCCTTCCCTACCTATAACCTCATTGGCTTATTTTTCCCCTTGTCCATAACTCCACTTTCACTCTAGGGTTTCATATAAGCCTACTAATTCCCATGTTCCCCAAGTTCCTCAAGCATTGATGGTCTCAAAACTATCTCTGTAGGATCTTTAGATAAATCAAGTACATTAGATTTTGGATTTTCAACACTTTGAAAAATACTCTGTTTTCCACTTGAAGCCTCCAAGCCAATTTTCATTCAAGAAAAGGTCAAAGAACCCTCCCACTAGTTCAATTAGGGTTTCATATGTTCCAAGGTCATCATTGGTGTTTCAGACACTGTTTTTATTTGTCAGAATCTATTTCAGAGGTATTGGAATGTTGAGACATGGTTATTCAAGAAAAACCTAAAGAGTTTCCAAAGAAGAATATCCTTCAATTTCGGAGTCTGCACATGAGGAAATGTACAAAATTTGGCACTTCTATAGGAGTGTTGAAGTTTCCATCAGAAAAATGTATTGATAAGGTAGATGTTCTATTCCTAAGTGAAGACAACTTACATCAGAAGAAAGGGAAACAATTTGTTCTTGTAGATAATTAGGGTTTTTGAGCTTGATGGTTCATTAGAATGCCAAAATAGTGATCAATTACAAAAATGGCATGGAGAAGGTACACCAAGTATGAAGAAAGTTTGTCAAAGAGATTTTTTATGAGATTTAGAAAAATGTGAGGTAAATTGGACAGAAATGAATGAACTTGAAACAACTATAGAGAACTTAGAAGACAACACTGATGATTGTCTTAAAGCACTCTATATACCTAGGGTTTTGGGAAAATGTCCGGAAAAGGTAAAAAGATGATGTTGAGCTCCAAGGTGAAGAAAAAGAGGATTTTAAGGTTGCTGATATGTCAAAATGAATATTTCAAATCCTTAGGATCTAAAGAAATCAAATGTCATATCTCCAGCAAACTACAAGCAAAAAGGTGAAAGGGTTAAGTTGAACTTAAAGGTTGAGACTACACAAGAAATTGAAGATACTTCTGTATGTGTGTAATCATCCTAAAAGTGGCAAAATGAAAATATCATGCCTTCTTGACCAAAACAAATATCAAATTCATCACTTTATCAACCTGCAAGGCAAAGGTGTGGAAGATTATCAGTAAAAAGGAAAAAAAGGTTTAAAACATCAGAAAATGGGTTGCAAAGATAAATTGAATCCATCAGCTTATTAAAAATCATTTCACACTTCATGTGAATCATTGGTCACTGAAAAAGTGTTAGAAGTTTCAAAGAAGGAAGAAATTTTGAGTTTTCAAGTTGAAATTGAGAAAATTCTTGTGGCGCTGCGCGCTTGTAATCAGGCACTACACCCTTGGCAAGTTTCTCCCACACAATTTACACGGGTGTTGCATGCCTGGCGGAGCGCTGTGCTCTTGCCAGACACCCAAAACAATTTTCTCCAGGCGTTGTGCACTCAGGATTGAGCGTTGCGCACTTAGGACTGAGCACTGCGCTTCTAGGATTGAGCGTTGCGCTCCTGGCTCAGGCACTGCGCTCTTGGCCAGGAGGGCTTTCAAAGCAAAATCACCACTCAAGTCACCTCAAAAGTGCTTCAAGTCATCACCAAGGGTTCTCCAAGCATTGGTAGGGATAAGTATAGGTCATCCTACCATTTTTAAGCATTTTTGTCATCATTTAATGGGAATAAATTGAAACCCTAAGAGGCTACCCTAAGGCTAAAAGTTGACATCACTGTGGAACCTCATTCCATCTGCTTATAAAGAGTATCAGTCAAGACTAGGGTAAACCAGGGTGCTGTGAAGGTTATCATTCATCTAGGTTGGTCATAACACTTATTCATTCACCCCCTACATTGAAAAGCTTCCATTCCATTGTTCTCTTTTATCTCAATTTCACATTTAGTCCTAGTTGGCATAAAGGCAGAATTCAACATTCCAGAGGACAGTGGTAGTGATATGGAGACCCAAATGCCCAAGAGGCATGATCATAAGGGAGGGACCCTACCTTCTTCACCAAAAAATCAAGTGCATAAGGGAAAATAGAGGCTAGCAGAAGAAGATGTACATGAGGCAGCCATTCATGATGAAGATGATCTCCATGAGACAGAGACTGATTTTGACCTTGTTGATTTAGATGATGAGTGTGATAATGAGGCCATGAAAGGTATGGTGAAACTAATGAGGCAAAAGAGAAATAAAGGCTTGGTATCCTTACTGATACATCCCTCCAAGTTTCCCAAACCTAATCAGCATAACAAAATCCAATTTTGGGCACTTTTTTGCAATTTTGAAATTTTGATTGTTTTGAAGGGCTAAGCGTGCAACGCCACTGGCACTGCACTCTTTTTTGGGGCACCCATTGGAGGAAAATTTTAAATTTTCAGAATCCTTAGGCCAAAGACATCACCCTCACAAAATTTCAGCTCATTTGGAGCAAAAATAGTATTCCAAAAGTGCCAAAAACATGCAAACAATCAACTTTCTACCCTATTTTCAGAGCTGGCACTGTGCCCTGAGTAGTCTTGGGAGAAGTGGGTTTTCACTAGGCAAATAGACACCAATCAGAACAATAAAGGAATTTTTTGAAAGTAGACAGGACAGGCTTTCCAATGAGCTATCATGGAGCTCCTTTGGACACCGGGAAGGCCTCCAAAAATCAGCTGCAAAAAGACCTATTTTCCCTTGGCCTTGGCGCTGTGCCCTTGCTAGAAAGTCAACAAAAGACACTTGGAGTTAATGAAAAAAATATTTTGAGGGTTTTTGAGGCAAATCACTCCAGATTTGGTTGAGGAGTAATGTTAGCATCTATTTTTTCATTTATTAATTTAGATATTTTATGCCTTGTGCCTTGCATGGTCGCTTTGGACAAAAATCACATTTATGATGTAGTTAATGACACTTTGAAACCATAGCTAGGATTTTGGTCCTCCTTTGCAAGTTAAATACTGCATGGAGGCCTCATCATTTTTGTTGGTTGATTTTTAAACTCAATACATAGATCTGGAGTTGAGGAGAAATTGTTTTTGGATTGTTATGAATGTTTTGATTTGGATGACAATGGAGCAAGCACACTTTCAGGATTCATGAGCATGGCTAATGGTGATGTCTTTCTAAATTAGTGCTTGTTTTCTTATGTTTTCATTTTGTTTCATATTTCTCATGCAGTAGAACAGAAAGTTTAGGTTAAGAAATGTTGTTTAGAGGCACCTTAGCTCTATCTGATTTCTATTGCTTGTATGTTTTCCTCTGCTAGGTCAGTTTAGATAATTCTTAGTTGCTCTCTAATCCCACTCAGCTTGTTTATCTCAAGAATGATTTAATGGATCCCATGTCAAAGAATTTTATGGTTAGCCCTGCCTTTGGTATGACTTAAAACATTGTTTTTGAGGTCTTTTCTTTGAAGTATTGCTAAATAGGGTTTGACTAAAGAGGTTTATGGTTTTCCCTACTCTTTTGTCCATCTTGAATGGTTTCTTTGAATTTCTTCGTAGTATGATCAAGGAATTTTAGGAGTTCCCTTCTCTTTGACCATTACTATATGTTACCTTGAATGTTTTCTTTGCGTAAAGGTGAAATCACTAGAGAAATTACAAGTTATTTCTCTTTATGGTTTTCTGGATTGTTTTCTTAATGTTTGCTTGCTAGGGTTTGGTCAAAGAAGCTTATGGTATGCCCTGTCTTTGGTTATTTCTTTATGCATAGTTTTCTTAAAATACTTTTCTTGTTATAGTACATGTTAAAGGATTCTTAACTACCCTTTGAACCTACTAATCTCACAATTTATTGTTCACTTCACTCACATAAGCTTTAAAGATCCATTTGGCTTTGTTATACTTGCCCTCCGAAACACCCTCGACCTATTGTTGTACCTTTCAAGACCTTTTGCAGACTCCATAGCCCAATGGTCTAAACCTCTCCTACTCTATCTATTCTGCTTGACAAGCAACCCAACCAAACAAAACAAACAAACCCTAATCATCATAACAAGCCTAAAATCAAAACCCTAAAATCAATCAAGTTCACATCGTTTACACAAATACAGAGAGAGCCCTCTCTGAGTCTAGGAAGGCTAGGTCCTAGGACTTCAAAGACAGGTTTGATGTTACCCTTGTACATTTGGTTTTGCCAATCTGACAAATTACGGGGACCTAACAGAGTGGCACATGAAAGTCCCTCATTTGGTTGGCTTTTGCATAAGTTAATAAGATATACTTTCCTATTGTGATATATGAGCACTTGTACTTCTTATTATGTGGAAGTTATGGCTGATTTTTCATATCTTAAATTATGGTTATATGTTGCTTATAAGCATGGTTCTATGATGTGCTCTAGTTATGGATCTTGTTCATGATTTGATATTTTATTAAATGGTTGATGAATGCATGGGCTAATAAGTGTTATTGAAGCTATCTTGAGAGGGAATTTAGCCTTCTTGGTAATTCTCAGATGAAGTTCATAATTTTACGATCAGATATGCATTCGTGATTTGTAGCTTATATGTTTATCATATGTTTAAAAAAATGTCTATCATGGATTAGGCATGGCTAAGTAAATATCTTGTTAAAGTTATGAATGGTTAGTGGTCTGGAGGCTAGCTTGGAAAAGTGGCTTAGATCTCAGAGCCACTGGCACAGAACTAGAGTTTTTGGGTCATAAACGCATGAAAGTAGGCTTATGGGTGTGATTGGAGCCTCATAACCACATGCTTGTTGTGTTGTGGGCATGGTTTTGGTATTAGGCTTGTGGAAAGGCAGTTCCAACTCAAGATTTGGTCAGCAGAGGTTGTGGAATAACTTTTGGGTGATCTATTGCTCCTGACAGGCATCAATAAGTTTTTGGATGGTAGGCCCCACTAACCAGAACTTGGAGGTCAGGTCATGTCATAGTACCACTCATCTCATGTTTACCCTGGAGAGCTTGTAAAAGCAAGTAAATGTGGGGTGGGGGATTTACAGGATGGTATCAGAGTGAGGTTAAAACACTAGACCTTGCAGTAAAAGCATTTCATCATACATGTTTTTATATTTTAGGCATTATGGTTAATGGTTGTTATATTCTTGCATGTAATTTTATTGCTATTTTGGTTACATGCATGATAGATACTATTTTATTATTACGGGCATATGCATGTACATCGGTTAGTCATGCATGCTAGTTAAGTTGTTGTTATATGCATTGCGTTGAAATGCATAATGATTATTTTCATTGAGGTTAAGTTCTTGATATTATTATGTATCGTGCTAATATGGACTGAGTTATGTAGATGTGGTAGCCTCCCCTGAGATACACTGAGGCATGATTTTAATCATGTCATCTATTTGTTTTATCTAACATGTTATGTTGCAGGATAATAGAAGATCAAAGATGAAGAGTAGAATAGTGGACTATAGTTCACGTGACTCCCCTTACAGGCCTGATGTGAATTCTATGGAATAGGAAAGTCCATTTGAGAAACAAGGAGAAGAGTATTCTCCTAATATTGTTGATACACTGAGGAGCTTGAGGGAAGAGATCAGAAGTTGTAAGGAAAATGGGGAAATTTTGATTGAGACATAGGAAAGGCTTGTTAGAGCTTAGGAAAAGCAAGGAGAATTCAATGCAATCATTCTAGAGAGCCTTTCAAATTTTCAAAAGAAGGGACGGTTGAGGATCGTTCATGGACAGGAGGAGAAGACTAATGGGGCATATGGAAACATGTATCTTAGAAGACAGGTTGGACATAAATGATATAGTCAAAGGTGGCAGATCTTGGATACGCCTGCCAGGAGGGGTAGTAATTATGGATTTCATTCTAACTCTCATTCCAAGAGATATCATTACCATTACCTCTAGAATCCTCATAGGAGTGAGAGAAGTGTTACTTTCTGTATGCGTTCAAGAAATCCAAGATAACTACCCTCAGTCTTAAAGTGAAAATAAAACATCTAGTGGGCAGGTGTTAAGCGTGTCAGAAGCATAAGAGATGAGGAGTTGATATGGGATGAGTTTGATGTAAGAACATGCAAAACCATTGTGGTATTAAACTTGTGATGTACATCATTGCAGGAAGGATTTCCCTTTTTATTAGAGTGGTGCAGTGGATGCGTAACATGCCTTAGATGTAAAATGTGAAGGAGGCATGGACAGTTGGGGATGTAGTTCAGAGCATTTCCCAGATCTATGCAGTAGTGAATAACAGGAAGGCAAGTCACCAGTTATCCATCATTAGGGTGGAAGTGGAACCAGGGGGAGAGTTACAAGAAAAGCCTCAATGCATATTGCAGTGGAAGGAGATCATGCTCGGGAGTTGAGAAATAGAGCAAGTTGAAGTGCGTGCAAGGACTTTGGGGCTGAGGAAGCTACATGGTAGACAATTGATCAGATGCAGGGATAACTGTTGATTTCCATTTATAAATAGATTTTTTAAGGGAATTGGAACCCCTTAAGAGATGATCTGTGTAGGTTTACAATTGCAAGGCAACATTCTAGGTACAATAGGGAAAGGTAATTGATATATTGTTATATTTATTTATGCACTAACAGTTGTTTATGGCACTATGATGTAGGGAATTGCATGGAAAAAGAAACTGCCATGAAATATTGAAGAAGGCTCGAGTTGAGCTTTCCCTTGGAAGCACTGGGAAGCCTTGGGCATTGATTCATGGTGGCTGTTGAAAGTTTTGTGCTTTCGATGTTTTGCAATTTCTTTGTTCTTAATCTTTGGTTTTGATTGTGTCTAGTGCATGTCCATTCCACTTTGCTTGTGGTGTTGTACTGTTATTGGTTTTCCATAGTTATATTATCGTTTTCTTATTTTTATTTCCTTTTATGTTTTTAGGGTATTTGGAATTGGTTGGGGAAAGAAGAAAGTTAATGGATCTCAGGGAGAGCTAAGTGTAACCCAATAGGTAATGTAAGATTGGATGAAGCCTTATGCATGAGTAAGGCCCGAAAGAGAAGGAAATAATATGAAATCCAATTGGGTTTTTTGGGTCCATTGGGGTAAATGGATAGTGGTAGGACAATCATGAGAGGGTAATAGAAAAGGTAAAGTGAATGGATTTTAGGGATCAAATGCCTTGGCTATGTTGGGAATTGTTGTTCTCAATGTTGTGCACAAATAAAGGAAGTTATGTTAACCTTTGTATTATGAATATAAGTAATTATGTTGTGATCATGATTATATATATATATGACAAGGTTATCAGGGAGCATTTTTGTGGAAGAATGATTGTTTTATGCAGGTGAATGGCATGAAAAGGTTCCTGGTTTTACGAGGAATCAAGTTGGAAAAGTAGCCCTCGACGATTTATGAGATTAGTATCATGTGGATATGGTTTGATATTATGTGCTTATAACTATGCATATGTTTATGTTATGGACATGTAATGCTAAAGGATACATCAGCAAAATGAAAGTAATGTGATCTACGACATGTTGGGAAAATCATGGATAGTGGAAATAGCCATAGGCATGGGATTTAGGTTGTGGATGCATGCAGTAAGGCATGGGAAGGACATTAGAGGCTAGGTTTCCTGGTAGAGATGGTGGGGTTTCTGTATGTGCAGTACTAATATTATGTATATGGTGTACATGTTGTCTTGTGTACATGTCGTACTGTGTCATGAGTTTTTTGGAGACGTCGTATCTTGACATGTGTATACGTTGTATTGTAATGTGTGTACATATATGTGGTGTTGTACACCAAGTGTAGGTGTATGTGTGGTGTTGTACACCGGGTGTATTTATATGTGTTTTGTTTTACATCATGTGTAGGTGTATGTGTGGTGTTGCACATAGGTGTAGGTGTAGGTGTTGTGTTGTACATTGTGTATATGTATGTGTTGTGAAGGGGATTGGTTATTAGGTTCCCTATCGCTATGTGTTGGAAAAAATTATTTAGAGCGTTGAAACAAATTGGGTTCCCTGGAGGTCATGGGTTGAGTTACTACTCCCTGGAGCCCGCATGTTGGGACAAATGCTATGGAGCCCATAAAAAATTTGCATCCCTGGAGGATGTGGGTTGAGTTACTAGTTCTTGGAGCCTTGTACAACTTGGGAAAGAGACCAATATTGAGTTATTGTATTGAGGGTATAGAAAGTTTATTCTATGGAAGCCCTTGTTGTTGATATTGAGGATAGAGGCAGTTTATTCTTTGGATGCCCTTGTTGTTGATATTTGGGGTAGAGGTGGTTTAGTCTTTGGATGCCCTTTTTTTTTATATTGAGGGTAGATGTGGTCTAGTCTCTGTATTCCCTTGTTGTTAATATTGAGGCGGTATAGTCTTTGGATTCCCTTTTTTCTTTGGAAGAGAAGAGAAGAGAAGGCACTGGGTGCTCTCTGGGTTTGGAAACTGATCCAGTGTGTGTACGTGATCAAAGAGAAGAGAAGGCACTAGGTTCTTACCAGGTTTGGGAACCGATCCATTGTGTGTACATGATCAAAGAGAAGAAAAGGCACTGGGTGCTTTCCATGTTTGAAAACCAATTCAGTTTGTGTACAAAAAGGACAAAGAACAAAGGAAGAGTTAAAGAACCATTTGAAAGATAAGTATTAGTGTTTTATTTTAGTTTTTAATTATGCACATGATCTATGATTATGATTTATGATGGTTAAGTTTTCAGCTAACCGGATGTGATATATTTATACATATTCATTTAATCAAAGAGCTAGTTTGACTAGTTGTGATAGGAAGTAAAAAAAATTGTAAGTGTATCTTATTAATGGGCTACCAATGAGGTATGATTTGAATTTATTGCAATTCCTTTTTATTTTAATGGAAATTATGTTGTTGGCATAGGAAAGCATGGAAATTCCTAGGTTTGGTGGCTGGAACTAGCTATGATAATGTAGTAGTAGTAGTAAAACAAATTGGAACATGCAACAATGTGTTGATAAAGCATTCATGAGAAGGGCCATTGTGGGACACTAGTACCCAAGAGTATCCATTTATTTCCATCAGCATGCTATGACTGGTATGATGGTTCCGAGGTAGGAATATGCCTTGGTTTTTGGACCTTGCGATGCGAGGAAACCTTACCAAGGTATGGGTGACCTGAGGAACTGTGTACCAGAGAAGGGATGTCACGGAACTTGGAAGGTGAGTGATTTCATGCAAGGAGGTGGCCATATTTCTTGAGGGACTAGGAAGTAGATAAGGAAAGGTCGAGGAATAAAAATTTTTGGTCAAATGCATTGTTTTTTGGAATAAAAAATACAATGGGAGTGTGCCCAAGAACAATTAGTCGGTAACGGTTCACTGAGAGAACAAGTAGCAAAAGGATCATGGAGTTGGACATTGCATGAAGTCTTTGATTTTTGGACTGTATTCTCAGATTTTGGACTTCTTGGGAAGGAGGTGAATCCTAGTATTACTTTGAGGGTGGAGGTGTGAGCCTCTGAATTCCCTTATTGCTGTTGCGAGCATCGTATCATGTTATTTGCTGGTTAGATAAAATTTTCATATGTATATATGTGTATATTATTATAAATATTGTGTTGATTTTTGATTATAAAGCTCCAAAAACAATATGTTAATTTTTGGTTGAAGCAAATGTGCATGAATATATGCGTTGTCATTGTAAATATTGCATCGAGGTGGGCTTATAAAGCTACATAAGCAGTATTGTGATCATGCTTCAACAGTTTGGTATATTGTAAATACTAAAATGATTTGTGTTGTAAAACTCCATAGGTAGTATGTTTCACTGGTCATAGATGTCGTAGAACAATGAGGAAAATGTTGCCCCAAGGGGGAGGGGTTTGTAACAACCCCGACTTAATTTTCCATGTAAATAAAATAAGGTCAAGGTCATGGGACATGTATCCCAAGATCAATGTTGGGAAAACATCATAATGGGAATCACTTGTGGATTAATAATGGCTATGGAAATTGGCAAAGGAAAAGAGGCTACAGTTTGCATTTAATTATGAGAAATAAGGAAAATAGGAGAAAAGGAAGGTGAAGAGACATAAATTTTCATGTAAGGGAAATTAAAGGAAAATGAAAGAAAAAAGAGACATCAATGATAAAAATGCATCAGAGAATTAGTTCACCACTTTTTCCTATCTTTGGAGAAGGTATAGCAAAGGAAAGAGAAAAAGCACTTGGAAAAGCAAGCAAAGGAAGGAAAAGGACAAGCAAAGGAAAGAAAAGGAAAACAAGGAGAAGGTTCGATCAACAACTTCAATAGGAATATCTTGCAGGTAATAGGTTGTATGCGTGATTTCATTATTGGGATTTGAATGCATCGTACCTGTATTTATTTTTTTGGTTCATTTTGTTGAGAATTTGAAGGGCTCGTGTTTGATTCAAATTCTCTTCTTGATAATTACTTGTGAGCTTACTTGAATTACTTATGACTCTCTTTGTTATCTTATTTATTCTTTCATCAAATCAATTATCAAGTTAGACAAGACACAAAATTAGGCTCCTAGAGCCAAGGAAAAACCTCTCCCTCTTGGAGAGGAAAACCCGCAAAGAATTATTCTTATAGATCTTCAAATGACAGGTACCATGACCAAGACTTAGACCCTTGACCTAAATATGCTTTCAAGACCTTGTCAACACTTCTTTGTATAATCACAAAGCTGATCCTTCTCCTCTGCACCAACTTGCACTGACCTGCACCATCATTAGAGAAATCGGTCTCTAATTATGTTTCCCTTGAATTAGTCCTTGTTAATCACAATACTTCTCCTTGTTTCATGTTCATTTGAGATATTTAGCTCTCCTTTTATGTGCTGAGGATAGGAAGGTAAATGATTTACCTTCCTTATATCCTTTTATTTATATCAGAATTCAGCCCTTTAAGTTCAGTGTATGTCTTGTCAGAGAGACCTATCCGCACTTCTTTGATTGCACAGTTTCTTCACACATTCATTCTCTTCTCTAACATGGCTGCACTTCTAAACACAAATAATCCACACTTACCTTGTCCTTAACCCACACTGGATATCACCACTATGATCCACAACTATTTTCAGAATATATGCATTGCCTTTGTTCTTTACTAGCATTGTTATACTCAGATATTTCCATATTATTGTTCCTCTGGAATCCGCATACTTGTTCAGATCAGTCCGCATTGTTATCTCTTCTAAACATTAGCATTGTTCTTGTCTTTATCCCACACCATTATCTCTTATGGGACCCACACTTTTCCTTGGAATATATATACTTGTTCAAAGCTGAATCCACACTTTTGTTTCAGTGTTATCCACATACTTGTTCCCTTCTAATATCTGCACTGGTTCAGAGTGATCCGCGTATTTTTGTCACTCAAATGGCAGCAGAACAAAGGTATATATACAACATAGTTTTAGCCTCTAATCCAACCATACATTAAACTATTGAGACGACTTCCTTACAGATTTTAAGGCTGACATGAGTGAGTTTATTCCAGTGTTGATGAGGGCTTTCTTCACTGTATGTAGATCTTTTATTTCATCATTTTTTGCCATTCTTCCACAAGGTCTTGGAGAATGTTATTATATACTAGATCCTTTATGAATGTGAAACTTAATCCTATTTATACCTAGAAGACAAAAACCTAATAGACATCAAGAAGAAGTCTATCTATATAATAAATCTTTCTCATGAAACCCATGAAGAAAGTACAACAAAACACATTTTATTATTTTTTTCTTCTTCTTTACATAAGTACATAATTATATAGTCAACATGAAGACCATTCTAGTTACACTTTTCAACACTCCCTCTTAACTAGGGAGGTATTCATATAGGTACATGAGCACTTTCAAACTGAAGAATCTCATAAGAAGAATTGGATTGGTAATCGCATCTGTATAGCATCATATCAACCAACATTCTCCTAAAGAAAGGACTTGACTAACAACCTCATCTCTCAACGAGACAATGGGCTAAAATTCTGGTGAGACACATGACTAATAGACACCATAATCATTGTCTCTCCAAGGTACATACCCCACCTAGGTGTTCCTAGAGTATGACCTTCTTGGAATATTCTTCTCTTGGGTAGCCAACCCTCAAAGAATATCGGTCCACGACTACTCTTATATTGAATTCCTTATCTCATTCTCAAAGAGTATCGAATGCCAAATGATTACCTAATCCTCCATTCTGTCTTTTAGGTGAAGACCAGAATGATGTGTCTATCCATTCTCTTCACATGGCCTTCACTAAGACTTACGACTGTTAGTCTTGGTCTAGTGCATGACACATGTAATAGAGAATTGCATATGTCACTCCCTCTTAACACATGAAGGACATAATTCAAGTTTCATCCAAGTAAGAAACTTACCACCAGACTCCCTCTCAACCAGGGTTGTGCGGCAGCAATCTGGCTACTCATGAAGAATTTCACCCCTCTATTTCATGGATTTTGATATTGAGGAATCTTCAAATTTTGGCTTCATAGGGAACAGATCATCCATCACTTTCAGTCACAAGTCATTTCCACTTTCAGAAATTTATTGATCAGTCTTTCTCATCTGGTCCACCGTTATGACACGCTAATTTTCTTCGAATCATCTCCAAGGATCATACATCCTTTCTCATGATTAGCAAGCCTGCACAAATTCATCTAGATAAACATATACATATGAACTTTTAAAACAAAAGTTACCTCAGTGATGATATTTCACCATGACATATTCCTGTAGGCATCGACATCCTCTATTTAGATTGACACATCTACTAATGATATGTTTCGTCGAGGGTCTTCTTATTTACCATACTTCTGTCAGAGTCTACATATCTTCCCAGGAGATCTCCTAGTCACGTCTTCTTGGCTTCCGGATGATAACTTCCTCTTGACATGGTTGAATTTTGTGATCTCTTCCTTTCTGCACATTCTTCATTCCTAGGAACTTCTAATATACATTTCCTTGTTCATTAACCACCTCATATTCCGCATGAGGATATATTATGCTGATTTCATCTGACAATGCACCGAGAGATCCTCATCCATAGATCATACTTCTAAATATTGGAGTATATTACCTGCAACCATATGACATAACTTCACATTATCTAGTGTCAACACATAAATATATACATACCTCATACATTTTTCCTTGAGTCATCCTATAGCATTTTTTCTAGAATGAAGAGCTTAATTCCCTTGACATGCTCCATCATTATGTTATCACATCCCAGAATTATGTTTCCATGATGACCCTTGATATTAGTGACTATCTTCCATTAGTAATTTTATCAGAGAGGTTTTCTCGGGGTTGTTTCACCAAGAGCTCCTACCATGCTTTGATCAGGATGCTACACTACTTCCTATTATACAACCAACATAAATCACCTAAAGGAGAATATGATCTCAATCGTACTGAAGATCCCTCGCTTCTTCTTTATTAAAATTATTTGCATCAGTTTCTTCCCTTATTTTAGAGACATGGGCTTCATCCCTATTTCTCTTGTCCTTTTCAGATTAAGGAAAATTTCTATTATAATGCCCAAGTTCATCATATCCAAGGCATCGTGCTTCGTCCATATTTCTTCTTTTACTCTGAGGACCAAAACTTACTAAATCTTCCTTTCTTCCTGGACATGGCTACAAAGGCTTGATTCATTTGACTTTATCTTGTAACAACTTTGGCTTTCAATCTTGTTTCCTCTATTTTACATCTTGACCCTAAAGCGTGGAATGGTGTGGATTCTTTCTTCCCGTATAATATTGAAGTGAATTTTTCCCCATTCTTCTGGCAGAGCATTCAACACCATTGTAGTCATCTCAGTGTGAAACATTACTTCTCCTATTTCCTATAGTGAATAAGAGAGATTGCTTCTCCTGGAGTGCTCACAGAGAATAGCTCCACCAATTTCTCATATATTCATTTTCATGATTCTAGACTTGATACATCGGAGATGAGAGAGTCTTTTATGGATTTTGTAAGAATCCTTTGGGCTCTTATATCTCCCTTCATGTATTTGGCATGAATTTATTGTCCTTTTCTTCCATGTAGGAAAGTTTGAAACCCTAACAAGTTTTATGCTTTCTTTGCAAAGAAGACATTTTGATAGATTTAGATAAATTCATAGATACTTACTTGAGAGAGTGAATTTTTCCTTCAGTAACTTCCTTGGTGATGTTTGAAGATGAAGTCAATAGTTTCTTCTAAGAAATAAATCTTCAATGTAGATGTTCTTGAATCCTTGATGATAAAGGATATCTTCAAAAATTGAAGTCCCCCTTCTAACAATGTCTTGAATGCGAATCTTTGATGGAAAATTATTACTTTATTGATTGATTTGATCCTTTAAATGGGATATGAGATATTTATTGAAGTAGCTAGAGAGAATTCCTTGCAAACTAATTTGAATTTTCAACCCAAACTATGATCTTTGTTTCTTGGAGTGTCTCCTTTGTCAAGTAGCCCTTGAGTATAGCACCTTCGCTCTAATACCATGTTGAGAATTTGGAGGGCTAGTTTTTAATTCAAATTCTCTTATTGATAATTACTTATGAGCTTACTTGAATTACTTATGAATTCTCTTTGTTATCTTATTTAGTCTTTCATCAAGTCAATTATAAAAATACACAAGACACGAAATAAGGCTCCTAGAGCCAGGGAAAAACCTCTCTCTCTTGGAGAGGAAAACCCACAAATAATTCGTCTTATAGATCTTCAAATGACAAGTACCATGACCAAGAATCAAACCCTTGACCTAGAGATGCTTCCAAGACCTTTTCAACACTTCTTTGTATACTCACAAAGCTGATCCTTCTCCTCTGCACCAACTTTCACTGACCTGCACCATTATTAGAGAACTCTGCCTCTAATTATGTTCCCCTTGACTTAGTATTTGTTTATCACAATACTTCTCCTTGTTTCAGGTTCATTTGAGATATTTAGCTCTCCTTTTATGTGTTGAGTATAGGAAGGTAAATCACAGATTTACCTTCCTTCTATCCTTCTATTTATATCATACTTCAGCCCTCTAACTTTAGTGTATGTCTTGTCACAGAGAACTATCCTCACTTCTTTGATTGCACAAGTTCTTCACACATTCATTCTCTGCTATAACAAGGCTACACTTCTAACACAAAGAATCTGCACTTACTTTGTCCTTAACCTGCAATGGATATCACCACTAGGATCCGCAACTATTTTCAGAATTATAAATGCATTGTCTTTGTTCATTACCAACATTGTTATGCCCAGATATTTCCGCATTATTGTTCCTCTGGAATCTGCATACTTGTTCATATCAGTCCACACTATTATCTCTTCTGAACGTTAGCATTGTTCTTGTCTTTAGCCCACACCGTTATCTCTTATGGGACCTACAATTTTCCTTGGAATATCTGTACTTGTTCAGAGCGGAATCCACACTTTTGTTTTAGTGTTATCCACATACTTGTTCCCTTATAATATCCGCACTAGTTCAAAGTGATCTGCATGTTTTTGTCACCCAAATGGTTGCAAAACAGAGGTATATATACAACACATTTCCAGCCTCTAAGCTGACCATACAGTCAACTATTGAGCCGACTTCCTTACATATTTTTAGGCCGACTTGAGTGAGTTTATTCTAGTGTTGATGAGGGCTTTCTTCACTGTATGTAGAGCTTGTCTTTCATCGTTGTTTACCATTCTTCCACAAGGTCTTGGAACATGTAATTCTAGACTAGATCCTTAATCCTATTTATACCTAGAAGACAAAAACCTAATAGACATCAAGAAGAAGTCTGTTTATATAATAAATCTTGCTCATGAAACCCATGAAGCAAGTACAACAAAAAACATTTTATTATTTTGTCTTCTTCTTTACATAAGTACATAATTACATAGACAAAATGAAGACCGACATAGTTACACTTCTCAACACATTTGCTATCATTGGAATGGGTTTTTCCTGGAGTGACAGTGGTTTCAACCTTGCCTTGCCATCTCCTGGATAGTCACGGTGTGATGGCGTTCATTCTTGGTTCAACTTTGGATTTCCAAAAGGTTTTGGAACCAGGTGAGGTGGTCTCAGGAAAATCCAAATGGATGGGGGTGGAGATGGTTTTCTTCAGCAAGCCATCGATAGCTGAGTGGAGACATGAAAATTCCTCATGGTATGGTGAAGAAATTCTAAGGCATCCAGGCTTGGTATGGTTTTGTTATCTTGGGACTGGTTTAAGTAAGATCGCGGTAGCTTGAGGGTGGAGGTGGCTTAACCTCTGTATTCCCTATTTTATTTTGCCTTGGTTTATCACATGAGATCCCACATTCATGCTTGGAATATGGCACGGGGGTGATTAGATGAAACAAATATTTGGTTCAACCCAACCTATGATCAGGTGGTACATGGAATTCCTTGACGTAGTTGGATTTTGAATAATTTAATAAGAGCTATTTTCCTATTGTGATCTTTGAGAACATGTACTTGTTACTATGTGGATGTTATGATTGATTTGTCATAGTTTCAATTCCTGTTATATGATGGTTATAAGCATGATTTTATTATGTTCTCTAGATATGGATCTTGTTCATGATTTGATAGTTTATTGAATGGTTGATGAATGCATGGGCTAACAAGTGTTGTTGTGGCTAGCTTGAGAGGGAATTGAGCCTTATTGGTGATTCTCAGGATAAGTTGAGAAGTTTATGATCATATATGCATTCATGATCTGTAACTTATATTCTTGTGATATGTTTGATGAAATTTCAATCATGGATTAGGCATGGATAGGTCAGGTTATTGTTCAAGTTATGAAAGGTTAGAATTGTTAGCATATTGTTTATGCTTCTGGAAAGTTACAAGAATTTTTGGGCAGTGGTCTGGTGAATAGCCTGTAAAAGTGGCTCCGATCTCAGAACCACTTGCAAAAAATTAGAGTTTTTGGTCCATAACCACATGGACGCATGCTTATGGGTGTGGTTAAAGCCTCATAGATGCATGCATGCTATGTTGTGGATGCCGTTGGGGTGTTAGGATTGTGGAAAAGTAGTTCCAGCTCAGGATCTTATCAGCAGAGGTTGTGGCCTTACTTCTAGGTTATCTAGTGTTTTTGAGAGGTATCAATAAGTTTTCAGATTGTAGGCCCCACTTCCATAACTGAAACTTGGAGGTCGGGTCATGTTATAGTAGCAATCAGCTCATGTTTACCCTGGCAAGCTTGTAAAAGCAGGTAAATGTGGGGTGGGGTGTTTACATTGAGAAGACTGTAAAATACAAAAAGAGGACAAAAAAATGTTACTTTAGGTCAGGCTATACTATGAATTGGTTATGGCTATGGTAGTGTTTGACAGTATGAACCAGACATATTGGCGGCCATTGGATGTTGTATAGAAAGGACTATTTACTTTCCAAATGATCTAAACCTCAAAGGCCATATGAAGGATGACACTCAATATCAATGCTCTAATATTGCTCCACATGTGAGTCCAGTTAGCATGGCCCATAGAAGGAAGCAAATAAACAATGACTACACACATCATATGTCTTGTTCAATCAAATAACAATTGATCTTTTATTACCAAAAAGACCACTTTCTGATATCTTTTGTTCTTGCTGTTGATATAGCTGATATATAAAAATCTATCGAAGTGAGAATTTGGATAGTGAGAGCACTAAGAATGAGATCTCGTTTGGGAACCCAATGAGCCCTCCTCTTTCATGCCCTCCACACATCCCATAAAAGAAATACCAAAAATACAGTTGCGCAAGTGCACATTGGCCACACTTCTTGAAGGTATCAAAATTTGAAATTCATTTTTCAGATTTATCACATTGAAATTATTTTTTAAAAAATAATCTCAATGTGAAATGTCTTGGAATAAACTTGAAGAGTTGAAATTATTTTTGCAAAAATAATCTCAATGTGAATTGTGTGGGAATAAACTCGAAGAGTTTTTTGAGTTAATGGGTGGATAGGGGAAGAGATATGTGATTTAAAGCCGGATAGGTGGCAGATAAGTGTTGAGTTAAGTGGTGGATAAGAGGTTTCAAATTTATCATGTTGAAATTATTTTTTCAAAAATAATCTCAATGTGAATTGTGTCAGAATAAAATTGAAGAGTTTTGTGAGTTAAGGCGTGGATAATGGAAGAGTTGTGTGAGTTAAAGGGTGGATAAGATTTTTGGGTGGGGAATCCTTATCTCGCTCGCAGATCTGGGAATATCCTGGAATCTAATGGATAGTAGTAAGTTCAATTGTTTAACCTGGTTGCTCATGTTAAGTTTATTTAGAAATTTGGATGTTGAGGTTAAGTTTTCCATAATGGTGATCAATCACTGAGTAGGAATAAAATTGAAGGAAAGAGTTATGATGAGTAGAGATAAAATTGAAGGGAGAATTTAAAGGGTTGACAAGTGTTGTTATTATTCCTATTAAATTAGCAAGCAAATATCTCTTGTACGGTAGGGCTCCTCCATATTTTCGATGCACTCAACTTATTCTCACCAAAATCCACACACACACACACATTGAATTTATGGTGAGAGTGATTATATATATATGTGTGTGTGTGTGTGTGTGAGAGAGATATCAATTAACAATTAATAATCACTCTCACAAGAATCCCTCACGAGAATCCAATCTTTCAATTCATTTTAGACCAATAAAAAAATCATTATTCTATATTTCATATATATATATATATATATATATATATATATATATATATATATATATATATATATATATATATATATATATATATATATATATACATACTTTCGTTTTCCTATTCTAATTTAAAAACACAAATCTAAATTTACTTTAAAATTAATATTTTTATATTTAATATAAATATTTTTATTACTATCTTTGAATATAATATTATTAAACAACATTATCTTCATATTAAATTGTAAAACAATTTTCTTTAGGAAAAAACATTAATTTATATTATATACTACTACATCTTTAAAAACATTCAAAATACATTCAAAATAGACTAGGAACAATAAGAAAGTGTGTTCCTCCCTATTCAAAATAAAACATTGTGGAATATTTATTGTTCTCACATAAGCTGCCCATATACTATTAATATAAATCAACATAGATAATTCATCTTAACTATCTTATTTATAAATAAAAAGTAAAATACTGTTAATATATAATGATACATCATATTTAAATAATAAAAGAATAAATACAAAATATTCTCTTAAAAATAATTTATAAAAATAATTATATATGAATTGTAATTTTTGAATAAAAATATGTTAAATTTATAATATATTATTTGAGTAGGCCTAATGGTTAAGAGCATGTGTTTCATCTTAAAAAGTCACATATTCAAAATAAGTGGAATAGGGTATGTATACCTTCAAAGACTTAGAAGTCAAATCACCATATAAAGGTGAATCCCTTGTCTCACAAACAAGAAGTTCTCATACACTAATTTGATATTTAACTTAATCATAACCTTAAAAATAAATAATAATAATAATTAGCGAAATAATTTTTTTAAATAATTTTATATCTAATATATATTTTTAAAATTCATAAATTTAATTTATAAAATTTAAATGTATTAAAAATTTTCATAACATTAAATCCAATCATACATCTAAAAATAATAAAAAATAGCAATCTCACTTAAAATTAAATCATCAACTTTTTATAAAAATGGTCATTTTAACTCAACTTCGCCCCTTATATAAACCCAAAAAAACACCTACTACCCCTTATATAAGACCAAAAAATACCAACTACGCCATTTAAATAGACTACGTGAAAAGAACCCTACGAGGAAGGACTTCCACATAAAAACGACATTATGACCTCATCCGAGTGACGTCATTGTGATGATTATATGGGCAATAAAGAAGAATGACGCTTTGAAGTTTGAAAGGAGAAACACGATGATTCCATAAACCAAACCATATTTTCATTTAAGCCCGAAGTCATGGATTGTCCCATCTTTCATTTTCCCTCGACTTCAAAGAGCCATTTTTTCTTCTTTTCAATTTAATGTGCGTGGACCTCCTCTGCATTTCAATGGGGCCCAATCTCTTCGTAATGTAATAAACATGTCCTTGGAAATTCAATAAGAACACGTCTCCCTTGCCATCTTTAGGTTGTCTATTACTTCCTCGCTTCATTTTATTTTATTTTTAGTTTGGCTGAACTCTCCATTACTTTCTCCATTTTATTTTTAGTTAAGTCAAACTAGTTAAGTGGTTGATGGAAAGTTTTAGGAATAATGGATGTGGAATAAGACATATTTAAAGTTGATGAAGGTAGGTTTTCTGACCTGCTGTTTTCTTGTAGGGCATTCCAATGGTCCCCTCACTGCCTAGGGTTTCATCATATGTCAGATTCCTTCGCTGTGAGGAGCTACCTTCACTGGGTGTAGGTCAGGCTCATCATATTCTTGGGTCTGTCAGTTTTGTTGGTGCTCAATCACTCTCCACGAAATGCAAATCGACGAAGTTCGACATTTGTCACGAGCCTTTATGACACAATATGAGAGTAAAAGTGGTGTGGTGTCAAAGCTCTAGGGAAGTGAAAATAAATGGAATTGAGTTTTAGTTGACAAATATTAAGCATGTGTAGTAAGCTAATGATTGATTCACATCTTGTACATTGGAATGCAATGGGGTTTCATTTGACAAATATTAAGCACATGTAGTAATCTAATGATTGGTTGACACTTATATATTGGATGAGAATAAAGTGGTATCCAATAGAACAAGATGTAAAGGAAGTGAGCTAATCATTGGTTCACTGTGTGTTGTTTAATACTTCTTGTTTCAGTTGGAATTTAGTCCCCCTAAGGGGAATCTCCCCAAAGCTCTCACATGATGTTGATTGTTAAAAACTATATATCAAAAACTTCTCGAACAAAGCACTCCCTATAGGTGAGAATAGTCCACATCTTGCTTCCAACAATGTGGCTCTGTCAAACTTAAAACCAAGTGATAGTTTATCCTTGACACTAGAAGAGCCTTTGGTTGGTAATTGTCCTTGTGATTTATATAAGATAAAGAAGTGCATATGATTGAATTCCAATAAGGTGGCCATGTTGGTGGGAGAGGATATTGATTTTGGGGATATTCCAAATATGGTAGAGATAACATTGGTTGGTTGGTGCAAAAAGAATGTGAGGGAAGGCTCCTCAAAATTATAGATATCAACTCATTGGGTCCTATATTTGGTATATTGTCAGGGTTCTCACATGCTCATGAAGAGATGGATTGTTAAATTTTGTGGCTATGGTTGGTCTTCATAATTAAATGTTTTAGCCCTTCATATACATGTAAGATATGTTCTTCATGCCGATTTTAGAAGAGAGGGAATTTTGAATTTATAATATCAAATTTTTGGTTCCAAAACATATAGTCGACCCTCAAGAAGTTAGGTTGGCATGTCCCTATAGTCAAACCAATTTGGTTCATTAGATTTCTATACAAAGGTCATTTCGTCCTCCTTTTGAGAGACAAGATCAAGTGAGATCTTCTATTTATGTACACAAAGAAGAAAAGGATGACCGAGCTCATCTCAAGAAGAAGTAATCTCTGAAGCAGACCAAAATTCTGAGGCCCTGAGACAAAACTAATCACTGTAGAAGGCTGAATTTCTAAGATAGGTAAAATGTTGAATCTTCTAGACAATCTGACTTCAATTGTTTGAGGCCAGTTATGGGATGTTTGATGAGGTGTGCCCTAGACTTTGTTTATGATTAGGTTGAACTTGTTTTGACTGAAAATATTAGATGTATCTCTTGGTGAACTGAATAATTTCTCTAAGGAAAATGTTGTTGGGTTTCCCCCCCCATGTGGGTTTTCCCAGTGTAAAATATTTGTGTCTCTTGGTTGGACGTCTCTTTATAAATGTTTCTACCAACAATGTATTTTGTGTAATTGTTTAATGATGAATAAAAATATGAAAAAGGATTAAATAATTAGAAGTAATTGTCAATTAAATAGAAGACCTATGAAAAATCAGCATGGTATTAGAGCAAGGGTAAAAGGGCAACCTTGAAGAAGTTAGTTTGTTCCATGTTAACCTATAGGGTATTTTCTAGGCCTAGAAATCCTAATCTATTCCTCAGAAGGAAGAAGTATATCCCAGAAGAGGACAATACCTATCTCTTATTTTATGCCCTAGAAGAAGGCCGAAAAAACCTCACTCTGTGAACAAATATGAGATCACAAGTCAAAATTTTGTTGAAAGGCCAAAGTTTATGACAAAGGACTAAATGAACTCAATCCATATTTAACAAGGCTGAAATTCTCAAAAGGCTAAAAGGCCTCAGTCCGAATCTCAAGTAGGTTGAAAAGGCCTTATGAATGAACTCAAGCTATGAAATCTCAAAAGAAGTTTAAAGTTTCTCAGATAATAGAAAGGATTTGAAGGACCGATTAGGGATTGATTTGAGATTTCATTATCACAATGATACTTTTTCCTAAATCAAGTTATTTCAATTGTTGAAAGGGTTATACATGTATCATACCATAGATATGCTTATGACATGTCTCAAATCTCAAAATCTATAACGATGAAGATTAAGTTAGAATATCCTTATTTCCTATGGTCTATAGATATTATATTTTTTTAATGCTTTGTGGAAACCTTGAAAAATGATTTGACAAGGAACCGGAAAGTATCAACAAGAGGATAACTTCGAGAGGACCCAAAGAGGCTTCAGTATGACATCAAAGAGGTTGATTTTAGTGCTAATTCTTAGAACCAAATTTATTTAGGGGCTTGGTGATCCGATGGATCAATTTTATGCTCAAATTTCAAAGTTCTCAGAATGGATCGAAACCAATGTCATTTTGTAGATCTCGTCGTTCTGAATATGGTGTAACTCGTTTCGCTCAAATCCAACATCAGATGCTCCCGATATTGCATTATGTTAATTTTGGGAAACAACAAAATTTTTTGGGTTTTGGTTGTACAAGGGTGCATAGTCAGCAGTCCGTACTATTGACTAGAACATGGCTAGGAAGGTGACTTGTCTTCTTCAACAAATTGCAGCTTGACACTTTAGTGGGTCGAAATTGGTGGTTTTTCATTGGTTACTTGGTGGACCAACCAGAGAGAATCATGTGGGCCAACTAGAGGCTTCCACGTGGCCTCTTGGTGGCCATGAAAAATTATGGTTTAGGCCATGAAAAATTATGGTTTATGGGTTTCGAGCACGTGACCTCCGAACAAAAATCCATACCTACTACCGCCTCGCCTACATTGTTTCTTAACCCTTATGTTCTCAAGCCATATTTAAACTTTAATTTATTTTCCATCGGGGGTGGGGACCGGGGTTAAGCCCTGACCCCGGTCTATAGACCACGGTTAAGGGATAACCCAAACCCTAGATGTGATATATTATGCACATATCCAAAGTTTTGTCTCAACCATATATATCGACGTATATTACAACTAACAAAAATTGTATTAAACATTAACCCAAAGTCCATGTCTTGCATGTATTTAAACGGACTATATGATATATAATACAACCACAAACCTTGTAATATGAACCCATATCCAAAGTATTCGTAGAATATTACGATGACAGGTTCATATAATTTATATTAACATGTTGTAGTGTTCACATGTGGGTTTCCAAGCTTTTAGTGTTACGGTTAAAGTCTGGAGCGGGGCGAGCTAACCACCAGGTCACCAATGGTTATGGCATCAATTCACATGTTTCAGGGTCTCCAACTATTTATGGTTGTGGTTATGTTAACCTCTAACCATAACTAAAGCCGTCCATGAAACCATGGTTAGAGGCAAGTCAAACTCCGATGGGAAAATTCGTTCCAACCATGAAATCAACGATGGAAGACGTACTACTTGGCGCCAGATTAGCCAGGTAAAGGCCGACATAGGCCATTTAACCAAGTGATAATTTTCACCCAGAACTGCGGGAATCTCACCGGAACGGGGTGAAATTTTTGCCCCACATGGCTGAAAAAGTCCAAAATTGTAGGATAGTTTGTAGAAATGTGTGAATTGTAGGATAAATTGTGGGGAATTTTCATTGGAGCATAACTCATTCGGTTTTTAGCCTTTTTTGGAGCAAAAAGAGCCCACTTGGGGATTTTTGACTATTCTGAAGCCATTGGATACATTGTTTAAGCCATTTAAGCATTGTAACTTGATGTAATGACATTGTTTTTAACATACTGAAAGAGGCCCAACCATTGGAAGTTGGAACAGGAGATGTAGCCCAAGAGGGGTGAACTCCTTCATCACTTGTTGTTTTTTTTTATTGTTATGGTGAGGTTGTCTTCTATTTTCTACAAAAATTGAAGCTTTAATGCATGTTTAAATGTTAATGAAATTGACATAATAGGTTAAAAACCATAATTTTTTCACTTGCAAATTTTGACATAATCCTCAAGTCTTTCATATACAGATCAGTTTGGTATCAGAGCCCAGATTTCTTTGGTTTCTTTAGTTCTTTATTGTTGTGAGGGTTTAATTTGTTTGAAAGTGTTTCCAATGCTTACAAGGTTGAAGCTCAAGAGAGGAAAATGAAAGCTTGTGGTTGCAAGTCCTCAAGTTAGGTCAAGGATGAGAGCAAATTTTCCACAATATACACCACAAATTTCACCTTAAATTGTAGTTTAAGCTTCAACAATCATGTCACTTGAAGGAGAGCCTCAAAATATGTCAGAGGATGAAAAGGCTTTCAGAAAAAAATTCTTTGATATGACACAAATGGTGAAATTTCTCTATGAAGAGAGAAACACAAGGTTGCAAGGCGAGAGCTCCAATCCTCCAAAGGGAGATAAGTCTTCAAAAGGATATGGAGGAGATGGGGACAAGACTCCAAAAGGTAATGGCGGGAATGGTGACAATACACCTTTCACACCACCATTCTCTTCACCTCCATCCTCACCACCATATCCATCATCATCTTATTCCAACAAGTCCTTCACAAACACCTCCACATTCTCCAAAAGGTCATGGTAAAACTCCATTTCTAAAACTTGACATAAAGTTTTATTTTCTTATGTATGATGGTGAGGTAAAAGCTGAGATTAGATAATTGGGTTTATTAGCTTGAATTGTATTGCAGGATACAAAGGATCAAGGACGATGACACCAAGATTCAGCTTGCTTCATTAAGATTGGAGTGTGCAACACTTATTTGGTGGGAAGCAAAAACTCAAGAGGACATGAACAAACATGGTAAGCTCTTAACCTCTTGGAATGATTTTTTTGCTGCATTGAGAAGACAATTTTATCTATTAGCATACATGCAAAAATCTATAATGGATTGGAAAAACTTTAGGCAAGGAAAGGGACAAAGTGTGAAAAGCTATACTCAAGAGTTTAGAAGAAGAGCACTAATATTGGGTGTCGATTTGACATCTCAAGAAACTTTGTTAAAATACATTGGAGGTTTGCATAGTTACTTAAGACATACAATTCTCATGTTTAACCCTACAAGTTTAGATGAAGTTTGTGTACACGCCACGCATATAGATGCAAGAGGGAAACATGTTTCAGATGAAACAAGTGAGAATACCTTTGAGTCTGGAGAAAAAGGAAAGGGTAAGATCAAGGGAAAAGGAAAGAAGAGTGCTTCTATCAAGATGGAGAAAGATAAAATGACATGCAAACACTGCTCCAAATATGGACATGATGAAGATCATCGTTGGAAACTTCATCCAGAGATGAGACCCAAGAAGTTGGAAAAAAAGGAGAAGGAAGCAGCCAACTCCAACAATATAGCATGATTTAGGTTCTGCTTCCATAGATGAAACAAAGATCACAACGATGGATTTGAAAGGTAAGGACATAGCAAGTACTATTTCTTCAAGTTGTCTCAATGATACTCAAGATGAAGAAACAAGAATTGAGATTTTCCATATTAGAGTTATTTCAAAGCATACCAAGATAGACACACTGTTTGATAGTAGTTCACAAGCAAATATGATATCTAAAGACATTGTCAAGAAGTTAAATTTAGATACCATTCCACATCCTATACCATATCCTTTAGGTTGGGTATGTGAATGCAAAATTGCAGGTTACAAGGAGGTGCATTCTTAGATTTCCAATCATTGCAAACTTTCTTGATGAAGTTGAACTTGATGTAATTTCACTTGATATTTGTGTTATAGTTTTGGGTGGTCCATATCTTTATGATAGGAGAGAAATATTTTATCGCCATGAGAATAAGTATCACTTTTTCAAGAATGGGATTGAGTATATTGTTAGAGTGCATAGTAAGAATATGATTTTGTCTCTTATGAATGTTGGACATGAAGAGAATTGTTAATGCTAGTCGGAATTTTTCTTTGTTAATGCTAAAACCTAAAGATGATGTGAGTGAGGCCTTTCAAGGAGACAAATAAAATGAAAATTTGATTTCATAGATGTTGCTAATGGGTGTGATAAGATGTTTCAGGAGTCTAACATGATGCCTCCTAAAAGAGGTAAACAAGATGAAGTAACTTGAAACAACATGCATCATTGTTGAATAGTGGTGTGAAAAATATGCCAGTGTTAGAGAGTGCAAAGGTCAAATAGAAAATGAAAAAGCAATTTGAAAAAGATGACATTGGTTCCAAAAATTTATTCTTGTGGGTTTCATAATGTTTTGTCTTTGAAAAGGGATGGTACATGGAAATGGTGATCACATTTGGTATCTGGAGAAATATTTGTTCTAGTGCTCTTCATCTTAATAATTTCCAGTATCTGGGTGTTGGAATCTAGAGGAATAATACCCTCCCCCAGTTCCAGATACAACTCTTCTTTGTATTTCATGACACTAGTTGTAAATCTGTTTCCACTTTATATATGATGCACATTCAATCATTAAAATTAATAAACCATAATATTCCACTGATCATTTTTTTGTAAAACAATTTTAACTATAAATTTAAAATTTCCAGACAACAGAATCTTCAAGTGCTGAGGTCCATAAGCCTAATGTTTTAACTTGGGTTCTGATACCACTTGTCATGTCCCCAATTTTTTTATTTTTATTTTTATTTTTATTTTTTATTTTTTATCACTCTTTCAGTTTATTAATTTGGTTAACCATTTACCTCTATGCTTATTTGATGTTCCTATGGTACCATGGCTTGTTTTTAAATAAATCCCGTGAAATTTTGCAATGATGTCTGAGTTAAACCTTCACTCCACGAACTAGGAATTTGGTTTGATTTTCACTAATCATCATGACACCCAAATTGTATTAAGATAACTAGAGTAATCCTAGCCCCTTAAGTTAATTTTATACATAGATAAGTTTGAAGTAATCTTATTCCACTAGTTATTTTTATGCATACCAAGGTTTGGCTATAATGGTACCCTAACCATTGAATATTATTGATGCATTTACATATATCTTTGGCTACATCAGACTTAACCTTTTCATTTCCTATGAAAGGTATGGTGTTAAAATGTATTGTGTCCCCACTTGATTCGTATGGTTTTCTCATGCCTGAACTTAGTTCCAAAGCTCAATATTGAAATTTATTAAAACGTCCTTCCTTGATGACGTGTTTTACTCCATGGTTGCCATTTGTCGGAGGTCATGTGACACCCTCCTCTCTTCACATGGTCTCCACCATTTTCGAGGCTTAGGAGGAATGATAGAGATTGCTCGATGTAGATCTACGGTCCACGATGGAGCACACAAACCATAAGGCTATACTTGCCTTTCCTTCATCATTTTTTATATTTTCTCATAGGGTATGGCCACCATGGCTGGGGAGTTTGTTTCGCTGCTTGCCTAGGCTTGAATGTCATTTGCATTTTTTTAAGGTAAGCTCCATTGACGCACCATGTTGTAGAATAGTTAATTTGGGAGGCAAAGTATTTGTTTTTCTCTAGGTAAATTATCTATGGTTACTACCATGTTCTGATGCTCGATTTAATTGCGAAATATGTGGTAATCATTTATGCATAGGTCTTACTATGGTATTAAACCTTCTGTTTCCTCCCTGGTTTTATAATTATTAGGTGTTGCCTTTCTCTTACCTGTAATCGAACGCTGCACTTTTCGGAACAATTCTTCCTGGAGGGGTTTCTACGAACAGGTAATATCTCACTTGGTTTGTTTAACTTCCAATATTTTCAGTTTCAGTGGTTTCATGCCTTTTCATTCTAGAGGATTTCTACTAATTCCATTCATTTATTTCTAAATCTTTCAGAGCACACAAAAGCCCTAAATTTTCTAGGTTGTAGATGCAACATTTGTTCCACGCCTCTTCATCTTCTCCTGAGAGGACTTGACTGCGTAAGGTGCTCTGTTATTTCCTCCTTTTTGTTTAGTTTTTTCTCTTTTAATTTCATATTTAGATGGGTAACCTTTTAATCCCCTCTCATACTAAGGTTTGGTTCACTGTAAGAGAGGGAACCCTAGTTTCGTAGCATTGGAAAATGGGTAAAGCCTTTACCATTTCTTGTATCATTAACACGGGTTGATTTTGTTGGTTTCGATCTGTTGAATATCGTTTCTCCTACCCCCAGTATGTGGGTAATTTCTATTCCTACCCATTTGTTTCCAAGTTTGATTATTTTGAGTTCGATATGCTAAAAGATTGGTTTTGTTGGGGTTTTATCCTCTGGCTATTCCGAAGTTTCATTGTAATGCGTGTATCACTTGTTTCTGGGTCCCTTGTTGGGGGTGCTACGAAACCCTTGTTGCTTTTTTTATCTTGCTATGCAATGCGTTAAGAATATCGAGTATTTACCAAACTTCTGTGTTTTAATTCTGAGTTAGGTTCCTCATTTATATTTATTTTTTTGGTTTTTCCGACCAACTTGAACCTGCTATCATGACTATGGTTTTTCTGAAAAGATTTTTTTGGTTACATAGATTTATTTCTATGTATTTATATAATATAATAGCATAATTTATTTTTTTCAAATCTAGAGTTGCGTTAGTTTATATTTAGCCCACTATGGGAGATTACTTCTTATATAAACACACCTCTATCTCCTAGAATTATCAAATGGTTGTAGAAAGTCTCTATAAGATTACAGTATCACGACATACTAAAAGTATCATCCATACCATACCGATTTAAATAAAACTTTCAATTACATTTACAACATTAGATTCTCGCTAATTGACTACAAAATTTTGTACTACCTCCAGCTTCTTAAAGGTGGAACAGGTACTAAATCCTACTTGTAAAATCCCGAGAACCTTACTTCCTCACTAACATAAAAGAAAATCAAACATTGAAGCTTATATATAACGTATACCAGTTGTATAAATACCGCATACCAATTGTAAATACTATTTTCCTCCCATCCATGAGCTTCTCCTCAGAGCTCTCCCCTGAGCAAATATCTCTCTTTTTCCCTAGTGTTGAAAACCCCTTGTCAAACTAGTGAAGGCACTTTTAAGTGGGCTTTCCCCAGCAAGTTTCCATAACGGTGTCCCGTTATTCTGGGTTGTTGTTTCCCATAACCTAGGCTTTTACTTTTGTTTTTTCCACAAAATTTTTGTTTTAAAACTCGCTTGTCCTCAATGTTTTTTTTCTTACCTCTTCCTAGTAACTTCCCTTTTTCTAAGGAATCCTTAGATATTTTCTTCTATTTAATTTTTTTTTCAATCTTATTTCTCTCCAAAGGAGTTTTTTTGGAGAATTTGAGAAAGTGTGAAATTCTATCCTATCCTCATGGATAATAATTCCAGATCTCTCTATACTCTATCTTTTCAATATTGGTACAATTTTTCTTCAATAAATATTAATATATAAAAATTATAATTCCTCCAACAACATAATTGTTTCATAGGTCCACATAGTATTTGTCCTATCTAACATAAAAATATAATAGTTGTAAATCAGGAGTATTACAGTACACTTTTCTTAGAATTATTATATCTATGATTTTTATTGTTGGATGTAAAGACCATGTTCCTCGATGAAGTAATTAAAGAAAAAGTGTACAAATATCTACCTTAATTTTTTTAGGTACATGAAGGAGTCTATTTCTTTCAAACATAAGAAGGCTTTCTACAGGCTCCTCACATTTGGTACTCTTGGACCAAGGTAAATTTTGTTATCATATGACTTGTTACTAACAATATCATAAGGACTCATGTAATAGAGGGAGCAGTTAATCCCTGCTTCAGCTTCAGAGGTAGTTAACCTCTAAATTTGAGATGAATACCCTAGACTTGATGCACTACCTTTTTGGTCAAAGAAGGCACCCAACCATGGTGACCGAAAAGTAGTTGTGATGTTAGCTCCAGTAAAGGAATAATTGAGCCAAGGCATATGACTCTACATGTGTTGAAGTACCAACATGGTATAGTTGGTTATGCTACAACCAGTTATCATTTGAGATATGTATTAAATAGTGAAGTGCAATTGCTAGGATACACAAATTGGTTGTAACAACCCCGGGTGAAGTTTCCATGTAAATAAAATAAGAACAAGGTGATAGGACATGTATTCCAAGATGAATGTTGGGAAAATATCATAGTAGGCATCACTTGTGGATTAATAATAGATATGGAAATTGGAAAAGGAAAGAGGCAACAATTGGCATTGAATTAGGAGAAATAAGGAAAATAGGAGAAAAGGAAGGTGAAAAGACACAAATTTGCATGCAAGGTAAATTAGAGGAAAATGAAGTAAAATGAAAGAAAAAGGAGATGTCAATGATAAAAAGACATCAAAGAATCAGTTCACAATTTTTTTCCATATTTGGAGCAGTCATAGCAAAATAAAGAGAACAAGCACTTGGACAAGCAAGAAAAGGAAGGAGAAAGACAAGCAAAGGAAAGAAAGGAGAAGGCTGGATCAACAGGTTCAATAGAAAGATATTATAGGTAATTGGTTACATGAGTGATTTCCTTGTCGGGATGTGAATGCATGGTACATGCATTTATTCATTTGGTTCATTTGTTGTCATTGGCATGGGTTTTTCCTAGAGTGACAGTGGTTTCAACCTTGCCTTACCATTTCCTGGATAACCATTGTGTGATGGGGTTCATTCTTGGTTCAACTTTGGATTGTCGAAAGGTTTTGGAATCGGGTGAGGTGGTCTCAAGAAAATCCCAAGGGTTGGGGGTGGAGATGGTTTTCTCCAAGAAGCCCTCGACAAGTGGGTGGATACAGACAAATTCCTTAAGGTATGGTGAAGAAATTATGAGGCATCCAATCTTGGTTTGGTTTTGTGATCCCGGGATCGATTTAGGTGAGATCATGATAGCTTGAGGGTGGAGATGGTTTAACCTCTAGAATCCATGTTTGGTTTTTTCTTGTTTTATCCCATGAGATCCCACATTCATGCTTGGAATATGGCACGCGGGTGATTGGTTGAAAGAAAGATTTGGTTCAGCCCAATATATGGTCGAGTGGTACATGAAATTCCCTCATTTGTTTGGATTTTGCATAACTTAATAAGATATATTTTCCTATTGTGATATACGAGCACTTATACTTCTTATTATGTGGAAGTTATGGTTGATTTTTCATAGCTTCAATTATGGTTATATGTTGGTTATAAGCATGGTTCTATGATGTGCTCTAGTTATGGATCTTGTTCATGATTTGATATTTTATTAAATGGTTGATGAATGCATGGGCTAACAATTGTTATTGAAGCTATCTTGAGAGGGAATGTATCCTTCTTGGTATGAAGTTCATAATTTTACGATCATATATGCATTCATGATCTGTAGCTTATATGTTTATCATATGTTTAACGAAATGTCTATCATGGATTAGTCATGGCTAGGTCAAGTTCTTATTAAAGTTATGCTTTGTTAGCATCTTGTTTAGGATTCTGGAAAGTTATAGGAAGTTTTAGCAATGGTCTAGAGACTAGCTTGGAAAAGTGGCTTAGATCTCATAACCACTGGCACATAATTGGTGTTTTTGGGTCATAACCGCATGAAAGTAGTATTTTGGGTGTGATTGGAGCCTCATAACCACATGCATGTTTTTTTTGGGCATGGTTTTGGTGTTAGGCTTGTGGATAGGCAGTTATAGCCTAGGAATTGGTCAGCAGAGGTTGTGGACTGACTTCTATTGCTCCTGAGTGGTATCAATAATTTTTTGGATGGTAGGCCCCACTTACATAACCAGAACTTGGAGGTCGGGTCATGTCATAGAACCACTTATCTCATGTTTACCCTGGAGAGCTTGTAAAAGCAGGTAAATGTGGGGTGGGGCATTTACAAGATGGTATCAGAATGAGGTTACAACACTAGACCTTGGGGTAAAATCTGTTCGTCATACATGTTTGTATGTTTCAAGCATTATGGTTAATGGTTATTATATGCTTGCATGCCATTTTATTGCTATTGTGGTTACATGCATGATATATGCTAGTTTATTAGTGCGGGCATATGCATGTACATCGGTTAGTCATGCATGCTAGTTAACTTGTTGTTATATGCATTGCGGTGAAATACATGATGATTATTTTCACTGAGGTTAAGTTCTTGATATTATTATGTATCGTGCTAATATGGACTGAGTTGTGTATATGTGGTAGCCTTCCCTGAGATACACTGAGGTATGATTTTGATCATGTCATCTATTTGTTTTATCTAACATGGTATGTTTTAGGGAAATAGAAGATCAAATATGAAGAGTAGAATGGTGGACTATAGTTCACATGACTCCCCTTATAGGCTTGATGTGAATTCTATGGAATAGGAAAGTTCATTTGAGAAAAAAGGAGAAGTGTATTCTCCTAATATTGTTGATACACTGACAAGTTTGAGGGTAGATATTAGAAGTTGTAAGGAAAATGCTGAAATTTTGATTGAGACATAGGAAAGGCTTGCTAGAGCTTAGAAAAAGCAAGGAGAATTTAAAGCAATCATTCTTGAGAGCCTTTCAAATTTGCAGAAGAAGGGATGGTTTAGGATCGTTCATGGACATGAGGAGAAGACTAATGGGGCATATGGAAACATGTATATTAGAAGACACAGGTTGGACATAGATGATACAGTAAAAGGTGGCAGATCTCAGATACACCTAGTACTTATGGATTTCATTCTAGCTCTGGTTCCGAGATATATCATTACCATTACCTCCTGAATCCTCATAAGAGTGAGAAGTGTTACTTTCCATATGACTTCAAGAAATCCAAGATAACTACCCTCAGTATTAAAGTGAAAAGAAAACATCTGGTGGGAAGGTGTTAAGTGTGTCAGAAGTATAAGAGATGAGGATTTGATTTGGCATGAGTTTGATGTCGAAACATGCAGAACCATTGTGATATTGAACTTGTGATATAAATCATCGCAGGAAGGATTTACCTTTTTATTATAGTGGTGTAGTGGATGAATGAAAGGCCTTAGATGTACAATGTGTAGGAGGCATGGATAGTTGGGGATGTAGTTCAGAGAACTTCCCATATCTATGCAGTAGTGAATAACAAGAAGGCAAGTCACTAGTTATTCATCATTAGATTGGAAGTGGAACCAGGGGGAGATTTACAGGAAAAGCCTCAATGCATTTTGCAGTCGAAGGAACTTATGCTCAGGAATTGAGAAATAGAGCAAGTTGAAGTGTGTGGAAGGAATTTGGGACCAAGGAATATACATGGTAGACAATTGATTAGATGCAGGGATAACCGTTGGTTTCCATTTATAGCTAGATTTTTTAGGGGAATTGGAACCCCTTAAGAGACGATATGTGTAGGTTTTCATTTTCAAGGCAGCGTGCTAGGTACAACAGGGAAAGGTAATTGATATATTGTTATTTATTTATGCACTAAAAATTGCGCGTTTATGGCACTATGATGTAGGGAATTGCATGGAAAAAGAAACTGCCATGAAATATTGAAGAAGGCTCGGGTTGGCCTTTCCCTTGGAAGCATTGGGAAGCCTTGGGCATTGATTCATGGTGGTTGTTGAAAGTTTTGTGCTTTCGGTGTTTTGCAATTTCTTTGTTCTTGATTTTTGGTTTTGATTGTGTCTAGTGCATGTTCGTTCCACTTTGCTTGTGGTGTTGTATTGTTATGTGTTTTCTTTAGTTTTCTTATTGTTCTTTCCTTTTATGTTTTTACGATATTTGGAATTGTTTTGGGAAAGAGGAAATTTAATGGATCTCGGGGAGAGCTAAGTGTAACCCAATAGCTAATGTAAGACCCGAATGAAGCCTAATGCATGAGTAAAGGGCAACAGAAGGAAATAATACGAAATCCAATTGGGTTGTTTGGGTCCATTGGGGTAAATAGATAGTGGTAGGACAATCATGAGAGGGTAACAGAAAAGGTAAAGTAAATGGATTTGAGGGATCAAATGCCTTAGCTATGTTGGGAATTGTTGTTCTCAATGTTGTGCATAAATAAAGGAAGTTATGTTAACCTTGATATTATGAATATAAGTAATTATGTTATGATCATGATTATGTTGATGTGTGTGTGTGTGTGTGTATATATATATATGACAAGGTTATCAAGATCATTTTTGTGGAAGAATGATTGTTTTATGCAGGTGAATGGCATGAAAGGGTTCCTAATTTTATGAGGAATCAAGTGGGAAAAGTAGCCCTCGACGATTTATGAGATTAGTATCATGTGGATATGATTTGATATTATCTACTTATAAATATGCCTATTTTTATGTTATGGACATGCAATGTTTAAGGATACATCAATGAAATGAAAGTAATGTGGTCTACGGCATGTTGGGAAAATCATGGATAGTGGAAATAGCCACAAAATGGAATTTGGGTTGTGGATGCATGCTGTAAGGCATGGGAAGGACATTAGAGGTAATGTTTCGTGGTAGATATGGTGGGGTATCTGTATGTGCAGTACTAATATTATGTATATGTTGTACATGTTGTCTTGTGCACATGTCGTACTGTGTCATGAGTATTATGGAGTTGTCATATCTTGACATGTGTATACGTTGTATTGTAATGTGTGTACATATATGTGGTGTTGTACACCGAGTGTAGGTGTATGTGTTGTGCTGTACACTGGGTATAGGTGTATGTGTGGTGTTGTACACTAGGTGTATTTGTATGTTTTTTTTTGTGCATTGGGTGTAGGTGTATGTGTGGTGTTGTACACGAGTATAGGTGTAGGTGTTATGTTGTACATTGTGTATGAGTATGTGTTGTGAAGGAGATTGGTTCTTAGGTTCCCTATCGCTATGGGTTGGAAAAAATTATCTGGAGCGTTGAAACAAACTGGGTTCCCTGGAGGTCGTGGGTTGAGTTACTATTCCTTGGAGCCCGCAGGTTGGTACAAATGATCTGGATCCCTGAAACAACTTGGGATACCTGGAGGATGTGGGTTGAGTTACAAGTTCCTGAAGCCTTGTACAAATTGGGAAAGAGACCAACCTTGAGTTACTGTATTGAGGTAGAGATAGTTTATTCTATGGAATCCCTTGTTGTTGATATTGAGGGTAGAGGCAGTTTAGTCTCTCTATGCCCTTGTTGTTGATATTTAGGGTAGAGGTGATTTAGTCTTTGGATTCCATTTTTATTGATATTGAGGGTAGATGTGGTCTAGTATCTGGATGCCCTTGTTGTTAATATTGAGGTAGTATAGTCTTTGGATTCTCTTTTTGCTTTGGAAGAGAAGAGAAGAGAAGGCACTTGGGTGCTTTCTGGGTTTGGAAACTAATCCAGTGTGTGTACGTGATTGAAGAGAAGAGAAGGCACTAGGTGCTTACCAGTTTTGGGAACCGATCCATTGTGTGCACATGATCAAAGAGAAGAAAATGCACTGGTGCTTTCCATTTGCAAACCAATTCAGTTTATGTACAAAAATGACAAAGAACAAAGGAAGAATCGAAGAACATTTTGAAAGATAAGTATTAGTGTTTAATTTTAGTTTTTAATTATGCACATGATCTATGATTATGAACTATGATGGTTAAGTTTTGAGCTAACCGGATGTGATATGTTTATACATGATGATTTAATCAAAGAGCTAATTTGACTGGTTTTGGTAGGAAGTAAACAAAATTGTAAGTGTACCTTATTAATGGGGCTACCAATGAGGTATTACTTGAATTTATTACAATTCATTTTTATTTTAATGTAAATTATGTGCTTGGTACAGGAAAGCATGGAAATTGTTGGGTTGGGTGGCTGGAACTAGCTGTGATAATGTAGCAGTAGTAGCAAAACGAATTGAAACATGCAACAATGTGTTGGTAAAGCATTCATGAGAATGGCCATTGTCGGACACTAGTACCCAATAGTATCCATTTATTTCCATAAACATGCTATGACTAGTATGATGGTTTTGAGGTAGGAATATGCCTTGGTTTTTGGACCTTGCGATGCGAGGAAACCTTACAAAGGGATGGGTGACCTAAGGAATTGTGTAGCAAAGAAGGGGATGTCACGGAACTTGGAAGGTGAGTGGCTCCATGGAAAGAGGTGAACATATTTCCTAAGGGACTAGGAAGTAGATAAGGAAAGGTCGATGAATAAATTTTTTCGGTCAATGGCATTGCTGCTTGGAATAAAAAACACAATGGGAGTGTGCCCAGGAACAATTAGTCGGTAATCATTCACTGAGAGAAAAAGTAGCAAAAGGATCACGACGTTGGAAATTGCATGACTTCTTTGATTTTTGGAGTGGATTCTCAGATTCTAGACTTCTTGGAAAGGAGGTAAATCCTAGTATTACATTGAGGGTGGAGGTGTGAGCCTCTGGATTCCCTTATTGCTGATGCAAGCATCGTATCTTGTTATTTTCTGGTTAGATCAAATTTGCATATGCATATTTGTGTATATTATTGTAAATATTGTGTCGAGTTTTGATTATAAAGCTCCAAAAACAATATGTTTATTTGTTGTTTGAAGAAAATATGCATAAATATATGCGGTGTCATTGTAAATACTACATTGAGGTGAGTTTATAAAGCTACATAAGCAATATTGTGATCGTGCTTCAACAATTTGGTATATTGTAAATACTAGAATGAGTTGTGTTATAAAGCTCCATAGGTAGTATTTTTCACTGGTCATAGGTGTCATAGAACAATGAGGATGGTGTTCACCCAAGGGGGAGGGGCCTTTAACAACCCCGACTTAAGTTTCCATGTAAATAAAATAAGACCAAGGTCATGGGACATGTATCCCAAGATGAATGTTGGGAAAACATCATAGTGGGAATCACTTGTGGATTAATTATGGCTATGGAAATTTGCAAAGGAAAAGAGGCTACAATTTGCATTTATTTATGAGAAATAAGGAAATAGGAGAAAATGAAGGTGAAGAGACACAATTTTTAATGTAAGGGAAATTAAAGGAAAATGAAGGAAAATGAAAGAAAAAGGAGACATCAATGATAAAAATGCATCAGAGAATTAGTTCACTACTTTTTCCTATATTTGGAGAAGGTATAACAAAGGAAAGAGAAAAAGCACTTGGAAAGGCAAGAAAAGGATGGAAAAGGACAAGCAAAGGAAAGAAAAAGAAAACAAGGATAAGGTTGGATCAACAACTTCAATAGGAATATCGGCAATAGGTTGTATGCGTGATTTCATTGTTGGGATGTGAATGCATCGTACATGCATTTTTTTTTTTTGGTTCATTTTGTTGACAATTTGGAGGGCTGGTGTTTAATTCAAATTCTCTTCTTGATAATTACTTGTAAGCTTACTTGAATTAATTATTACTTATCTTTTTTATCTTATTTAGTCTTTCATCAAGTCAATTATCAAATTACACAAGACACAAAATTAGGCTCCTAGAGCCAGGGAAAAACCTCTCCCCCTTGGAGAGGAAAACCCGCAAAGAATTATTCTTATAGATCTTCAAATGACAAGTACCATGAACAAGACTCAAACCCTTGACCTAAAGATGCTTTCAAGACCTTATCAACACTTCTCTGTATAGTCACAAAGTTGATCTGTCTCTTTGTATACTCACATCTCACACTCAAGACATGGGAGGGGCATTTGTTGGGATGGGAAGCCGATTCTACAAGATGGTGAAACCTAGAGAAGTGTCTTTTGGGGTTGGGAATGCATCTCTTTATAACACAATTTCTTGCCTTTGTGTGCATTAATCAGGTAAGACTTGCATCTTCTTCCAACCCATGCTCATGTTCATCTTTAAGAAAATCACATATTTGTGCAACATGTAGGGATTGTCCACAATTGCCTCCCAAACATTGAGAGGCAGTCCGTCACATTTGAGCTCATTAACAAATTGGGAGAAATGAAAAACTACAATTGTCTTTGAGGATAGGGTGTAGGATTAGCATTCTTCAAGTTTCTTCGACTTCTAGGATCAAAGATTGCAATTAGAATGGTTTTCTTTAATTCCATATTGAGATGGAACAATTTTATCTTTGGTCTACATCACTCCATGGTTGCCAATTAACCAATGATATTTACCATCATTAGCTTATTTTGTCCCATCTACTTCTCATCCATTGATTTTCTTAGCTTGGGTAAGTAGGAGCATTCTTCTTGCATGATTTTGAGGAACCAGCCGAGGGTGCAATTGCCAACAAGCATGTTTAGTGTACCCTGACTTCCATCAATGCTTACAGACCTTGTAGGGTTTTTGAATGTTCTTGGTGAATTTTTGCATATGCCTCACTTTTCCAAGCACCCTCTTCTTTTGTGAGGCGAAATTAATTGATTTGTTTGAGGTTTCCTCTACAAAGGGGTAAATTTCATGCATTTTTCATTTGTCTCCATATCCATGGATTTTGTACAGTTTGCTTGAAAGTTTTTAAGTTTGAATGTCAAATAGTGTTAAACTCCTTTTATATGTATCTTTCCAACCCTTTTTTTCTATTTCTTTTTTTGTATCTATATTATTATTGTTATTATTATTATTATTATTATTATTTCTTTTCCCAAGGAAACCTTGTGGATTCCCCCCTCTACCCTGAAATATATAGATGGAGGGAGTTTGGAGTGTAAAGCTCAGTAATTGACAGAAGCTATATATATATATAATACTTGAATACAAAGGTGGAAGGCCCTGGCTTAAATACAACCCAAGAGCCATTACATGAGGGGGCATGATCTTTTATTGTGCCCCTTAGTTAGAAATTAAGTTAAATAAATTTATACAATAAATTAATACATAACATTGCCTTCCTCTCAAAAGAATGCTTTGTCCTCAACGCCTAGGTAACGATGGATGTTGCTGACAGAATGCTTTCCGTCTCCCAAGAGGCTTATTCTTCTGGTAGGTCCTTCCACTTAATCAGATATTCTTTGATTACTCATGATCGCAACATCTTTTCCCTGACGATGATGACTCCTTTAGGTTCTAAAATGATCTTCCCTTCGTTATCTAATGTCAGAAGTGTTTTCTGTGCTGCTTGGTGTTTCCCAAGTGCCTTTTTATGGCAAGATACATGGAAAACGTTGTGAACATGACTTTTATCAAGAATGCTTAAAATGAATGCTACTTGGCTGATCTTTTTGTTAATCTGGTACGGTCCATAGAACTTTGGTGTCAATTTGTTTTTCCCCTTCTATTTTAAGTACAATTTCTTGCAAGCCTGAAGTTTAATAAATACCTATTCTCCAACTTCAAAATCTCTTTCTGTTCTGTATCGGTAAACCTACTGCTTTATACAATTTCTTGCAATATTCATATTTTCCTTTAGTGCTTGGTCTAAGACTTTTTGTGTTTCTTCTTATTGATCTTTAATTGCTGGAAGTTTTGTCTTGATAATGGCAAGGTCCTTCCATTTAGGAGGTTCATAACTCTTTAGAGCTTGAAATGGAGTAATTTTTACTGAAGTGTGGTAAGTAGAATTATGCCGCCATTCAGCGAGATGTAACCATTGAGCCCACTTATTTGGTGCAAGGTCCTTCCATTTAGGAGGTTCATAACTCTTCAGATCTTGAAATGGAGTAATTTTTATTGAAGTGTGGTAAGTAGAATTGTACATTCAGCGAGATGTAACCATTGAGCCCACTTATTTGGTTCGTCTGTTTCATAACAATGTAGGTAGGCTTCTAAACATTTATTGACAACCTTTGTTTGACCGTCTGTTTGAGGATGGTACGTTGAACTCATGTTGAGGTAGGCTCCTATATGTTTGAAAAATTCCTTCCAGAAATTGCCTTTGAATTTGGTGTCTCTATAGCCAACAATGACTTTGGGAAACCCATGTAGTTTGTAGACTTTCTTGCAAAATATCTTTGCGATTTGTTTTACTAAGTCTGATTTCTTCATTCCTATGAAGTGTGCATACTTGGTGAGTCTGTTGACTACTACGAGAATTCTGTCTTTGTCATCAGACACGGGTAACCCTTCGATAAAATCCATTGATATTTCTTCACTCTTTTGGTTTGGAATATTTAAGGGATGGAGCAGACCGGGTGTCATAATGTTCTCATTCTTATTTCTCTGGCATTGATCACACTCTCCTACATATATTTGGATTTGATTATTCATTCCTTTCTAGAAAAGAGATTGGCATGCATTATAGTAGGGTTTAAAGAAACCTACATGTCCTTCTGATAGTGAATCATGAGACTCCTTGAGAACTTTGGATTTAAATTTAGAATTTGGGCTTTGGTAAATTCTTCCCTTGTACCACAAAATATCATTCTTCCATTCAAATTTTGAATTTTGAGGAGGGTTATTGATTATAGCACTTGTTTCTGGATCTTTTACATACTCACTTCGAATTTCACTAAGCCATTTGGAACTACAACCGAAATTGCAAGTAATGACGATTCTTCATCTTTCCTACACAGAGCATTTGCTACTACATTTTCTTTCCCTTTCTTATGTAATATATCCATGTCGAAGCTGGAAATTTTTTCGATCCATTTTTGTTGTTTTGTAGAAAGTGTCCTCTGTTGGAGGACGTGTTGAAGACTATTATGGTCTGTTCATATTAAGAATTTAATTCCCAATGGATATTGCCTCCACTTGGCTAAAGCATGCATAACAACGAGCATTTCCTTGTTGTAAGTAGAGTTGAGACATTCTTGCTTGTTGAACTTCCTGCTTTCAAACACGATTGGATGACCATCCTGCATCAACACTGCCCCAATTCCAAAACATGAAGCGTCACATTCAATTATGAATGACTTTGAAAAGTTTGGAGTTGATAATACAGGTGCATTAGACATAATTTCCTTTAGCTTTTCAAAACACTTATTTTGCCTCATCATCCCATCGAAATGAGTTCTTCTTTAGAAGATTTTTCAAGGGTGTGGTTACATGAGCATAGTTTTGAATAAACCTTTGATAATATCAATTCAATCCTAAGAATCCTCTTTATTTGGTGATGTTAGTCCATTTGGGCCACTCTTTTATAGCTTTGACCTTGTTAGGATCTACTTTTCCTCCTTCCTTGGACATTATGTGTCCAAGGGACTCTACTTCTTCCTTCTTGAAGGTACATTTGGACATCTTTGCATAGAACTGATGTTCTTCAAATATAGTGAGGGCTTGCTTCAAATGTTGTAGATGCTCCTTCCACGCTTTACTATAGATTAGAATGTCATCAAAGAACACTAACACAAATTTCCTTAGATATGGACGGAATACCCCATTCATGGTAGCTTGGACGGTTGTTGGAGCATTGGTTGACCCAAAAGGCATTTCCTTAAACTCATAATGACTTTCATGTGTTCAAAAGGCAACCTTTGCTACAAGGATCAAGTCAAGGATCAATAAGATTAAAAACTTGACTTGATATGGGTATTTATTGCATAAAAAATGGTTGGCCTTGTATTTACCAGATACACCAAAGATCCGATGAGCTGCCTATATAACATAGGATCAGCGTTATCATCCTCGGACGTGTCAATTTTCTTCCGGTTGGTGATCATTGGAGTTGTCATGGGTCTAAAATCCTCCATCTGAAATATCTTCAGAATATCTGTAGTGTATCTCCCTTGACCAAGAAAGATCTCCCCATTCTACTGCCAAACCTCCAACCCCAGAAAATCGTGCATCTGTCCTAGATCCTTCATGTCGAATTCCTCAACCAAATACTTCTTGCAGTCTATGATGAGCCTTGATGATCTTGTAAAAAATAGATTATCTACATACAAAACCAGTATCAACGGCTCACTCCCTACTCTCAAATAGTAGAGATTGGGATCTGAGTCACTCTTGATGAATCCCATCTTTTGCAGGTAGTTGTCAATTCGACCATACCAGGCTCTAGGAGCTTGCTTCAGTCCATATAATGATTTCTTTAATCTACACACGAGTCTTCTGATCATGTGTCTCAAAGCCCTCTGGTTGTTCTATATACACCTCTTCCTCTATCACCTTGTTCAAGAATGTCGTCTTGACGTCCATCTAGTGAATTTTCCATCCCATCTGCACAACAAGGGATATCACGAATCTGATAGAGGTGTATCTGGCTACTGGGGCAAAGATCTCTTTATATTCAATCCCTTCCTTCTAAACATACCCCTTAGCCACAAACCTGGCTTTAAATTTCTCGATGTTGTCGTCTGTAGCATACTTGATCTTGTAGATCCACCTAGATCCTACAACTGATCTCTCCTGAGGTCTGGGGACCACTTCCCAGACATCATTCGTCAAGATGGAACTGTACTCTTCCACCATTGCATCAACCCACACCTGGTGCTGAGCTGCTTCTCGAAAACTGGAAGGTTCTCCAACTTGAACAACCAAGGCTTGATACCTCTCAGGCTGCTTACGTTGTCTCTTCTCATTTCGGGGGATTCTGACAAATTTCTCTGCATCCTTCAGAATCTATCGAAGTTCCCTGCTCGTTCTCCTACTGGTAGTGGGTAGATTTACCAGCTCTCCCTCTTGCAAATCCTCGAGAGACACGTCCTTTGGTTCCCTATGTCTTGGAGAGGCAACTAAATTTTCTGTTGCTGGTTGTTGGGGTTGTACCAGAGGATCTTCCTCAGACTGCGTAGCAGAAGGAAACTCACGGGATCTTCAGAAGGCCTTCTCCTCCATGAACTTCACATCCCTTTGCACCACAACTTTCCTACTCTCAGGAATGTAGATGCGATATTCCTTTTCATTCTCGCTATATCCTACCAGATACCCTTTTTATGCAATCATCTCCAACTTTTTCCTCTTCTCACTGGGCACATGATAGTAAGTTGTACTGTCGAAGATCCTAAAGTGACTCACTTCAGGCTTATTACCAGTGAAGACACTTTCTAGCGTGATCTTTCCCAGTGCATCGTGAGGAGTCCGGTTCTAAATGTAGACCGTTGTATTATACGCTTTAGCCCACAGGAATTTGGGAATGTCTTGGTCATACAACATCTCTCTTGTTGCTTCGACAATAGTCCTGTTTCTTCTTTCTGCCACACCATTCTGCTCCAAATTGTATGGAGTTTTCCACTCTCTTTTGATGCCTTCCCTTGCACAGAATCTAGTGAACTCTTTATCTATGTATTCACCACCATTATCTGATCAAAATACCTTGATCCGCTTCCCTGTCAGATTTTCAACCAGAGCTTTAAACTCTTTGAACCGACTGAAGACTTCATCCTTGGTCTTCAAAAACTAGATCCAGGTTTTCCTGGAATGGTCATCAATGAAGGTGATGAAGTACTCGGCACAACTATGAGCTCTTGTGGACATCGGTCCACAGATGTCTAAGTGTATCAAGTCCAATACACCCTTGGCCCTATTGTTACTTCTCTTATACGTTGCCTTAGCATATTTTCCCAATACGCACCCCTTGCAGACATCATCTCGTTTAGTGCTTAGCTCTGGAACACCTGTGACAGTCTTCTGGAGAGTTCTCAACACCCCATGATGAAAATGCCCCATTCTGTTGTGCCATAGTTCATTCAAGTTCGTTTCATCTGCACTATCAACCAATGCCGTTGGAGACTCAAGCTGCAACTTGTAAATTTTTTTGCTTCTTACCCCGATCTGTACCTTCTTCTTCCAACTGGGGTGTTTCACGTAGACTCTATTTCCAATAAAGTAAACATCATAACCTCAGTTTTGAAGCTGATACATTGAGAGAAAGTTCATTCCCAACCTCGGCACATGCAGTACATTAGTGTCTCGGATCCTATTTCCAGCCTCGACCTGAAAAACTATGGTACCTCTCCCAACAGGGGTTCATTTTGCTTTATTACCCATGGCTATTTTGAAATTCATCTATAGTATCATACTCCAGTCATGTGAATAGAGGCTCCATTGTCAATATACCAGACATCAGAAGAAGTAGTGCTTGATACGCGAGCAAATTCTTCCTCAATTTTGGATGCCAAAATAGAGACAACGTGATCCATCTGTTATGTCATGCTTCTTTCCCTTCCTAGAGAACTGCATGAACCCTTCTGTGTTGCTACTGCAACAGTAGACTTCCATTCACTAGTCGATTCTCCCTTCTTGTTACTCATCTCTGGCTCCGATACCATGTGAAATTTTCAATCTGAAAACTATACAGATGCAGTGATAGATTTATTCCTCCTACTTATTATTTCAATAAGTTATTTTTCAGAAATCTTCTGGCAAATATCGAAATAAATACTACTGCAACATTCACAAATACATATGCAGAGAACTAAATAGTAAAGGACATAAGCACAAGAATCAATCACATGTACACAGTTATTTTTGGACAATTTTCCCTGGAAAAACCCAATGCAAGAAACCGGTGCAGCAGATGAGGGTTTTATTAATTCTTCAACAAATGATATCTTTGCAAGGAAATATACTGGCAGATAAAATCTGAAACACCTGAGACTGAATTCTCGGCTCCTTCGAACAATTCTCTGACACCCTGATCAGCCTCTGTTGGCTCCTGTGCCTGTCTGTGTGTTTCTCTAAGCAGTCCCAACGCCGGACTATGTAAGTTTGTGTAGGGACTGTGTGGGTTCTCTGCACTGCAGCCTCAAACTGTCTCCAGTGGCCCACTGCTACCCTCTGTCCCTGATCTCGATCACTTCTGACTCCCTCCTCCTGCTTTTGCAAACCCTTTGCCTTGCAACTCTCCCACTGAAATCGAATTCTCTTACTTCAAAATCGATCTCCTTCGGGTACTAAGTGTATGCCTGGATTATTTTCCAAATGACCCTCAAGCCTTATTTTATAATCTTCTCATTGGAGAACCAACAGCCCAGATTAGAATTTTAATCAATGGTTAATATTAAAACTTGACTTGATCATTTTTTTCTAGAAGATTCACACTCCAACTTATTAATACCCTTTAATTATTTCATTTCCTAAGTTTAGACTTAGGGTCTAAATTAAAATAATTAATTATTTTAATAAGTCATGAACCGAGTGGAATGTCCACAAACATTTTCTGGGTTCTTTGGAATGCTGTTGTCCAAGCCTCCCTGCAAAGTTTGAGACTTGGAACACTTCCGGATGCTACAAAAATCAACAGAAACTTCAAGAAACATAAATCATGAAAACTAAGAACCAGATGGTTCATCGATTCATCCAATATCCACTGGGAAAAGTAACATCACCCAACGAAATAAACACCTCAAGAATAGTAAATACAATCAAAATATTCCACTCATCTCAGTCAAATGAAAAAGTCTAATTTTGTGAGTTAACTGAGATCTGCAGGGATTATTAAGCAAAGCACAGAAAAAGTTTCATGATGATTTCTAGAACTTAAGCCCCATGATATACATCTTCTAATGTTGCATTGGAGAAATTTACAGGCCCAGGAAGGTTCAGGTTTTTTCTGGGAAACACAAGCAAGAAAAATTACAGAATGGAAAAGGCTTCAATCCAAAGAATGTTGCAACCTGAAGAAAGTTGTAACAAGAGAACCGGTAGGCCCAGTGAAGGCCAGGTTGCAGATCCACAAATGCCCCGCAAGAAAAAGCTGTGGTGAGAAATGTTGGGGGACCCACAAGATTAGCCCCACAAACTGCTGATCACAAAACATAAAGATGGAGGAAAATTGTGAGGGCCACAACATTACACAACAGAACATTGCAAGACAAAGTAACTTGTAAGAAATTTTCCAAGGAGGAACACTGGGAATTACAACAATAGGTTGTGGACCTGTGAAATGCCCACAAGATGGTTGTGGCCTAGACAATTAAAAGACTGTCAGATTCTACCACAATGAAAACTGTAGAAACACCAAAGATGTAGAGAGGCAACCTCAGAACCCCAAGTTGCAGGGATGGGCACATGAATGCAACCCTCAAATATTGCAGCAGAGTTACCAAATCCACAAAAGGCTGTAACCCCAAGGTTGAAGAGCTATGGAAGGACCATAGCCCCAATGTTGCATAGATGTGAAGGTGGTGAGTACAAATGAGAAGGGGCGAAGACCAAACCACCGCAAAGCATAAAAGTGAAAAATCAAAGCACTTGGTCATCCAATTCCTATGCCTGTTGATATTCCAATCCAATAGGAAAAATGTTGTGTATAATGTACCATAATGGGGTATATAACAGGGAAGTAAGGGACAACACTGAAGTGTGAAGGTTGCATTGCAATACAAAAAATGAAAAATTTACAAAGTTCTTAATGTACCATGCTAAGTATGTGCATCATGTTATTGATTCTTTCCATTTAATACAATATTTTTTATTCTGGTACCGTTGCACTCCAATTTCCTCAGCAAATTGCAAGTAAAAAAATCACCTGAGGAACTAGCTGATGTTTAACACTAGAAGTAAGAGGGAATGAAGCTACAAAAAATCAAGGCAATAAAAGAGATAAATACTGAGACAAATTATAGATATGGTAGACAACACAATAGGTAAGTTAAGAAGCCATTCCTCCCCTAAGATGAGGTTAATCCAATTCAAAAGGGGCCTGATGGAGCTCCAAGTCGTAAAGAGAAAACACAGCCTACAGGTACTGAGCTAGAGGAAGACTTCTCAGACAGTACTGTGAAAAACCACAATGTAATGAGCACGTTTGGTGGTATTAAAATCCCTTCTATTTCAAGTGAAGAAATTATAGCTCAATTACTTTAGCACCAATTTTTATCAGCACCAAGTTGGATATTAACACTGTTGATGAAAGCATGCCTGTCAAAAATCTTATCAATAAGATTGTGGTTTGGATGCCAAGGATTTCCAGACCCAGAGAAATTATCATCTGTTTGGTTGAAAATGGAAGGCCACGCTGTACTGTGGTGGGAAAGCTTTTGCCAATGGTAGTACCTTAGGCAAAAGCCATCATTGAAAGTTAGTTATATAATTTATCTCCACAATTGCACCGTATTGTTGCATCCATTTGAAGAAGTAAGAGATGTAGTGCCAAAATATCTAGGAGCACTGAAAGCCCAAATGGCTACCACAATCAGTTGAAACTTGAAACATCTGCTCAATAAATGTTTCCAACAGGGAGGCCATAGGTCATAGGTACAAATCGAGTCAAGTCCCTCAAGATTACTTGCCACTATTGTGATAGTTGAAGTTCTGTTATGTATTAATTTATTCTATAAATTTATTTTACTTAATTTCTAAACTATAAAGGGCACGATCAAAGATCATGCCCCCTCATGTAATGGCTCTTGGGTTGTATTTAAGCCAGGGCCTTCCACCTTTGTAATCATCATTCAAGTATTATATATATATATATATATATATATATATATATATATATATATATATATATGTTGCGAACATCGGTATCGGGATAAAATCGAAAAGGGTCCGAAAAGCCAGAAAATCTTAAAAATTGGGAAAATATCGATAAAAAATCAGCAAACATCGCCAAAATTAATATCGGCTAGGCCAAAAAATCATGATTTCGAGATAAAATTGGGATGTTATTGAGATCTTCGCAACACACACACACACACACATATATATATCTTCTGTCAATTACTAAGATTTACACTTCATCTGGTATCAGAGATGTGTTGGGCATCCTCTCCTGTTAATTTATACGAAGTTTGTACCACCGTGTTCTCCAGTTTTCCATACGCCTTGTTCGACTATCTCACGATCCCCCACACGATTGTCCATATTGTGCCATCAGTCATCTTATTCTTTGTCTGTGTCTGCTCTTGTTTGTATCCTCGCCACCACTCTCTCGACAACATGTCATACGCTCTTGTTCTAGACCTCCTGACCAGACCCTTGTCCCTGTTACCCTGTCACTCCCTCCCATCCGCGTCCATTCCCAACCAACACACCCCATCCTGCTTCCATTTCCGATGATCTAACATCATGTCTGCTCCAGTGTCGTGACACTATTAGCTCCCGTATTTTCCTTTCCGAACCGACCATTAGTTTAATCAGTGATCCATTTAATTCATAAACCTTAGTGATTCGTTATAGTAAGTTTATAATTATTAATTAATTATTAATCATTATATATTAATTATAATTATTATAGAGTGTTTAATTAATAATTAATTAATTAATTAACTATTAATTAAAATAATTATATAGTTGTTAATTAATTATTAATTATTTATAAATATATATATTATTAAAAAATTAGGGTCAAGTTAAGGAAGAAGGATAAGGTGGATAAATATACACCACCACATACTTGTTCAATGTCTTCATCAATGACAGTGAATTATTTTAATAAAAAATTGGTAGATCTTGAGAATAAGGACACAAGACATGCTGAAAAAATTAATTCAAATCATAATGAATTCAAAATGGAACATGCAGATCTTTCAAACAAGGTTGATTGAAAGCATAACGAATCAATGGCGATGCTAAACCTTATTTGTCAAAAGTTGAATATTACAGTTAATCAACTACATTAGAATAATAAAGAGACTTAACAACCAGATTCTTCAGATACATCTAGTCCATGAGGCTCACCTCGCATCCATGAATCTCTAAAAGCATCTTCCATACCCAATCCACAAAATAGTAACACGAATTTTCAAAATTTGCAACTCACGAATTAGTACCCAAATATGCAGTTCTCGAATCAATACCCCTTCTTCACCCCAACAATTGCTACAGATCAACGAAGAGCAAAAATTGAGCTTTCCAAATTTGATGGCAACGAGAAATATAGTGTTGCATGGTTCTGAAAGCAAAAGAATATTTCGAGATTTACGATATTGACAATGAGGATGAAAAAATCAGTGATGCATCCATGCAAATGGAAGGAAAAACATATAATTGGTATATGTGGTGGAAGAAAACAACACATGCTATCAATTGGAGGAAATTCAAAAATGCATTATGTAAGAGGTTCCAAGGTGTCAAGGAAGAAGAGTTGTTCTCGACACTCACCATGCTACAACAAAAAGGAGATGTGAATGAATATACTAGAGAATAGGAAACTCTAGCTACACAAGTACCTGGGTTATTAGATGCTCACCTTATTCAATCATACATCACGGGACTTAAAACACATATCGAGGATGAGCTTAAATTCTGTGACATCAACTCTATAGAAGAAGCAAGACAGAAAGCAAAATTCGCCCAAAAGAAGCTCAAAAGAATACAATTGCCAAAATTTGAAAGAGTATATTCGAGACGAAGATTTCCTCAAACTTCTAACGTGGAGAATACAAAGTATGTTCCACCATAGCTACGTGAAGGAGGAAAAACTAATTTGGAAGTGCAAAGAATAAAGGAGGGTAAGTGCAAACATTGTGGCAAAAATTGGGATTCTAAACATAAATGTGTTAAAGGAAGAGAGACTAAGAGCTTGTATACATGTGAAGCAACCAATGATTCAGATAGTGAAGAATCAGACATAGAAGATGTTGAAGAGTCTCAACAATTTTCTCTAGAATCAAACAACAATAATATTCCTCAAGTGTCATTATCAGCCATGACAGGTATAACTCAGCCACAGACATTAAAGTTAAAAGGACATATCAAAAAGAGCAATGTAATGGTTCTGATAGTTACCAATAGCACACAACTTTTTGGACGCAAATATTGTGAAAAGGCTCAACATCTTCACATATCCAATGCCCAATATGAAAGTGATGGTAGTTGATGGAAAGAAAATAAAAAATGTAGGGAAATGCCATAAGGTCAAATTGCAGAAGCAAGACTACAATCTAGAATCTTTGATTTACACTACACCACTAGGAGTAATGGATGTGGTTCTAGGTATCCAATGGCTACAAACACTAAGCACTTACTTTGCCAACCCAAAAAACCAATTTATAAAGTTTAGATGGGCGGGGCAGAAATGCAAGTTATATGGTTTTCAACCCCCTCAAAATCAAATTGTATCATCTTACCAGATGATGAAGTTGATCTGAAAAATAGCACTAGCGTATGAAGTGCAGTGTCATCAAATGGAAATGTTGGCTTCAAAATTGGTTAGGAAAGAACCACCTGAAGTTCAAAAACTACCACTTGAAGTTCAAGAATTGATTCAAAAATAAGAAGTGTGTTCCAAGATCTTCCTATGAAGATGCCTCCTGAAAGAGAAATCGAGCAGATAATCAAAATCAAATCAAGGTCAAACCTTGTCAACATCAAGCCATATAGATATCCACAACATCAAAAAACTGAAATCAAAAGATTAGTCCAGGAATCATTACAAGAAGTAGAAGCCCTTAGACTACCTTGTTGGTTCTAGTCTGGAAAAAATGATTGATCTTTTAGACTATTCGTAGATTATCGAGGGTTGAACAAGATAACGATTAAGAACAAGCTTTTGATCCCTTTTATAGACGAAATGCTAGATGAACTTGATGGTGCTAGGTACTTTTCAAATCTTCTAGAAAACAAGGATCAAGTCAAGTTTTAATCTTAGCCATTGATTAAACTTCTAATCTGGGTCGTTGGTTCTCCAACGAGAAGATTATAAAATAAGGCTTGAGTGTCATTTGGAAAATAAGCTGGGCATACACTTAATACCTGAAGGAGATCGATTCTGAAGTAAGAGAATTCGATTTCAGTGGGAGAGTTGCAAGGCGAAGGGTTTGCAGAGGCAGAAGGAGGAGGGAGCAAGAAGTGATCGAGATCAGGGACAGAGGGCAACAATGGGCCACTGGAGGCAGCTTGAGGCTGCAGTGCAGAGAACCCACGCATTCCCTATGTATACTTATGTAGTACAGTGCTGGGACTACTCAGAGAAACACACAGACAAGCACAGGAGCCAACAGAGGCTGATCAGGGTGTCAGAGAATTGTCTGAAGGAGCCGAGAATTCAGTCTCAGGTGTTTCAGATTTTATCTGCAAGTATATTTACTTACAAAGATATCATTTGTTGAAGAATTAATAAAACCCTCAACTGCTGCACTGGTTTCTTGCATTGGGTTTTTCCGGGGAAAATTGTCCAAAAATAATTGTGTACATGTGATTGATTCTTGTGCTTATGTCCTTTACTGTTTATTTCTCTGCATATGTATTTTTGAATGTTGCAGTAGTATTTATTTCGATATTTGCTAGAAGATTTCTGAAAAATAACTTATTGAAATAATAAGTAGGAGGAATAAATCTATCACTGCAACTGTATAGTTTTCAGATTGAAAATTTCACATGGTATCGGAACCAGAGGTGAGTAACAAGAAGGGAGAATCGACTAGTGAATGGAAGTTTATTGTTGCAGTAGCAGCGCAGAAGGGTTCACGCAGTTCTCCAGGAAGGGAAAGAAGCATGACATAACAAATGGATCACGTTGTCTCTGTTTTGGCATCCAGAATTGAGGAAGAATTTGCTCACGTATCAAGCACTGCTTCTTCTGATGTTTGGTATATTGACAATGGAGCCTCTGTTCACATGACTGGAGTACGGGACTATAGATGATTTTCAAAATAACCATGGGTAATAAAGCAAAATGCATTCCTGTTGGGAGAGGTACCGTAGTTTTTCAAACCGAGGCTAGAAATAGGATCCGGGACACTAATGTATTACATGTGTCAGGGTTGGGGATGAACTTGCTCTCAATGTCTCAGCTTCAAAAATGAGGTTATTACGTTTAATTTATTTGCAATAGAGTCTACGTCAAACACCCCAGTTGGAAGAAGAAGGCACAGATCGGGGTAAGAAGCAACAAAATTTACAAGTTGTAGCTTGAGTCTCCAATGGCATTGGTCGACAGTGCAGATGAAACGAACCTGAATGAACTATGGCATAGAAGAATGGGGAATTTGCATCATGGGGCTTTGAGAACTCTCCAGAAGACTGTCATAGGTGTTCCAGAGCTAAGCACTAAAAGAGATGATGTCTGCAAGGGGTGCGTATTGGGAAAATATGCTAAGGCAACATATAAGAGAAGTAACAATAGGGCTAAGGGTGTATTGGACTTGATACACTCAGACATATGTGGACCGATGTCCATTAGAGCTCTTAGTGGTGCTGAGTACTTCGTCACCTCCGTTGATGAACATTCCAGGAAAACCTGGATCTACTTTTTGAAGACCAAGGATGAAGTCTTCAGTCGGTTCAAAGAGTTTAAAGCTCTGGTTGAAAATCTGACAGGGAAGCGGATCAAGGTATTGTGATCAGATAATGGTGGTGAATACATAGATAAAGAGTTCACTGGATTCTGCACAAGGGAAGGTATCAAAAGAGAGTGGACAACTCCATACAATCTGGAGCAGAATGGTGTGGCAGAAAGGAGAAACAGGACTATTGTCGAAGAAACAAGAGCGATGTTGTATGATCAAGACATTCCCAAATTCCTGTGGGCTGAAGCGTATTATACAATGGTCTACATTCAAAACTAGACTCCTCATGATGCACTGGGAAAGATCACGCCAGAAAGTGTCTTCACTGGTAATAAGCCTGAAGTGAGTCACTTTAGGATCTTCAGCAGTACAACTTACTGTCATGTGCCTAGTGAGAAGAGGAAAAAGTTGGAGATGATTGCAAAAAAAGGGTATTTGGTAGGATATAGTGAGAATGCAAAGGCATATTGCATCTACATTCCTGAGAGTAGGAAAGTCATGGCGCAAAGGGATGTGAAGTTCATGGAGGAGAAGGCCTTTTGAAGATCCCGTGAGTTGCCTTCTGCTACGCAGTCTGAGGAAGAGCCTCTGGTACAGCACCACAACCAGCAATAGAAAATTTAGTTGCCTCTCCAAGGCATAGGGATCCAAGGGACGTGTCTCTCGAGGATTTGCAAGAGGGAGAGCCGGTAAATCCACCCACTACCAGTGGGAGAACGAACAGGGAACTTCGACAGATTCTGAAGGATGCAGAGAAATTTGTTAGAATCCCCCAAAATGAGAAGAGACAACGTAAGTAGCCTGAGAGGTATCAAGCCTTGGTTTTTCAAGTTGGAGAACCTTCTAGTTTTCAGGAAGCAGCTCAGCACCAGGTGTGGGTTGATGCAATGGTGGAAGAGTACAGTTCCATCTTGACGAATGATGTCTGGAAGTGGTCCCCAGACCTTAGGAGTGATCAGTTGTAGGATCTAGGTGGATCTACAAGATCAAGTATGCTGCAGATGACAACATTGAGAAATTTAAAGCCAAGTTTGTGGCTAAGGGGTATGCTCAGAAGGAAGGGATTGACTATAAAGAAACACACAGTCCAGTGTTGGGATTGTGCAGAGAAACACGCAGTCCCTACACATGCTAACGCAGTCCAGCGTTGGGACTGTGCAGAGAAACACGCAGATAGGCACAGGAGCTAACAGAGGCTGATCAGGGTACACGCAGTCCCTACACATGCTAACGCAGTCCAGCGTTGGGATTGTGCAGAGAAACACGCAAACAGGCACAGGAGCTAACAGAGGCTGATCAGGGTATCAGAGAATTGTTCGAGGGAGCCGAGAATTCAGTGTCAGGTGTTTCAGATTTTATCTGCCAGTATATTTCCTTGTAAAGATATCATTTGCTGAATAATTAATAAAACCCTCATCTGCTGCACCGGTTTGTTTGCATTGGGTTTTTCCGGGGACAATTGTCCAAAAATTACTTTGTACATGTGATTGGTTCCTGTGCTAATGTAATTTACTGTTTATTTCTCTACATATGTATTTGTGAATGTTGCAATAGTATTTACCAAAAGATTTATGAAAAATAACTTAGTGAAATAATAAGTAGAAGGAATAAATCTATCACTGCAATTATATGGTATTCAGATTAAAATTTCACAGTTTCTAACCCCTTGGATACTAATGTTGCTGCATGTACTTTATAATCCATTAGATACTGGCATTGCTACTTGTAATATGTTCAAAGTTTCCTTTGATTTGTCTAAGTATTACAGCATTACATTATTTAAAAACTGTTTTGTTTATTAGGATAAGCCTTTAATGATATTTATAATACAACAGGATGGAAAGGATAGTTGGATATCTACTTGAATTAATATATGACTATTGATAATTATTGATCAAATCTAAACGTATTGGATTGTTTTTAGTGTTATTAAAAAGAGGGATGTGGTTTATCGGTTGTTAGGTTGAGTAGGATGGTTGGTGAAACCAGTGTTGATAATATTGGTATCAAAAAAATATCAGCGAGGGTCTAGAAAAGATCTTATCGACAATATCGCCAAATATCGACAAGCATAAAAAATGCATTATATATTCATTTTTTTCTAGATTTTTAAACATATAAAGCAATGACAACATGAAATAAACACATTGGCACATAAATTTGAAGAAAGTACTGATATATATGATGTAGTGGATGTAAAATAAAAATGATACATCAAAGGTGATACCAAATCCTGTTGATCCCTGATAATTGTCCAATCAAGGACTCAAATGTGGAGAACCAATACAAAATAACATCACACATATAAAAGTATCTCATCATCATGAATTATGTGTAGCAAAACAAATAAAAATAGCCGCTATCTATATGAAATCAGTGCCTTCTCCCCCTTTTACGGGAAAATATGAGGGGCTGTTTGTCAGGCCTGCCTCTAGCAGTAGAAGGCCCTGACCCTGCACCTAATGTCAAATATTGACTACTGGGTATGGAGCTCTACTCTCCTATATCTATAGCAAATGGTGCTGACACTGATGCTCCCACAATGTCCTCCTCCTCCTGCTCCTCCTCCTCTTGCTGCCCCTTTTCTAATGGTTCCTCTGGCTCTAACCATGTAGGTGACTCCTCCAAGATGGGATGCTCAGTCTCAACCCTCCACTAAGACAATACATCAATATTGTCTAAGGAGATGGCATTTGGATCCATTGGTGCTTGTATTTTCTTCACTTGAAGTCGGATATTGTAAGACACATACACTAAATCATTGAGACGTGCGAACTCCAACCTGTAAGAGTGTAAAAAAACTGAGTCTTCCCTCTTGACACTTGAGGGTCATAAATTAAAATTATAATAAATGTAATTGCTTAGCTGAAGGATGAAGGTCAAAGTTATACCTATTGTGCTTTTTTGAGTGTATTTTCTCAAATACACTCCAATTGCGCTCACACCCTGAATAACTACATGTTTGACTCATGATTCTTATGGCCAATTTCTACAAATTTGGTGCCCTTGTACCATAGGTTCACCACCAAATATCTACAACGAAATAAAGAAATACAAAATTCAAAAACATAAAACATAATTAAACTTTCAAATGCAAGTTACATAATTTAATTTAAAAAATCTAGAATTATAAATAAGTAAATTCTAAATTGAAAATTCTAATGAGTGATGGCTTGTCAGTTACGTGGCATGAAGAGGGTCCTTTCCCTAATAGCATCATCAAAGTCAAATAGGCCAACAGAATCCTGATAAAAATGTATCTCACAGTTGATTTTTCTACGAAGCTCAGGATCGGGTACCATCCTTTGAATACAAGAATAGAGCCCTTCCATCACCTCACCATTAAAATCAAAGGCGCATTTGTATAAAAATGCAGGGTTGAAGAAGAGTGTTGCTGCATGAATGGGTTGACGAAGCATCCCTATCCACCGACTATCAATCACATCCCATAACATCATATGTTTATCAAGCCAGCAAAACCCTTGTCTGCATAATTAGAACGAATGGCCTCCTTGGGCCTATCCATGGCCTCATACACATAAGCCATTACAAGCTTCTCTCCATCTACCAATCTCAGAACCTTTACTATAGGTTTTTCACTAACTAAGCACACTTCTACTCCCTGCCAAAATGTCTTAGTGTACACCATTTTTGCAGTGGTTCTTCCGCCCTATGTCCTGTTGTATCTACAATCATGCCACTCATCAAAAACAAACATTTGCTTCAACTCAAACTGGCATCAAAGAAAAGACTGAAGAGTAATAAATTTGGTGGCAAAACGTGTGATTGCAGGACGCCGCAACTCCTTGTTTCTGGTGAATCTCCTCATGAGGCTAAAAACAAAAGCATGGTTATATATAAACTTAGGGACACTCCTAGACATATCAATCACCTCCTTGATGAAGGAGAGTTTTCCCATATCCTCAGGCAGCAAATCGATACAATGTGCTGCACATGAGTCCAAAACAATGTGCAATGCCTCTCCATAAGCATCTTGCCGACAACCACATAATTAGCTGCATTTTCTGTTATGAATTGCACCACATTCTATACGCCAATCTCTCAGATGAAGCCATCTAATAGCTCACATATAATTGTTGCATCTTTTATGTGTGTTGATGCATCCACTGATTTAATAAACATGGTACCTTTAGGACAATGTACCAATAAAATAGGACAATGTACCAATAAAATTAGAAGGGTCCTACACTTCCTATGTGTCCAACCATCAGACATCACTGTGTATCCAGACATTTCCCAGTCTTTTTCAAATCTGTCAATCTAGAGTTGATGTCCTGCTTTTTTGCTTTAAGGATTGGCCCCCGCAACTCCTCATATGTAGCACTTTTTTAACCTGTGCTCACAACAACAATAACATTGGCTACCAAAATGGATTGGTTTTGGTGATGCTGAGAGACAAGTCACTCCAAAAAGGACACTTCCCCATAACTCTATCTGCTTCTAGCTTCTCCTTTTTTTTAACAACTGATTTTATGGAAGGTTGTGTTTCATGTTCTATTCGTGGAACAAAAAATGATGACCTCCCACTCCCAACAACATTAGCACTAATTGTTGCAGGTGATGCAGTGGAGCCCTTCACACTACTCTCAGCCTCAAAATCAAAAGAAGATATGCCGAAAGATCTACCTGCACGTTCAACCTTGTTCCTTTCTGCCTCTTCCTTCTTTCTATCTTTTTCATCAATGTAGAAATTTTGACCCCACTCTGGTTTTCAGTTTCACCTTATCACTCCCTTATAGTGAAATACCCATTCCCATAATCATACATTCAAAATTCTAGAAATGAAATAAATTTCTGAAAACACAAATTTCGAGAATTTCACAAGTGCTGGAAATGCAAAAATAAAAACACAGAAAAATATTATAGCCACACAGAAAAATAACACTATGATTTTTGGTCAATGTGACCCTAGAAAAACCCCCAACAATTCTTGGGGAAAACCAATTTGAGAGCTCTTCTTTATTTATGGAAAATGCTTTTACAGAGAACTGAAATATACAGAAAAAATTCCAGCAACCATAAAAACAGACTTATTTCGTTTTCCGTGCTTGACTATGCCTCGGAAAATGTGCCAATCAACAAAACAATCAAAACATAAAAATCACATCAAGGGATACCATCATTAAATGTTGTAAGGTCTCGATTTTCGTGCCCATAAATTTTGTACTGCTGTACGGACTATACATAAAGTACAACTGTCTTTTCAGCCTTGAAATCCGTGGTCACTCAGCCTTGGAATGCATGCTGCCCACTGTTGTTTCTTCCCCTCAAAATCTGTGCTGTATGGACCTCAATTTTTGTGCCCTCAGTTGTTGTATGGAATTTGCCTCGAAATTTGTGCCAATAAATACTGTATGGATTTGCTGCCTCGAAAAGTGTGCAACCTCTAGCTGCTGTACGGACTGCTGAAATGTTTCCCTCCTTCAACTTCTCACGCTCAGAAAATTCTCCTTGCTCTCCTTTTCCTTCTCTCATAGTCTCATGAAAGACTGAATGACCTTTTATCTTCTTTTCTCCTTTTACCTTAACCCTAAGTGACTTTTGGGGAATCCCTAAATCCAATGGCTGAGATAGCTTTAGATCAAGGGCTGAGAATAAGTGTGCATTTAATTCTCACTTTCTATTTTTTAATTCACCTCACTTAAATAAAGACTCACTTAGCATTTTATTTCCATAGTCACTTTTTCACTTTCTAATTTTTCATTTTTTTTTTTTCCTCGAGAAAAAAGCGTAATTTCATTACTGCAGGTGAGTACAAAATTACATTGTGATTCACATGTATATGTGATCAAAAGAAATACAACCATAAATGGTTTATGGACAAGCACCGGTTACAAATTGAAAAGTATTCCTGTACAGAGTCAGGTTCTGGCAGATAACCCAAGCCTATTTTATAACATGTTTTTCAAAAATTAGATAGATAAAAAAAAACACTGCTATGCACTAGCAGAAATAGCACTAACACTTTTAGAACTAGCGCTGCCCAGGATTTAAAGCTCCCAGAATTCCTCATATAGCAATTATATCCACATCGATTAAAAACCTCAAAGAAGCACCCTGAAAGTTTGAAATAAAAAACAGCGCTGTAATAACACTGTGAAGAAACACCGCCCAGAGAGATGACGCTGTCATTTTGAATCCATTTCTGTTATGAATAGCCCACAAAAACGGCCCTTCAGGCAAGAGAAACCATAACCCGTATTATGCAGCGACCTGTTCCAGTTGTAGTACAAGAAAACGCACACCAAAAAACAGTCCATATCTGATAGGTGTCTTATCTGTGGAAAAATCCATCCCACAGCAGACCGCCCATTGAGCAAATTGACCAGGTGTAACCCAGTAGGATTCCACGTTCAACTTCACAAAAACATTTGTGTTAAAGAACCACCATGAGTTAGCCTCTCTGAATGCAAGTATTGATCAGGCCAACTATGGAGACCATTAGCCTCTCAGTCAAATAAGGATGGATGGAAAAGCTCAGTAGTGCCTCCATCCAGATGTTCTCGAATTCTCCAGAGACCTTCATCCTGCAGAAGCCCCCTCTTTGAGGCTTGATCAGCAAAACCATTAAAATTAGAATGTAACTTTATCACTTATAAAGTCACTTTAAAATTAGATTTGACTTTACCACTTATAAAGTCACTTTAGGAGAAAAATACAAATACATTTGGACACTTTTGCCTAGGCCAAAGATCAAAGCCTTAGGGAACCACTTGTCCTCTGGTACCCAAATTTTAACAATCAATAGCTTCAAGAGCTTTTTGTATAAGTTTCGGACTAGAAACTGTACAATGGGCAACATCATGTCCATAGAGTCTAGCGAAATGGTATTTCAATCTCGTAACCCCTCCTGTCATTTTTGTCTCACATAATTTTCATGATAAATATGCCCGATTTGTCCCACCATTAGGCTCCCCATACTCCCAAAATGGGTCCAAGGCTTTTGACATATTTTACTTTTGTAGTGAACTAATTCAAACCTAGGGCTCAAAAAAACAAAAAATTGACATTAAACACCCATGCATAAAAAATTAAAAATAATAAGTAATAAACATGTCATTTAAAAAAAAAAAAATTACTACAAGAATACAAATACATTATTGGCAACATGAATAAAAAATTGGCAATAAGAGGGTGCATAAGAATGTTTAAAAAAAATGAAGCTTGTTGTCCAAATATGGACAAAACCCTTGCATTGGCTCATGGGCATGGAAATCATAGTAAATAGAAAAAACAAAGTAGCACAATGTTGGTAGGCAAAGATGCAAGCATGCATAGCCCTAAATCTATAAAAAAATTCATTAAAATATGGGTTTGGAAGAACATACCTATTAATGGAAGAGATGGATTTTGTCTCACTGTTCTTCAATCTTTGATGATGAAAAACTTCTTAGGTGCTGGTGATAATGGTTGTTCGATCACCAATTCCTCTTTGACAACCTCCACAATGCTTTAGCCTTCCTTCTCAGCCACTCACAAATAGAAATGAAAAAAAAAAACGATTTTTCCCTTTTCTAGCAGCGGCTAGGAGAAGCCCAGCGATATTTTCTATCATTGCGCGATATTTGCCGAAATATCCCGATATTTTCAGGGAGAGAAAATATCGCGATATTTTCTCGGCGATATTTCGTTTCCCCAAAAATATCGCGATATTTCCGAATATCGATGAAATATCGGCGATATTTCCAAATATCAGTGAAATATTGGCGATATTGTCATCACTAGGTGAAACTGATAGATAATATGGTATCATGACCATATAAGTGGTGTATTGAACTTTTCATATCATAATGCTACCAAATTACTGTTATCATAGTTATAAATATATAGTTGACCCTCTATAAGTTCAGTCATGTAGATTTAGGGTTTCCATTATTTCACATAAAGGAACAATTAGTTTTCCCAAGAACAGTATGTGGATTATTTTTACTTAGCCGGCATCTGGGTATTTGCATATCTCACGTTTTATCCATCACCTCTTACAGAAATTTTCAAACATTCCATTTAGGGAACAATCTACAGGTTAAACTAACCTGGCAGACTACTTGTTAAAGTCAATTTTGAGTCATGACATAACATGATGAGGACTACTATATTTCCAGTAAGATGGCTTACGTTTTAGCATTCATTCTTGGCCTGGGAACCTCTTCTGGTTTAAAACGTTCTTGTCAACCAAACCTCCAATTCAAAAGGTAGTGCAACTGTCTTCACCTAGTTCTAACGGGATTAAACTCTACCCCATACTCAGTGCCATCTAATAACAGAATTGGGCTAGATATCTATTTAGTATTGGGATCCCCTTGCATCCTTTCACTCTACAAGAAATGCCCCTTTCAGTCGCAGTATGGTTGAATTAACTATCCTACCTTGATACTAGCCACCTTAGTTTTCCCTGAGCTGAGGAAGTTACTACCAGCTGGGTCACTGGGGCTTACTGCCAATGCTTGTCTGGGTTTAACCTTCTATTTAACTTTACTAAATGCTTTTTAGTTGTATTGAGGTCAATTTAGGGCATTGTATAGAAAAAAGTTACAACCTTACAACTTTTCTTAGAGATTTGGTTTAGTGCTTGTAAGAAATTCAAAGACCAAGGTTAGCATAACTTGCCTTGAGTTTGTCTTATGCTGACCAACTTTTCCACTTTTTTTCCCTTAAGGAAAACCTCAGGGGATTCCCCCATTCTTCCCCAGGATATTTGGGTGGAGGGTGGCTGAACCAGGAGCTACAACAGTGACAGGTAACCGAGTGTGACTCAGCTGGACTAGAATCCCACTGGAAACTGACTTGAAACAATCTGTTCGAACTCATTGAACTGACCTACTGGGCCCTGTCCAGTTATTTCACTTATCTAGACTAAATCAAATTTATCTTCTGTATTGGACATTATCTATTTGAGTAGATCACATTTGATCTCTTTCTTTGTAAAATGCATTTGAAAGGATTTCAGTTTGGGTATTAACTATTAACCCTTGTTGTGTATGCTCAATTCATGATAAAGTCATTTCTGGTATGTTATTTGGACCAGGTATTGGGTCTTCTTGGAGGTAGCACAACAGTTAATGACAAAACTACAGTGAAAGAAATGCTGAATGACAAAACCACAGCAAAGCCTGTTTCTGTTGAGATGCCAGACTTGATAGATACTAGCGAAATGGACTTGCTTGCAGATGGAGGTGTGTCCAAGGCAAAAGATACTGATACCATGACAAAATCAGCTACTGTAGATCTGTTGGGTGATGAATTCTTACCTACTAGAGATGAAGGAAACATTGTAAATATAGAAGAGGATCCTTTTGTTGGGTTGGCCATTCACACTGAAGGAGCTGAAGGCAACGACTCTACCAATAATATTTTTTCAGGGTTGGTGCTTGATAACAATAGTGAGATGGAAAATGTTGATACTGGAACATCAAAGAAGGACAATGGTAGTTTCTTTAGTGATTTTGCTAATAATATCGAGCAAAGCAATAGCAAACCTTCTGTACAATCAGACAGCTTGGATGACATTTTTGGTTCTCTGTCCATCAATCAATCTCGATCAGAGAGTTATCAGCACTGTGAATTCTGGGAATGCTACTTCTAATGATCCAGGAATGGGACTTCAGTTTCTTCAGCAGAACCATCCTACAGTATATCAGACTTTGGATAGTTTACCGAGCTCCCAAATGATGGGTGCAAATTCATCACCTCTATCCCCAGTCAGTTCCGTGTACAACATGCCATCAAATATGGTGATGCATCAAATGTTTCCTTTACAGGCAATGAACTTTGGGCCAATTGGAAATTCTCTTGCTCGGCAACAGCTACTAGCTGCAATGGCTAATTTGCAGCGTTTGAGAATGGGAGTGGGTTCAGAAACTACAGGTTTTTTGGAGACTGATTCTGGAATGGGCAATGGGCTTGCTCCTACATATTCAGATGGTTTTGACTTTTCAGGTGATCCAACACCTAACCGTGTTTCAACTACAGAAAGCTCAAGAAAAGAGGAGAAAACAAGGGCTTTTGACTTTATTGCAGTAAGTTTAAAATATAATACATTTCCTAACAGGAAGAATCTATTTCTGGAAGTTATTTTATTTTGCCACATTTGATTTTATGATTATTTATAAAAAATCCCGGTGGAATGTCTTGATGGCATGCCGAAGTTTCTAGACTTTGAAATATATTTTAGGCTTTAGTTAACATGGTTAAGCTGATTACACAAGGATCTGCTTCTTGGACATTGTTGAAGTTGATTCCAACCTTTATCTTACCCATATGATAGATTGCGCAATTCCTGGGCATATCCCAAGTGCTGTCGTGAAAATTAATATTTTGACTCCTTTGACCAATGTCTGGACCCTGGAGCTCAGTCTTGGCGATTCATTGCCAAGGAGCTAAAGAGTGGTAGCAGTACACTTTAGTTGTCTGATTATCCCAGCGATCTACAGCATTGTCTAACATATAATTTCTAGGGACTGAGATTTCGAGTAAAGCGAATCTCATTCGGATGATAATTCCTTCAAAAATTTCTTTAGCATAATATTAACATGCACAAATACTCTCCATGTGCAGTATTTTTGTTAAGAATTAGAGCATAAGCTAGCACAACAAGAAATGGTGGAAAAGGTTTCAAGGCATCTTTTACTCACATTGTATTGATCTCATGATCTCAATTTCATGAGAGTGCCAAATATTTTGGGAGAGACTTAACCTTCATTTCCTTGCGTTCATCCCAAAAACAGACACTGGGAAATGCTCCCCTCGGAGTATCCACATCTGGGGAGCATGGGAGTACGGGGAACATGTCCCTGTTTAACATTGAGATGAAGTTAATAAATCACTGTAGTATCATTTTATCAGGAAGAAACACCTCTGAGAGGAAAGAAAGGCTGCCAGCTAAAGGAAACACTGGATATGGAAAATATTTGCAAGAAAAGAAACACGAAGACAGTATTGCTGGAAACATGTGCTGTAGCAGATTGGTAGAGCTGCTGCTAAGGAGGAGATTCCTAAAATAATTGCTGCTCTTCTGTGTACACTGATCAGCTGAAAGACAATAGATGTTGCTGCTGAAAAGTAAACATTGATGTGTGGAAGAAATCCAAGTTTGAAACAAATGTAGCAGGTCACTACCCTTGGGAGTTGTTGAACTATTCATTCTCACACTCTTAGGCAATCTGTGAAGTTGCTATTTGCTGTAGACTATTGGAAAGAAGGCAATTGCTATTCCAATCTGATTTGGACCCTTTTTTGGTACAGAGGCATTTTCTGAAGATAGATTTTTATTTCTGAGTATTGTTTGAGCCAAATTTTCAAGTGAAGAGATTATTTGAAGATTTTTAGGTGATGTTCTGGTGGGAATTTTTGGTTTTGTTGGAAAATTATGTAATGGCTGGAAGTGGTCAAAGTATTATTTTGAGATTACTTTTGCATCAGTAATACAGGAAAAGGTCTCTACAACAATAATAGGAATTCTGTATTTGCAGAAGAGGAGAATAAAAACCTGGGTAAAGAGGAGACAGAGGTGAGAGTCAAAGGCAACGAAAAATAATGCATGAATACTAGAATAAGGGTCATAAGGTGCAGGATAAAAACTCACGGTTTACTGTAATTGAATAATAAAAGATATTTGAATATATTGTGTTGAAAAAGTAGAGGATGGGGAGGTAAAACAATAAAAAATATTTGGTACTTCGCAGAGATGGATGCCTGGTATATATGGTCAGGTGTCACCAGTCTCACATGACACATAATAAAAAATAGTTTGCTACAATGGATGCCAGTAAATGTTCCGTAAAAATTGCTTTGACAGAAAACAATATACCGTGGTCAAAGATGGAGGATAAGTGCCTATAAAGGCGTCAATGGGAGAATTTGAGGAAGTTCGTGATGTTATTTGTACCATGACTGACAAGAGTTTGCTTTTTGGAAGCCAGATTGTGAGCCACCCTTCATGGTTGAGTTTGACGAAAACAAGTGCCTCATAAAGGACAAAAGGAACCATTACAAGGTTGTTAAAATTGGGCAACTAGGTCCAAACTCTGGGTTGTGCTGCTGAGATGACGATTCCAATATTTTTATTGGATTCCTCTTTCGGAGAGGTGTAAGATTGATCTAAAGATCATCTCGATCGGATGAGCAAAACATGGACTTTGAATTTATTCCACTTATGTGCTAGGTCGCCCTGGAATATAATATAGACTTAAATGTCTTAAAGAGCGTGTCACACACCCCCAAAGTTGCCTATATATTGGAGAGACTTGGAGCTCATTATACTCACATTGTGTGGAGGATTTTCCTCTCTCTTGATGGAGATGGAGCTGCGTTCTTGGTGCTGCGTATTTATGGAGTGTACTTTGTTTGGGTTGTTCTGGGGTTATGTGTGACACGCTTGGCTGAATGACCTATTGGAGACTCTGCTGGTAGAAGCATCCTACTGATCGTCGTAACGCCACCATTCATCATCTCTGTTTTGGCTTGTTTTCCATCGATCTATTAGTGTGTTCTATCTGCTTCAGTATTGAGTGCCCTAATCTGAAATGGCATAGAACATGTTCAGAAATTAACATGGTATCAGAGTTGAGGAGAAGACAAAGCCCAAATTCATGGTGAAGAAGGAAAGTGCCCCTGAAGCTTGTCACAAAAAACTAAGGAAGGCCGACGAAAAGCGCTGGAAGGTTGAAATGTTTGCGGCCTTGTTTGAAGGTCAAACAGAAGTTTCTGAAGGCTGTTCTAAGAGCTGTTAGGGAGCCGTAGAGAATCTGAAGGAGGCACAGCCCTAGAGTGAGGGCCGAAGTTTGTTTGAAAGCTGGAAATAACCCCCAGAACTTCAATGCATAGGAGCCATCTTTCAAAGAAAGGAACCCACAGAAAATCATAAGGGTTTAATGTCTGTTTTGGGTGACCAAGTGTAGGAAGAGAGGCTGAAGTTCCTTTGGAAGGAGACCGCAGGAGATAGGCTACTACAGCTAGGAAGAAAAGGATGTGTGGAGCCTTTTAGGAGCTGTCTAAAGGGTTGTTTACTTCAGCAAGGAGACCGAGCATCTTCAGGAGTCTACACAGGTCTGTTTGGGCTACAACGAGGTGTAGAGAAGCCTGTTTTCATGGGGTTGTTAAGTTACAATCAGATTTGTGGTAGGCCACAGGCCTAACCACCTTAAAACATGGCAGCGTGGGAGTTTGTGGGGCTGTAAGAAGCCCATAATAACAACCCGCATGAGAGAATCTCTCCTTGGCTAGGCCGCAACAATTTAAGGATTGTTTGATGGGTGAATAGCCTTCATAAGAGGCTGTTACAGGTCTGTTTGAATACCTGTAGGATGCCGCTATTATTTAGGAGGGCATCTCGGTGTAAAAGGGCTTGTATCTTCCCTAAGGAGTAGCGTGGAGGGGCAGCCTACCATTGAAGGGAAGCCGCAGGTAAGAGGAGAAATTATGGGCCAGATTTGAGGGTGTTAGGGACTGTGGTTCGTGCCCTAACCAGTCCAGATTTGCAGCGTGGAGCAGACCCTAAAACAGGGAGTTGAAGTATGCATTTTGGGTGCATCTTGATGTATGTTGGATCCTAGTTTAGGGTCAGATTTGCATCTGTTATCTAACAGCCTGTGGAAGCCAAGGAGGGAGGGTTGATGTGAGGTCAGAAGCCCTAACCAGTGGGCAGTCTCCACAGTGATGAAAGGTATGTATTGAAGTGTATTTCGGTGAATAAATTGTGTGACATATATCTGTCTATAGGACCGCAGAGAAGGGTAGCTACAACACCATGTGTGAATCATTTGAACGCTGAAACCAAAGTAAAGAAGCCTGCTGAGGTAGGCCGCAGGCCTAGCCTCCCAAATCAGGGAAATGTGAAGGGTTCATGGGCTATAACGTGCAAATATCAGCTAATTGCATGAAGAAAGAACCTTCTCTGCCTAGGCCTCAAGCTAAAACGAGGTTGTAAGTGACAACAAGATGCTGAAATAGGTCACAGGCCTGTAGGAGGCATTTTTGAGGGTCAAAACAACCCTATCATGAAATATAGGTGCCTCCTCACATTACAAGGTCACCATGGATGCAAGGGAAGGAGGTTACATCATTTGAGGTGTGTTTTGGGCAAGAAGGATGAGTCGGTGTGGAGCCCTAACTTGTGACTAAATTTTTGCCCATGAACAAACCAGCGTAAAGTTCTTTAAAGACTGTCTCATACCTAGAACATCAGCCCATTCATAAGGCACCTTGCCTTGCCTAGGCTGCAGTTTCAGAAGGCTGTCCAATGACTGGTTAGTGGATGGTGCAGCCTGCAAAATGCCCTAACAGAAATTTACAACAGTATACAAAAATTCAGTAAAGCCTTTGAATTAATAAGCATCTCCTTTGGACAATCCCTGCAAACTAATTATCATATTCAGTTTTCTGATCTATTTGATAAAATTGTCACTTCTACAATTGATTTCTTGGCTACGTGTATACATCAGGGCCTGCAAATTAATTAGCATATTCAGTCTTCTGATCTGTTTGATAAAATTGTCACTTTTGCAATTGATTTCTTGGCTACGTGTATACATCAGGGCCTGCAAATTATTGATCATCATCAACAAAATTCATCTCTATGGAAGTCATCTATAATATTTTCATTCAAAACTCTGGATGTGAAGGCTCCGCTCACAGTTTATATGCTGTGCACTGTGATTAGAAATCAAGATGAGGTATGTTCATCGGTCATGAACAATAATGATGATGTGCACTTATGACTGTGCTAGATCTGCATAACGGAAAGGTACCACATAAGGTATGGACTGACATGTAGAAAGGGTAAATTCTGTGTTTGGAACATTTGTATGATTGGTTCCTAGATTTGTGCAATTTAGGAGACAAATCGCAGATCTGAAGACTTGAAGCCCTAGATCAGTCATCTATTAACTATAGTTGGGTAGATCTGAAAATAAGAAGTAGTGCAGGATGAGATGCCAAATGTAGTAGATGAAGCCCTCAAGTGCAGAATTATGAGAGAAGGAACCATGATTGGATTCCTAGTTCTATGGGTTGTAGTAAAGAAAATCTTAGAGGGCTGGTTGAGGAAGCTACAACAGATCTTCAAAGAACATCAGGTAATTGTTGTAAGCTTGAAATCTTTAGTACTGTTAATGATGAAGAAAACAATGATGCGAGTTCAGAAGGTATCTCTGTAACTGAGGAGCTAAATTTGTGAGTCTATGTCACTGTCATTAAGACAGTGACATAGACAGACACCCATGTCTACGAGATTCATAATAACAGTAAGCTTGTGAAAATTTCAAAACTTGAAGTGTGAACTGAGAAGTTTTTGCAGCCTTCAGTCATGTTGTTGGAGTCTTGAACCATGATCAGCAAAGCCTGTTTGGATGGCTTTGACTGTGGGAGAATAAGACCCTTTTTCCAAGTTGGGGTCTAGGATGCCCTCATTTAAAATAGATGTCTTCTCTCTCTAGAGAAGCTAGCATTAAGAGGGAGAATACATCTATATATGCTCCTGAGCGAATAATCATTGCTGAACGAAAGAAGATCCTCATGGCTCAAAGACATATGGCTTCAGAGGGGGAAATTCTGGAAGAAACCGAGAAGCCATATAAATACCAGGGGTATCTAGCTGCCATGAGTACAATACGAGCCTGGATCATTTGAAGAAACTAGAAAGCATCAAAGTATGCATGGATGCGAGGGTGATGTCTAGGATATGGTTCCTAGACCACCGATCAAAGCTGGTGTCACCTCGATATAAGATCAAGCATGGATCTGATGGGAAAATGTGTTGCCTGAAGGCACTGATTATTATTGCACCTATAATCTATTATTTCCCTTGCTCCTACAAATGGATGTAAAGACCGTTTTTTGTGGCATGGTGCGATAAAGGAAGAGGTGTATGTGGAGCAACCTCTGGGATTCAAAGTCCAGGATTGGGACACCCAAGTTTTCAGGTTGAAGAAAGCCCTCTATGGGTTGAAACAAGCACCTAGAGATTGGTACGAGAGGATAGATAGCTACCTGATGAAGCTGGGCTTCACTCGTAGTAATGCTGATCCGAACCTTTACTTCAAAGTTGATAGAGAGAAGCCTCTCATTCTGGTGCTGTATTTGGACGACCTCTTCTTGACAGGTGCTGAACCTCTCATTCATCAGTGTAAGAGGGAGCTCGCTATTGAGTTTGAGATGAAGGACCTAGGATTTGATGCCTAGGCTCGGTGGTTTGACAGAGACCTGGCAAGATTTTCCTTTCTCAAGGAAAATACATTATGAAGCTTCTGGTAAGGTGGACTGTAGGTCCATGTCGACATTGATGGAACTCAAATTTAAGAAGTTGAGTGGCAGTGCTGTTGGGCCCGTGTTAGCGCTCGTAGGGGCTTTGATGTTCTTAGTGAACACCTGTCCGGACATATGTTGTGCAGTGAACACTTTGAATAAACACATGGTTGATCATAACATTCACTGGGTTGGTGCCTAGAAACTCTTGAGATATCTCTCTAGCATGATAAACCATGGGCTAAGATACACTGCCGGGAGCATGACACTCCCTAGACATACTGATGCCGATTGGGCTGGCAATGTGGTGGATCGTAAGAGTACATCTGAATGCTACTTCACAAGTAGATGTGCTTCGGGCAGGGAAAGGAAGTCGGTAGCCTTGAGCACCGCTAAGGTCGAATACATTGCAGCATGTATGGCCCATTGTGAAGTCACTTGGTTGCGAAAGCTCTTCAGTGAGCTATTAGAGCATGTGCTAGATTCCACTGTTATCCTTTGTGATAACCAGAGGGGGGTTCATTTGTCATAGAAACCTGGGTTCCATGATTGATCCAAGCATGTTGATGGCTGGTACCACTTTATCCGGGATATGGTATAGCGAGTCGCCATAAGGCTCGCTCATTTAGGAACTGATGAGCAGGTTGCGGATATTTTCACAATGCCCTTGGGGAAGGTCATGTTCCTAACCTTCCATGGGGATCTTGGAATCATGGAATGACCCTATTCTGAGGGTCCTGTGGGACAATGAGCTCTGGGAGCTCCAAGGGGGTTTTGGGGATAACTTTGGTGCTATAAGCAACCACAGGGCTAGGCTTGCCAAACCTAGTTGGTGTGCTTCTACCCCATTGTGATGATATTGAGATGGTTTACCTCTCTCTGATCTGTGCCCCATATGCATCCTACCCATGGAGTTTTAGACTCATGGGAAGTACCTCTCATTTGGCCAAGGAGGTGGGAAATGTGAATAGAGACCATAGCAAGACCGATGGACGCATCGAATATTACCATACTCTCTATGTCTAGGATGGCACGTGTCCAACCACTTGATCTAGGATCAAGTTTAGCGAGTTTTCGGACATCCAATTGACTTCGGGTCAGTGAAACTAACTTCGGGTGAGTATATGACTCTCTTGAGTCGTAGTGAGGTTTCAGACCTCCAACTGACTTCTGGTCAGGTAAACCAACTTCGAGTTGGTATGAGACCCTTTGTGAGTCCTATAGAGGTTTTGGACCTCTGGGCTGAATTTGTCAGCCGGGTATGATGTCTTTGTGACTGACCCACTTCTGTTCTGAAATAAAGAGGCCAACAAAGCAAGTTACGGCGGGATGACGCACGATGTTTGGATTGCACGAGTGGACGGAGTTCTCCCTAGTTGAGAGGGAGTGTTAAAATTGGAAAACTAGGTCCAAACTCCGGGTTGTGCTGCTTAGATGACGATCCCAATATTTTTATTGGATTCCTCTTTCGGAGAGGTGTAAGATTGATCTAAAGATCATCTCGATCAGATGAGCAGAACATGGACTTTGAATTTATTCCACTTAGGTGCTAGGTCAGCCTGGAATATAATATAGACTTAAATGTCTTAAAGAGCGTGTCACACACCCCCAAAGATGCCTATATATTGGAGAGACTTGGAGCTTATTATACACACATTGTGTGGAGGATTTTCCTCTCCCTTGATGGATATGGAGTTGCGTATTTATGGAGTGTACTTTGTTTGGGTTGTTCTGGGGTTATGTGTGACACGCTTGGCTGAATGACCTATTGGAGGCTTTGCTGGTAGAAGCATCCTGCTGATCGTTGTAACGCCACCATTCATCATCTCTGTTTTGACTTGTTTTCCATCGATCTATTAGTGTGTTCTATCTACTTCAGTATTGAGTGCCCTAATCTGCAATGGCATAGAACATGTTCAGAAATTAACAAAGGTAGCATCTATAGATATGAAAGTTTGTCTCAATTGGTTTTCTGTTATGCCATTACGTTAACAAGCCTTGTTGGTTGAACATTTGATACAGTTTTGGGCATTCAATGGTTGTGCACATTAGGCCTCATTATCATTGATATCAAAGAGTTATATATACATGATCTTCAAAAAGGTGGATATTGATACTCTTAAAGGTCTCCAAGTAGGATCCCTCAAAATCATAAGTGCTCATCATATGGAAAAGCCCCCAAGGAAGGGCTACTCTAGTATTATTATATAATTCAATATTGTCCAAGTTGTGGGGGACTCTAGAGTACATACGTGTAGTTGATCCTAATTAATAGTTTCTTTTGTACAAATATCATTGAGTCTTTGAACTAGCTCAAGGTCCGCCCCGCTCACATGGTGAGCATGTTGAAAAATGTAACTAGTTTCAGTCTTCATAATTATTGTACTCATTTCAATATGTATCCTATAACAAACAAAAGAAGAAAAGAAAAATATATTATTTTTAAAGCATGGGTTTCATGCTCATTATTGATGGTCTTCTAGGTAAAAGCATGTTCTTCATGCTTCTAGGGTTTTTTAGGTCTTAGGATTTATTGTCACAAGTCAAAGGAGTCAACATCATGTTTATAAGACCCTTCCAGGAAAAATGTAATTGGAAAAAGAATTTATTTTGAGTATAGAAAGCCCTGGAAACTCCATTAGTACAAGTTGGCCCTGATAGTTACAAGTCGGCCTAAAGGTGGGAATTTGACCCCTTGTAAAGGCTATATAAAGAAGCAGTTCGACCTCATTTAGCACTCACTCAAGAAGTTCGATCTCTCAAGGAAGAATTTGATTTGTAGCTAGGAAGTTGGAAAAAGAAGAATGAAGGTCTAGGAGAAGAAATGAGAACAAAAAGTCTAGTTTTTGGCTCTATCTCTCTCACGTGCAAAGTTCTTAGGGTTTCTGGTGCTGCAAGAAGAGGCCGAAGTTGCAGATTAGAGTTGTAGAAGGACGAAGTGCATTATCTTGTATCTGGAAGGAAGAATACTCCATCTTGACCTTGTTGACCTTGGGAGGAGCTGCCTTGCTCTAGAAAGGTCTTAGGAGGCACCTGGATTAGGGTTTCTGTAGCAACTACATGTCAAAATTACATGGTTGAAGTTGTAGGACGAGTTGCAGTATTGAAGCTGGCAGGTCGAAGTTGCAATTGGAAGCTGGTTGCTACAGAAACAAGAAAGGACTTGTTGAAGGGCTGACTTGGTACTTGGAGAAGGACTTGGTCTAGGGTTTGGGTCTTTGTGTCCCATTTTGAAGCGAATTTTATAATAAGAGAAGAGTTTACCGGGTTTTCCCCTTGGAGGGGTTTTGTCCTTGTTGAGAGCCTAATTTTTGTGTCCTATTGTTGTTTTGTTCTTGATATTTTTTTGATGAAAACATCCAACTAAAGAACCAAAGAAGATTAAATAAAGTTCACAAGAAAATATTAAGGTTAAGGAAAATTTGAATTAATAAGCTGCCACTTTGCATTTTCCAACATGGTAACAGAGTTAAGGTGAACAAGAAGGCAAGTGGAAGGATTATCTTGTGGACACACAAAAGGGTTTGCTTGACAAGGGTAATCATTTGTGGAAGAAAGGAAGTATAAGACCTACTTATCTGGAAGGAGGGCTTCTACATTGAAGAAGATCACGACTACATCAAGCCCTCATCAAAGGAAGGCTTGAAAGGAAGATTACAAGAAGGTTGTCGATCTCTCTTGGAAGGAAATCTATTTGGAAGGCATCTTTGAAGGAAGCATCAAAAGGATCATGGTGTCATTCATCACTCTTAGAAGCTGTTGTTGGAGGCATCCAAGAAAACATATTTCAAGGGTATTTGAAATTTCTTCAAAGACCTTGAGGACATCAAAAAAGGTTGAAGACATCATTAAGGAAGAGGAGAATCTTAGTTATCAAGTAAGTATCATATTATTACTCAATGTCTTAATCTACATGTCATATGGGTTCTTTCTGCAAGGAGAGCAATAAGCTCGTTGGAGCATCAAATTACCTAGCATGGAAGAAAAGGATTGACCTGACATTTACTGAACATGAGGTGACAGAGTATGTTATTGGTGAGATCACCGAACCTAGCAAGACAAGACTCAAGAATGAAAAAAATACAAGGAAGGGGAAGTAAGGGCTCAAAGTATCATAGTTGAATCCATTAAGGATCCTCTTGTTCCATTTGTGGCAAATTTGAAAACTTCCAAGGCCACGTATGACAAGCTAGTGAACCTATACTTTTGTAAGTACATCAGGACAAAATATGTCTTTGTAGAATAAGTTATATAGAATGAAGAAATCAAAGAATTAGGATATGGCATCCTTTCTCATGAATATCTCTCAATTAAGAGATCACTTGCAAGGGTTGGGGGAGACTATTTCTGACTCGGAAATGACCATTTGTGTACTAAATGCATTGCCACCGGAATGGAGCAGCTTTTCAACCGACATCTACTCCAAGAAAGATTCAACTCAATTTGATGAGTTGTGGGCTCAATGCATTTTGGAAGAATCAAGGATCAAGGTCAAGGATGACATTGGATTAGATGAGCAATCTCAAGCCTTTCTAGCTAGAGTCAAGGAATTGAAGAAGGGAAAGTTTGGGATGTCCAAGAAGAAAGATATGTCCAAGATTCAATGTTTTAAATGCAATAGTTTGGACACTTTAAGAGGGATTGTCCAAGCAAAAAAAAACAACAAGACAAAGGAAATAAGCAAAGCTTATGTAGTTGAGGCCGCGAGAGAACCCGAGAAGAAGCTGAAGTAAGAAGAAGTAAAGGATCTGTTAGGTTCTCTGTAAATATTGTTCTTTCCTTTAGAATAGAATGCATTGTTGTTGTATAACATCATAGAGAGAGGTATATGATAATAACATATTTAGAGTTTACTTGGTTAAGTTGCTTTGTAGAAATCATCTAGTCTTTAAAATAGATGGATATCCAATAGACCATTTTGCATGTTGATCATCCAATCATCATCTAACATTAAGTTAGAGGTAGTCATCTTTTTTAAGTGGATCATTATGATCTTGGAAGAACAAATGTTGTGGAAGGTTCTTAGAAGAAGCACTATGACAAGGTTACTATACATTCTATGTAATGTGGAAGCAATATTGTTAAAGTGATGAAGGAATGCAATGGGTCAGGTTGTAGACTTTTTTTAGTGCATATAGCTAGATAATTGAATGAAAGCATAAAAATGCATATTAGAAGTAAATTTTGGATAGGATTCATGTGTACAGAATCCGATAAATGAAGTTGATTATAATATATGCTTAATGTATGGTTATATGATGCTTGAAAATTAATTTGACTTACTCAAGGAGTTAAGACTATGATTATGTAAATAATGATTAACATCCAGTATAATCTCCAGAAGAAAAAGTTCTAACTTGGTAATCAAGTTCGATCCTTGGGAATTCTGATGCATGAAGGAATATTCATATGGAGATGGACCATGAGGATGTTGATGGAACGAGAAGGTCATCACATTGAGGTGAGTTTGATTTAATTATTGTTGGTTATCTGGTTAACATATTTTTTTGCTACCTGAAATAATGTTGCAGGAATACATGATGACATTTGAGGCAAGTTCAACTATGTGAATGGAATTATATGAAGAATATTGAGGGAAGCTCAATATGTGGCACCTAAAAACTATGAAGTCAAGATATGCTCACCTTGGGATTGAAAGGTAGTAGCGTGAGAAGATAACCTGAAGGTCAAAGGAGATCACTTTTCATAAAGAAGCTATGATCAACTTGAAGTTTGGAAAGGCCCAATACAATGCCTTCGTGTTGAATATGAAAGTGATGAGAAAGAGAGATGACCTAGATCCCGTCACAAAAATGAAGAGTGGAGATGGCTCCATGATACCTCGAAAGAAAGCAAGCTCGATGCAAGAGATGCGAAGGAAAGAGGGAGCCAGAAAACTATGAAAAACTGATAGCTAGTACTTTGATGAAAACAAGCTAGAAAGCTTGTGGATATGACTTCCAAATTTGAAAGGAAGTCAGGAACATCCTCTGGATTTGAGGAGGAAATGAGTCTCCTTGGACAGGAGCATTGATCTATTCCATAATCAAAAGGGGAATATGGATATCCTCTCTGGTTGAGAGGGAGTGATGTCAGACATCACATGTGCATTCTCTACTTCATGGGTCAAGCACTTGACCAGGACTAACAACCGTAAGTCTAAGTGAAGGCCTTGGATAGAGAATGGTAGAGGATTGGATAAGCATATGTGGTTTCCTTCAGGATATAGAATCCAATACAGGAAAGCTACCGACAATCTTTGAGGATGGGATAGGTATCCAAGAAAAGAGTGGTCAAAGAGCACCGATATTCTTTAAGGACTCAAGAATGGAGATCCAAGGTAAGAATAGTCCTAAAAGGGCATACCTTGTGAACATCCAGATGGGGTATGTGCCTTTTAGAGGTAGTGTGGTATCACACGTAAAACCTCCCAAAATAATGCTCTTGAATGAAATAAGAGCTTTTCTAGTTAGGTCCCAGAGACAGTGCTGGTCATAATAATGATGCTTACCGTCTAGCTTATCAATCTGACTATTCTTATGAGAACTCTTCAACTTGAGAATGATGTTGTACTAGTTGTAGAATTACGAATACCTCATTTCAATATGTATCCTATGTAACAAACAAAAGAAGAAAAGAAAATGATATTATTTTTAAAGGATGGGTTTCATGCTCAATATTGATGGTCTTCTAGGTAAAAGCATGTTCTTCATGCTTCTAGGGTGTTATGTCTTAGGATATATTGTCAAGAGTCAAAGGAGTCAACATCATGTCTATAAGACCCTTCCAGGCAAAATGTAATTGGAAAAAGAATTTATTTTGAGTCTAGAAAGTCGTGGAAACTCCATTAGTACAAGTCGACCTACTTGGAAAGGCTATATAAAGAAGCAAATTCGACCTCATTTAACACTCACTCAAGAAGCTTGATCTCTCAAGGATAAATTTTATTTGTAGCTGGGAAGCTGGAAAAAGGAAGAGCAAAGGTCTAGGAGAAGAAAGGACAAAAAATCTCATTTTTGGCTCTATCTCTCTCACATGTGCGAAGTTATAGGGTTTCTGGTGCTGCAGGAAGAGGGCGAAGTTGAAGAAGGATGAAGTGCATTATCTTGTAGCTGGAAAGGAAGAATACTATATCTTGACCTTGTTGACCTTGGGAGGAGCTATCTTGCTCTAGGAAGGTCTTAGGAGGTGGCTAGATTAGGGTTTCTATAATAGCTACAAAGCTGAAATTACAGGGTCGAAGTTGTAGGATGATTTGTAGCATTGAAGATGGCAAGTCGAACTTGTAGTTGGAAGCTGGTTGCTGCAGAAACAAGGAAGGACATGTTGAAGGGATGACTTGGTACTTGGAGGACTTGGTCCAGGGTTTGGGTCTTTGTGTCTCATTTTGAAGCGACTTCTATAAGAAGAGAAGAGTTTACTCGGTTTTCCCCTTGGAGGGGTTTTATCCTAGTTGAGAGCCTAATTTCTATGTCCTCTATTGTTTCTTTTTTGTTCTTGATATTTTTTTGATGAAAAGATATAACTAAAGAACCGAAGAAGATTAAGTAAAGTTCACAAGAAAATATTAAGCTCAAGGAAAATCTGAATTAATACGCTGCCACTTTGCATTTTCCAATAGAGCATGATCATGGCATCCCATTGATTTTGTTAAAATTGGTAACTAGTGCCAAATTCCACTTTGGAAAACTCATTCGATGGATATGATTATTGCATTGAATTCCTCTTTTCGAGAGGACCAAAATCGACCTAAAGATCATTAAATTTGGATAAGCATAAATGTGTTTTTGAATTTATGCCCACACATGTGCAAATTTTCAAGGTCGACCACATCATCATGTAGGCTCATGAAGCCCAGGAGACATGTCACTTCACCCTCAACGACTTGTATATATATGAGAGACCTCAAACCTCATTTGGCATCATCTCATCTCACACATTCTTCTCTCTCCTCATTTGATTGGTTTGTACAACTATTGAGCAACCAAATTCACTCACACGTGTGGCAAAGGAGGACAAATTGCAGGGCTGAAATTTTAGAGTCGGTTGCAGGTTTGACCAACGTTGACCAAGGATGTTTTGACCACATTTTACTATGATTTTCTGCTATAATTTTGATCTTTGGAGGTTGCATCTATTGACACAAAAACAAAGGTATTTTGGGCACATTGACTGGGGCTGACCGTAGGGTTAACTGTGGAGTTGACCGCAAAATTTGACCAAGTTTGACTATTGTTTTCATGATTGTTTTTGCGCTGAATTTGACCACCTTAGAAGGATGAGTTTGACTGTGTATGACCGAGCTACTTTGAGGACAATTTGCTATTGTTTTGACAAGCGTTGAATTTCTGGTTAGGGCTGTTGATTGCTGCAGGAAATTTCAGATTTGACAGGGCTGCTTTGATCATCATTTGGCAAGTCAATTTTGACTTTATTGTTCTCTTTCTGTGCTGAACATTTGATATAATAATAAGAAAAATTGATCAAAGGGTTTTCCCTATCTTGGGGTTTTTCCCTGCCATTCGCCAAATCTAGTGTTCTCTTGTCTTGGCTTGTCTTCTACATTTTATTATTCATGTTCTATCTACAGTTACTATAAATGTGATTTATGGTTAATGTGTTTTCTATTGGAAACTAAATTGGAAATTGTCATTGGGTTGCTAAAAGGACATTGAAGTAATTGTGCTAAACATAGAAAATACCATTGTTAACTAAAATTAACATGGTATCAGAGCTTAGGTGAAGAAAAAGCCCAAGCAAGAGAGAGAAAATCAATCACTAAGAGAGATCTGTTGGTCAGGGTCAAGCCTCCATGGCTTCTACATCTTACTTCAAGACTGAGGATAAGCTCAATGACAAATCTGACTATCATGCATGGAAGATGACTTTGGACTTGACTTTGGAAGAGCATGATGTAATGGACTATGTGCAGGGAAAAGTGGTGGAGCCTCCTTCAAATGCATCAGCTGCTGCTAAGACAAAGTATAAGAACTATGAGATCAAAGATAAGAAAATTATCATTGATTCCATTCATAAGCATTTGGTTGCCTATATTTCTGATTTGTGAACATCTAAGGAGATATATGATAAGCTGGTTGGGATTTTCAAAGTGAACAATGCAAATCAAACCCTATTTCTCAAAAACAAGTTGAAGAATATCAAGATGGATAAAGGGGAGTCTATCCAATCCTAATTCATGAGAATAAATCAAATAAAGAATGACCTACTCTCTATTGGAGAAGTTATTGTTGACAGGGAGCTCACTCTCATTGCACTTGGAGGTCATTCAAGACCTTGGGATGTATTTGTCACCACTCTTCTCAACAATGACAAGATACCTGGTTTCGATGAATTATTGGCTAGGTGCACTTAAGAGGAGACTAGGATGTTGGAGAGAGACAAGCCCTCAAATTGAAATAAACCTACTGCTTTCTTCGCTCATGCAAAGTGGAAGAATAATGCTGGTCCAAGGAGACAGGGTCAAGGATCTAAGAAGGGATTCAAAGAAGGAAGAAAAGGAAGGTGTTACAATTGCAACAGGTTCAGCCACTATGCAAGAGAGTGTCCTCACAAAAATAATTCTCCAAGGGATGACGACAACAACAAACACAACAATTTCAAAAGCAACGGAAATCAAAGGAACAATAGGTTCAACAAAGGAAAGAGGAATGCTCCTGCTGCTTGAAATGGAAATGGTCGAACTCCCAAGAGGACAAGAAATGCCAGGTATGATGAAAGTGATATTGTAGAAAAACAAGATTAGTTTTATCTAATTTCCGCTCTATCCACTACCTCCCCTTCGAATATGTTGAATCATTGTTTGTCAGTTGATTGATACAGGAGCCTCAAGGGACTTCGCTGGATACAAGGAGGCCCTCTGAAATTTGGTTGAAAATAAGACTAATCTAAAGATCATACTTGGAGATAATGCCATCTACGCTGTGAAAGGGATAGGTATTGTTACCACTCAAACCAACAGGGGATCTAAAGAGGTTCCTAATAGGGCAACTGCTAGAACAAGGGCAATGGTGGAGGTTTAGCGCACTGTCACGACGACTAAGACTTCCTGCTCTTTACCGATTTTCACCGATGGGAGGAGTCCCGATGTTTTGGGAAGCCACTTATAAAGGAAATGTCAATGAATAGATATGAAGTGATCCCAGAAACACTTCCCCAAGGAGGAGGTGAAGAATGGTACTTGCTTTCTCTTTAAGCAAGGGACATGCCTTCCAAGGGAGAGGGGTACAACTTCAAGGGGTACTTCCCGATCCCTAAAATCCTATATGAACTTGGTTTCCCAAATAGCCCTTGATGATTAGTCTTTGATAAGAAACGAGACCACACGAGACCAAGTGGACCCAACCCTGGTTCGGGGCTGGAATATAGCAAGCAATGATGTTCCTATCCTGGACAAGGTGAGGGGAAAGGATCAAACAAGAAATTTTGCTTCAAAAGGTTAAATTGATCCTGCTAGGGTCTAGCCTTGGGGATGCCTAGGAAAAACTTGGTCCTATACCCAGGGCTTGAGATTCTCGGAGATTTCATCGTTGTAATTGCCTCAAATTCGGAGGAGAGGGAGGGGGCCCACCAACGCAGTAGCCTCCAAGTGATCAAATTTTTCTTGTGGGTGCACTCTCAGGAAATTGATGCCCTAGGTGACCTATCAAGGTTAGAATTGGGGAAAAGGTGAAAATGAATACCCTTTGGAGGGACTAGTGCGTATTTCCCTTGGGGATATGGAGTCAAGGATGATAATGATTGAGAATTCAGTTTCTTTATCAAGGAGACCTGGAGAGTCAACTTCGTCCAATATTAAGGGAAAAAGAAGAAAAGTGACCTCCAAGAATTTATACTTCATACAAATAGTGCAAGCTTATTAAGATAAAACAATCTCTAGGACATTTCATTCATCTAATAATGGCCCATACATAAAATGTGCTAAATAAACACTCAATTCCACATTCCAATGATGCAACAACTAGCCCTAATTATAGCGAAGTTCAACAATATGCAACAAGAAGAATATATCATTATAATTCACTTACAGAGTTAGAGAGTATATCCAACCAACATCACATTTGCAAAAAACGAAGCTCCAAGATAAAAATGGTCCAAATCCATACATCAAAATTCATTCATTTATCCAAAATAATCCTCTAAGAAGAAATGCGAAGTTCTCTAAAGATAGAGAGATCCCAAGTGAAGTGATGATACAAATGAATGTAGCTAACATTAATATATACCCCTCTTAGGAGTTTGAATTAGCCTATGGGCCTACATTAGCCCCTAATGATAAAATAATGTGCAAATAAGTTCTCTAAAGATAGAGAGATCCCAAGTGAAGTGATGATACAAATGAATGTAGCTAACATCAATATATACCCCTCTTAGGAGTTCGAATTAGCCTAGTGGGGCCTACATTAGCCCCTAATGTTAAAATAATGTGCAAATAAAACCCCTATTGGTGACAAGCCCACAAAACTAGCTCATAAATGGAAAAAATAAGCCTCACAAGGGGCTAAATAATAAAATGTACATGTCGTGGGGCCCTCCAAAGGCCTAATAATATCCTAAAGTGCCATAATGAGGAAGAAAATCCTCATAATATGATGGACAAGGGGGTGGCCCCTTGTTCTCCAAGTAGTAGACCTTTGATTCTCCTAATGGGTGTGGGGGCATACAAATGACCCCATGGGTCTCCATATGAATCAAAGATGCCTGTAGATCCTCTACAAGGGCTAGAGTGAGGGAATGAAAGCTGCCATGCCATTGTACAAGTCCTGGGACACCTGCCAAGAGTGTGGGGCTCGTGCGGGGCCTGCTGGGCATAGTGTACCAAGCACATCACCATCATCCCAAAAGTGGATCACTAGTAGTCTCTGAACATCGATGAAGATCCGTGAAGTGTTGTCTGTTGCTGTGGAGGCCCATGGCTCTCAATGCACACCCTATGTGTGCCAATGTAGCTCTATGGGTGTTAGGATCCCGTATAGGGAGACCAAACCCAAATGGAAACCGCTTGCAATCCTGTATAAGATCCAATGTGTCCCCTAGGCTTCCAGTACAACTAGTCATTAGAATAATCGTGTAAAAGAGCTTAAAAATCATGGATACCAAAGTGGGCACTTCACAATGGCATTCCCTTCCGTAGTCGTCTTTGGCTTGTGCTAGTGTCTCCATACTCCAAAGGGGGTTAGCCATGTACCTTATTAAGTGGTTTCAACCCTTAAAGGGGATAGTAGGTCCAAGGTACATCCTTTGAATGGGGGTGGTAAGTGATAAATAAGTGAAACAAAGTAGGGAATGAAAGGGGCAATCCTTGGCCACATATTGGGGCATAGGGGCAGCCAGATAAGGGGAAGCCCACACCAGGGTATATAATGTGTAGGAGGGAGCAATCGTGGTACATGAGGTGTCCCAACCTTGATTTTTCCACCCTTCTTTATATGCTTATTTTCCTTTTATGAATTTTCTTTAATTCATTGCTCGGGGCTCAAGGATAAGAGCATGATGTGTTAGATATAACAATGATTACTCTTTTAAGGTAGGGCGGTTGCCTTCTAGGGGTTGGGACAGTCATGGGTTCCTGTATAACAAAGTAGGCTCATCTAGGGCCTATGGAACCAGGGTGATGGCCATGGGTAAGGGGTAGAGTTCATGCATTGGCTTTTGCCCATGTGCTAATCATTTTTCTCTCGACCATCTTTTGCATTTTGTGGGTCCCTGTTAAATGTGGCTAGTTATGCTTTTTCTTTTTCTTTTAGTTGCTTCAACCTCCCGGGCATCATTCCAGGCTTGATCCAAGGTGGGGCCAAGTGGATAGGGAGGTTGATCCTATGTGGACCCAGGTGGGATAAATGATGAACGGGAGTATAATGAGTGGAAGGGGAGTAATATATGTGGATAAAGGAGCGGGACCAAATGTCAGTGTTTTCCAGGTAGTACCACCCCAGAACTAAATGGTTAATAAAGGATATCCCACGGGACTAAGATGCAAGGGTAACACCCAAAAGAGATCAAGGGGATAGGAGCACAGACTAAGCCCACCCTTTCTGCCAAATTCCCCTATCAATCTATGCCTAGAAGTATCCATGATAAGTAAACCCAATACTCAATTACCAAATGACAAGACCTACCTTTAGATTCGGGCAACCCACCTTCAAACATATGATCGATACTGATGGGTGAGGGACTACATGGTTGGCTCAGGTGGCAGAGAAATGGCACAACAAGCTAGTAGGAGGCTGCAAAGGGCTTTTGGCTAAGGTCCATCATGGAGAAAAAATTCTACTAGGGATATCACCCATGAAGTGGTGGGTAACAGGTATCCTCACTCTTCACTTGAATCAAGGTCAAAACATTAATCTACAAGAAGTATTGTATGTACCAGATTTTGAAGAAGAACCTGGGGTCTATTTTTGTGATGGAAGATAAAGGCTTTAAGGTAGCATTCACTGATGGAAAGGTACGTATTTGGCATAGAAACCCTAAAGATGCATTTACACTTGGATTTAGGGTTGATGGTCTCTATCAAGTTGGTGCAAGTCCTTTGGGAGCTTTGGCGAGTGATACTTCTCTTTAATGTGAATTTTGGCACCGAAGATTCGCCCACCTTCACCAAATGTCAGGGTTTCCCAAGTAGTACCACCCCAGAACCAAATTGTTGATAAAGGATATCCCACGAGACTAAGATGCAAGGGTGTTACCCAAAAGAGATCAAGGGGACAGGAGCACAGACTAAGCCCACCCTTTCTACCAAATCCCCCCATAAATCCATGCCCAGAAGTATCCATAAACCCAATACTCAATTACCAAATGGCAAGACCTACCTTTAGATTCAGGCAACCCACCTTCAAACATACGATCAATACAAATGGGTGAGGGGCCACATGGTTGGCTCAGGTGGAAGAGAAATGGCACAACGAGCTAGTAGAAGGCTGCAAAGGGCTGCCGATTGAGGTCCATCATGGAGAAAAATTTCTCCTAGGGATATCACACATGAAGTGATGGGTAATAGGTATCGTCACTCTTCACTTGAATCAAGGTCAAACCATTCATCTATAAGAAGTATTGTATGTACCAGATTTTGAAGAAGAACCTGGGGTCTATTTCTGCGATGGAAGATAAAGGCTTCAAGGTAGCATTCATTGATTGAAAGGTACGTATTTGGCATGGAAATGCTAAAGATACATTTACACTTGGATTTAGGGTTGATGGTCTCTATCAAGTTGGTGGAAGATAAAGGCTTCAAGGTAGCATTCATTGATGGAAAGGTACATATTTGACATACAAACCCTAAAGATACATTTACACTTGGATTTAGGGTTGATGGTCTCTATCAAGTTGGTGGAAGTCCTTTGGGAGCTTTGATGAGTGATACTTCTCTTTAATGTGAATTATGGCACTGAATATTTTCCCACCTTCATTACAAAGCCTTAGCTTGGGTAAGGAAGATGGTCACAGGCTATGTCACACAGTTCGAGTTCGAATTTGAGTTCGGCAATGATTAGTTCGGTTCGAATTCGAATTTTCCGATGACATTTGTAATGAGGTTCAACATTAGGTTCAACTCTACATATATATATATATATATATATATATATATATATGGCATAAAATAAAAAAAATCAAAATCAATTAATAAATTATAAAACTATGAGTACGGATTTTGATTAGTAAAAACACATGAATAACTTAATAATGAATTTTGATTAGTATTAACTATGAATAATGAAATTTTATTAGTAAAATGGAATTTGTTAAATATAGAAATTATTATATATGTTAAAAAAGTCATAAAATTTATTAAAATCGAACTTAATGGAAAAAAAAAATCATAAAATTCGCCTTTAGGTTCGATTGGGTTTGGATTAGGTTCGGCATCATGTTCGGCATCAGGTTTGGCATTAGGTTCGACGAACCTGATCGAATTCGAAAATTTTGTTTAGGTTCGCCGAATTTCGAACCTCAAGCTTCAGGTTCAGTGAACCCTGTGACATAGGTCACAGGTATGCCCGATTTTAACATGAATCATGAAGGAGTGTGTCGAGGTTGTGCAGTTGGGAAACATACAAAGGGACCATTCCATTTTAGTGAAAGCCATACAATTGATATTCTTCAGCTGGTCCATTCTGCCCTATCTTGTGCATTGCCCGTAACCTCATTGGGAGGATACACATATTATGCAATCTTTGTGGATGAATTCTCACACAAAACATGGATTTATTTCTTGAAGAGGAAGGATGAAGTGTTCAAATGGTTCCGTTCTTTCAAAACATTGGTGGAAAATCAAACAGGGAAGAAGATCAAGATATTGAAGACATAAAATGGAACTGAATATGAATCAAATGGATTCAATGACTTTTGCAGAGAGGCTGACATTAAGTGGGTGACAACTGTCACAAACAGTCTTGAACATAATGGCGTTGTTGTAAGGAAGAATCGAACAATCATGGAAGCCGCCTGTGCCATGCTCCATGATCAAGGCCTACCAAAGTTCTTATGGGGAGAAGCTGCCAACGCTTTTGCATATGTTCAAAATAGGAGCCCTCATCAAGCGTTGGATTTCAAGACACCCGAGGAAGTTTTCATTGGTAAGAAACCTGATGTAGAGCATTTGTTTTTCATTTAATTTACAAATTTGACAAATCGAAGCTAATTATTCAGACAGTGATTTTAAAACACAATTTACCAATTAAATACACATATACATAGCTGGCTTTCGAGTTTGAAGTCGATCTCGCGCTGTTGTAGCCCAAAATTTCTCCTGTTACCAAATGACCAAATCCTCCCTACCAAACTAGGCACAACCTTGGTACCCAGCTCCAAAATACTTCACAATTGGAGCACTCTGGCCCCCTTGCCGAAAAGCTTCAAGAACAATTACTCAAATCTCTAGTTCTGATTCTAAATCTCCAGTGTTGATTCAAATCCCTTTTGTTATGATTCAAATTCCCCTTCTCCAAAGAAAACTATCCTCTCGTTTTCCCGGCTAAAATCCTCCTTAAATCTCCGAGGTTCCTCACTGCCCTCCTTCTCTGCCGCCTTCAATTAGGTATCATTTTGAAATTTGCAGAGGCGGTCGTCCTCTTCTCTTGACACAGTGAGTTCATTATGTATAGTCACCATTCCTTTTGACAATGAGACTTCATGACTGTCTTTGATGGGTTATTTTAATTTTTTTTTTTTATTACCTTTAATTATTATGTTATAATTTCTTTTGATTACCAAATTAATATATTTATTTAATTCCCTTTTATAATATATGTGGTATGTTTCCATATACCTATGTTATATTACACATGTCCTTTTTAATTATACTTATTTGGTTCCCTTTGTTGATATAGTTATATTTCCTTAAATTCCTTTATATTATATTTACTGCAAAATGTATAATTTCATTTTTATACTTAATAATTAACAATAATATGTTATAGTTTTTATTTAGTTAATATAATTCATAATGTTATAGTTACCTTTTATTTTGTATAATACTTTGTATTTACTTTTATTCATGGTAATATGCTAATGGTGGTTTACATAGTAAGTAACACATTTGAACGTATACATTATATTTTTTTGAGTTTTGGTATTTACTCAGTAGCTCAATAATTCATTCATTAGACTTTTCATAATTAGTTAACACGTATACTAGTGCAGTGCATGCGGTGCATGCTTATGTAGCTATCATAGGCATGCCTTGTATGCATGCTAATTTGTAATTGTAGGAGTGTCATTACGCCTGATGTTTCTCATTTTAGAATCTTTGGTTGTCCGGTATATTTTCATGTGCCTAAAGAGAAAAGGAATAAGTTGAAGCTTCCAGGAAGAAAGGTATATTCGTTGGATATAGTGAAAATTCGAAAGAATATAGAATCTATGTGCCTGGTCAAAGAGATATGGAAGTAAGTCGTGATGTCACCTTTGATGAAGACACTGCCCTTGGGAAAGCCAGAGATCTCCCTATCCCAAGGAAGGATGATGATGATGATGTTGCCGGAAAATAGGATGAACCTTTGACAGATGAGCCTATGCCTGATGTTGAAGGCGCGATGTATCCTATTGATCCACCTCTTAGTGATACCTCTACCTCAAGGAAACGTCCACTATGGCTCAAAGATACTCTTAAAGATGCTGAAAGACATATTGCTCCAAGAGGAACATTTTGTGAAAGTAAGAAGCCGAATATATATCAAGGTTATTTGGCTACTATGAGTACTATTATTCAAGCTGAACCATTCACATTTGAGGAAGTCGTAAAAAAAAAAGTTTGGAAAGATGCGATGAATGAGGAGTATGAGTCAATCATGAAAAATGATGTCTGGGATGTGGTGCCTAGACCCAAGGACAAGTTTGGGGTCACTTCTAAATGGATTTACAAAATTAAACATGGAGCCGATGGGAGTGCTGAAAAATACAAGGCCAGGTTTGTTGCTCGAGGCTTCTCTCAAAAGGAAGGAGTGGACTATGACAAGATATTCGCACCGGTTGCCCGATATAACACTATCCAATCTATCATTTATCTCGCTGCCAACTAAGGATGGAGCCTACATCAAATGGACATCAAAACTGCTTTCTTGCGTTGCTCGCTTAAGGAGGAAGTGTACTTGGAAGAAACTCAGGGGTTTGAAGTACAAGATCAAAGGACACACGTATGCAGGTTGAAGAAAGCTCTCTATGGGTTGAAGCAAGCCCCTAGGGCTTGGTACGAAAGGATTGACAATTATCTCGTGAAGCTGGGATTTACAAGGAGCTATTCTAATCCTAACCTATACTTCAAGGTTGAAAAGGACATGCCTCTTATTTTGGTCGTTTATGTTGACGATCTCTTTCTAACAGATGTAGACCCTCTCATTGATTAATGCGAGAGGGAGTTGACTTGCGAGTTTGAGATGTAGGACCTAGGACTGATCCATTACTTCCTAGGCCTAGAGGTCTAGAAAAATCCGGGTGAGATTTTCCTTTCTCAAGGAAAATACAATGTGAAGCTGCTAGAGAGATGTGGGATGGTGGATTGCAAGTTTGTGTCTACTTCGATGGAACTCAACTTCAAGAAGATATGTGGAAGCGCTGTTGGGCCCGAATTGGAAAACCCTTCCGAGTATAGACAACTTTTGGGGGCCCTGATGTTCTTGGTAAACTCCCGTTTGGACATATGCTTCGCTGTGAATCCTTCGAATCAGTTTATGGTTGAGCCTCATCACATACATTGGATTGCTGCTAAGAATCTCTTGAGATATCTCCATGGCACATTCAATTATCGGCTAAGATACACTGCCAGGAATTTGAGGCTACATGGATATTATGATGTTGACTGGGCTAGAAATGTGGTAGATAGAAAGAGCACGTTTGGATGCTGCTTCTCATTGGGGTCTGCTTCAATGTCATGGATGAGCAGGAAGCAAAAATCGATTGCTCTAAGCACCGTCGAGGCTAAATATATTGCTTGCTAGTATGGCCTGTTGTGAAGCTGTTTAATTGAGGAAGCTCTTCAGTGAGCTATTTGAGCATGTGTTGGATACCACCGTGATCTATTGCGACAACCAGAGTGGGATTTGCCTTTCAGATATTCCTTTGTTCCACGACCGCTCCAAGCATATTGACATTAGGTACCACTTTATTTGGGATATGGTACAACGAGGAACAATAAGGCTCCAACACGTTAGGACTGATTGGCAGATTGCTGACATTCTCATGAAGCCCTTGGGGAAGGTCAAATTCGTAGCCTTCCAAGAGAGACTTGGAGTCATGGAAGGACCCTCCCATGAGGGTCCCGCTTGAGTTAGACACTGAGCTCTGGGAGCTCTTGGGGGCTTGGGGCACTTCTTGGAGCTATGAGCGACCATAGGGTGAGTGTTTTACCTTCCCCTATAGGTGCATTGTGTACAGGGTGAGTGGTTCACAGTCCCTTGTGATACCTCATGATGGTTGACATGTGTGTAGGGTGAGTGGCTCACCTTCCCCTACGATTGATGACATGCATAGGATGAGTGGTTCACCTTCTCCTATGGCATATGAGTAGGATGAGAGATTCACCTTCTCCTGTGGATGCCATAACATACATCCTACCGATGTAGTTTGGGACTCATGGGAAGTACCTCTCATCTGGCTAAGTTTTTTTTTTTTTTTTTTTTGTTCAACATGAGCGTACCTAATTCCTTGAACCAAGGTTGACCGAGAATTATGTCAACCTCTTTGTCAAGTATAGTTACGACACACAATTGAGATATGTATTCATAATGATCAACTATCACTTGTAAATCATAATTTCATACTCTTTTTCTCCAAAAATACCTTTTCTTCTGCCTATATTTGGCACCACAACTAATAGTTGATTTTCCAAATTAATATTAATGTAATTATTCCCGGTGTTTGTATTAATAGCGATATTAATTTCTTTCCGTTGGATACACCCCTTTAATGTAAATAATATAAAATCTACAATTGGAATACCTTTATAGGAGAATATTCCTTTATTATTTTCGAATTAGACTCCATTTTGTTCATCGAATATTAAATATTTTGCCTTTTTTTTCTTTTAATATTTTTTCTTTTATTTTTTTAATTTCAGATTATATATATTCCCTTTTTTTCTTAATTTTGATTTTCGTTTTTTTTCCTTTATATATATATATAAATTCTTTGTGTTATATATATATATATATATATTTATTTATTTTCTATAATTTTTTTGTGATGTTTTTTTTTTTTAATTATTCTTAAAAAATGGGCAAGGGCCTTTGATGAAATCAACAAACAAAAACTCCAAAAACTTCTATAGTGAGACACTTTCAATTTCACGACAACAAGGTTTACGTTAGGTTGATGGCCAAAGGCTGGCTCAGACTGGCTCTGTGCAGCAGTTAAGCGGCTAGAGGATCAAACAACTCTGATACCAATGTAACGAACAAAGTTCGTATATGCAACAATAATCTTCAGAATACTTCGAAGACAAAGACATCCATTGTACGATAGGTAATTATATATAATATTATATAGTGATTTGATATGAGATGATTACAATGATTACCCTAGGCAGATACCTCTTCACCAATGGTTAATTCCTTAAGTCCTTAAGTACATACCTCTTCATTAACTAATTACTAGTTAATTAATCATTATTTATTATTATTAATGTTTGCATCATTTGTATTATTTTATATATATTTTATTCTAATAATACATCTCACGCATGTCACATGTAACACATTCGCATGTGTGCAATTCACTTGCACATTCTGCATGTCACATGCAAGCTCCTAAAGAGGCAAATTAAGGTCCTTCTAGTCGAGACACAAGTCTAGAAGTACCTTCCGAGCTACAAAACTCAACACTCCCTCTTAGCGAGGGAGGTACTTTTGGAAGAACCTCCTCCACTTGGATCTGTCTCCAACACCAACACATAGCTGGTCCCTATGAACTAGAAGACTTCCTTACTACTTGATTTGGAATCTGATTTGAAGACCCGTTCCTTCCAACCATGCTCCTAACACATTGCTCCTGAGCATCTAACAATTCCATCATAAAAGTTGAGGCTCTTGACAGTACTTGAAGAATTACTCTTCCTTGCAACCTGCTCCCTCTCAACAACTAACACTCTTCCTGTATCCAAGATCCCCTCAGATATACCCATAGGTTGTCCCAACAACTTGTAATATTTCCCCTATCAGATGCCAAGGACTACAACTGCATGCAAGGTTGCTCCCTTTGAGCATAGAAGCACCATACCATCTCGGAACAAAAATCTATATTCGTCATCCTCTAAGGCTGATACTGAGAGCATGTGTACAATCAACCTTGGAATAAACAACATCCCTGTCGCCTCCAGAATTCATCCAGACTCTAGCTGGAATCTGAGACATCCAACCCCCTTTATTGCATGCATGGTACTAGTCCTACTAAACACACTACAGTTTGAGCTTGTCTTTGAAATGCTACGGAACACTGACCTAATTCTCGTCATGTGATTGGATTGTCTACTATCCACTAGCCATACCCCATTGTCCTCATACACAATAATACTACCGTCAGAAACACATGCAACTAGAGAAAATTCCTTCTCTAATTTCTCCATAAAGTTGTCATTCTCAGTTGATGCTGATGCAAACACCTGGTCCTCCTCCTTCTTGTATGGAAATTGGCTCGCATAATGACTAGCCTTGTGACACACAAATCACTTCACTTTTCTAATGTCCTTCACGGATGCAGATCCCCCATTTCCCTTTACTTTAATTTTTCCCTTTACAGTAAGAGAAAAATTCTTCTCATCATTCTTACCATCATGTTGGCTTGTAGTTTTGGAACATCTCCTTGTCTCTTCCTGAACGAAATCATCCCATAATGTATCCCAACTGGGCAGATTTTCCGGTGTGATGATCCCATCAACAAAGGCATTCCATTTAAGAGGAAAACCACTCAAGGCTGATGTGACCAATTTTTCACTGTTAATTCCCCATTGTTTCCAAGTCATCTCTAATTTGAGTGATCTTGGTTAGGTATGATGTGACTGTGTTAGTTTCAAACATCTTGGTGTTTCTCAATTTCTCCTTCAAAACCATCTTTTTGTTTTGGTTTGTTCTCTGGTACAACTTGGTTAAGGATGCCCACATCTCAAAGGCATACTTCTTCCTCGTCACTTGAGGTATAACATGGTCTCTAATAGAGTCTAGGATTATTCTCCTGGCCTTCACGTTCATCTTATTAAACTCAAGCAACTAAGTAGGATATATAGGGATTGGGACAACCTTCTCCATGATGTCCCACGACTCTTGCTCCTCAAATAATAGAACAATTCACTTTTTCCAAGTGCTAAAATTTCCTTCCCCATCCAACCTGTCCTCGTTATGTAGCCCAATAGCCATCTTTGTCAAACTGACCAACAATTAACTTTTCACCCTCTGCATGTTGCCTAGGCTGCTTTTTGCTGCTCGAGACTTACTGCACAATGAAGGCTGCCCTGAACCTCTTCTCCCTGCTCGAAAATCATGGGTGCTGCCTGGACACTTCAATAGTAAAGCAACATAAATTTTTTTTTAATTAGATTTAATTGTGTGGCCCTTTATTGCCACCACCAAATGTGACAGGGTGTGTCCCTTCATGTCGCACATCCCTCCGCTGTCCTCAGCTAAAGAAGGTCCCCCTCTGCTCCATGCAACCACAACAACGCTCGTTCTTCCCTCAAGACCCGCTCAGAACCACACTCGATGGATCAACCCCTCCTTGGACACCCTTGCAGTCTTGTGTATGCAGATCAATACGACGAGTAGATCAACCTTATTCCGGTGTCTGCTGGCTAACTAACTAATCCCCATGGTATCCTTCCAGGTCACTACAAAATCATGATCCGACCTCTTAACCCTCAAGTCGTTCCTCCTAATGACTATGCAGACACAAATCAACCAATGGTTCGTCTCACATATGGTTGTTATGACCCCCTCGTGCTTTTGCGACCTCGATCCAGCCGCTCGAGCCACTATGTGTGTTCAACAATTTTCTTCTTGTGGTGGCAACTTTTCTCCCCTTCTCAATGAATGATCCAATTGTTTGTGCTATCTCTTAGATGGTGTCGGCCATTCGGCTTAGTGTTCTTGACCGCTGGTTCGATGTGTCGTTGACCCGATGTGGTTAAGCCCCGACCCCCCAATCTTTGTGTAGTGGTGCTTGCAGTGATGGTTGGTCGATCGATCAAATGGCTGTCAGTTTCCTTAGTCATGGATGATGTCAACGATTGGTTGGCTCAGTTGTCGGCGAACCACCACGGGCCTGTCCAACCTTTTTTTATTTTTTATTTTTTATTTCTAAATGGGCCCTTTTCTATGTTCTTCTTTGTATCATACTTTTTTTTTTCATTTTTCGAGTAATTTTTTTTTCCCTGTAAAAAGAAATTCTTCTAGGCCATTTTAAAGAAAAAACTCACCGCCTTTAAATTTTTTTCCATTCGTATGATCTTGGCCAAGATGGCTTCAGTGATTTGATATAAACCTTTACACTTGCAATTCCGAGATCGATTCAGAGTTGGTGCTCTGATACCGTGTTAGAATTTCGTGAACCCAACACCCGGTATTTTGTTCCCAAAAATTATTAACTGAAAAAATAAACGAGTAAGTTCCTAACCAAAAATACTTAGTAGAAGCAAAATTACTCTATCTGAATCACATACACAAACAAGTTTCTGCCCAATCAATAGTTCTTCATTAATAAATTAATCACGAAACTTACTTGGGCTCTCGTCTTGGGATAATGGGCCGACTGAGAAAACACAAAACTGATCACTAGCCTCACTACACTCTCTCGAACCCAACACTTGCTCACTAAGAAGCCTCTCTCAATTCTGTGTTGCTACTGTTTCTTAGCTCCTCACTTTAGGTTCAATTTATAACTTTCCTAAGCTAATATTGAGAACCAAAATTAGCATGTCAAGTTTATTGAAGATACGTGACTTTATTTAGGTAACTATCCTATATTTAGCTTTCTCTACTTTAACTCAAGTACAATTCATAAATTTAGCTTGCTTTACATGCACATCTGACGCATGTCACATGTAACACATTCACATGCGTGCAACTCACTTGCACACTCTGCATGTCAAATGCAGGCTCCTAAAGATGCAAATCAAGGTCCTTCTAGTTAAGACACAAGACTAGAAGTACCTTCCGAGCAACAAAAGTAAACACCACCTATAGAATGGTTGATGTAACTCAATCCAAGATCCATAGACTATTTCATGTGTCTTATTTGAAGAAAGTGGTGGGGCTAGTTTGTCGAGTTTGACCATGCTTTGTGAACTTGATGATGGGGTTCATGTTTGGTTGCAATGTGTGGTAGTGCTAGACAAATGAGAGTGTTATTTGCACCAACTCATTATCCAGGATGTCTTGATGCAATGGAAGGATACACAACTTGAAGATGCAACCTAGGAGCCAACAACAATTTTACAAAAGTTTCTAGATGTCTAGCCTTGAAATATTGAGGATAAAGTTGTTGTTGAAGGGGGAGGGCATGTTAACATCTTACCCTGGCCGCTCTACTTATTAGTATTTATATTCTTTGAAGTGAGTTAGTTAATGTTTGGTGGCCATCCTCTTTGAATAAGGCTTCTAGGTAGTTGGTGTGTGGTTAATTACTATAAAAGGCCATCCTTATTGAATAAGGCCTATGAGGTAGCCTAGTACTCAATAATGAATGTGGATTAGTCATTAACATAGGGGCCATTGGTGATTAGGGTTTTGGGTAATTAGTAACTATTTATAGGGGTAGAGATTATTGTATTGGAGCTTTGCTCATTTGAATGTTGCCCCCTTGAAGACCACATTCAATTTGGAATATCAATACATGAATTCTTATTTTGCAAGTTTGATACTCTCTTTTTGCTCATTTGATTTTTGCACTTTGAAGTTCCATAGATAATTGTGCTTTTGTTATTGGTCATCTCAGATGAATTTATACATTCTCTATTTGTACTTATATTTCATGTTAGTCCTATTTTAGTTATATCTTAGTCTTATTAGCTTTGGAGTTACAATGGAGTTACATTTACACTCCCACATGTCCTGTATTTACGTTGGATGTATCCTTTAGTCCCATTGACCTAATTTTGTGGTCACACAAGGAAATTAATAAAATAATCTTACCTTACCTTATCTCTTTCTAATATGTAAGTGCATTATGCCTTCAAGTATTGGAATACATGCTTTGCAATGATCCATTGAATTTGCTTGGCTTTAACCATGAATTGGCACAATGTATCCACTGAAAAACATACATCAAGCTTAGTATTCACAAGATACATAAGGGAACCTACACAATTGCTTATACATAGAAGTATTTATCAAATTCGAGTCAAAATAAACCTACAACTTCAAATTTCAAACCATAGGAGTGGTCAAGGGTTTGTAATATAACATCTAAAATCTCCTTACTATCTCTAATATGTACTTCCCTTATCTAAGGAAAAGCTCACTTGTACCTTGCCAAACTTGTAGATCTAGAATGTATTGTGTAAGGTGTATGGAAAATCAAATTCATTGGCTGACTTCTTCTTGTAGCATGCAATGAGCTTCTCAGCGTTAGATGTGTGGACCCAAGTCATCTACATGTAGGCCCAAGAGAAGCATATTGAATTTACCATAAATAATAAGGGTTAGGATCCATAACAATCTTAGTGAAACCCAAATCTAGTAATTACTCAATAATCCTTGAGTATCATGCGCCTAACCCCTACTTAAACCCACACAGGGCATTCTTCAGCATGCATAGATGGGGATATTTCCCATGCACTTAAAAATTCCCTCGTTGATTTATGCATACTACTTCCTTAATTGGACCATTTAGAAAAGAAATCTTTATATCCTTTTGGTATAAATACCAACCAAACATTGATGCAAGGAAGACAATGGTTTGATGGATTTATTGCTAGTAGGTGAAGCCGAAGTCTCCTCATAATCAAACGATACCCCTTTCTTTGGAATAATCCTCTCACTACAAAACTGGTGTTGCACTTCTTTATGTTGCTATCAAGTGGCTTTACCTTATATGACCTCTTGGAATCTATCATAATTTTCTCCTCAGGTCTTGGAATAATTCCACAAGCATAATTATTTTGAATGGAGCTATGCTTTTCGGCCATGGTATCCTGCCATAGTTTTTCAACAATGAAATCCCCATAAATAGAAAGCTTTAAAACAATAATATAGGACATCAAATCAACATAACTAGGAAAATTCTTAAGGGAATGACTAACCCAAAAAGAGGTGTTTGGTGCTCTTGTTCCTATGCCTTCGACAAAGTCTAGGTAGCCTATTTTGGCTTCTTGGCTGAACTATAACATAAAATGGTCTGTGTTCCTTCACTATAACTTTGCTGATCTGAATCTGATTTTCCTTCTATTTTAGATAAACCCTTGGGACAATCGACTTTTCTCCCTGTTGTCGCAAAAAATGTCTAGGCACCACGACAACGGCTCAGATCGGGGGCTGTCACCCTGATCCCCAATCTCTCTAAGCTGTCTCCTTGCAAGCTAAGGGAGGTAGACCCTAACAAAAATAAATGAAAAGAACTGGTTGAGAATTAACCAATTTAGTTGACATAGCTAGAAAATCAAATACTTGTTGAGATTTATAAGATTTTATCAATCCAATTAGATTTAGAAGTTTAAAACCAGTGCCTTATGGAGTCAAAAATATCAATAAAGTCAAGTATTTGATATGTAACTGCTGCTATGAAAAATAGATTCACCACAATGATATTCGATAAAACACACCACAACTATGCATTAAAGTACTTTGAACCCACAACAATGCTATCATGAGATGACCAACAATATTTCCGAATTTATGATGTTCCAAATAACCCAATCCAGAAATTAAAAATTTTATATAGTCAAACTTAGAATAAAAATTTAAAAGCTCATTTTGACTATGAAATAAAATGTTTTTTTGAGATTTTTCTAAAGTTGAAAATTTAGAAAATTTTTAAATAATTTTTAAATTTTTATTCCCTTTTTATTTTTTATTTTTATCTCTAAAAATAAAAGATTAAAAATCTAAAATAAAACAAAATTATCTAGATCAAAGATATCTAAGGCTAAAGTAAAAATCAAAATCTAAAACATTAAAAAATTAAAAAACCTAACACAAAATGAAAATTAAACTAAAATCCTAAAAGGCAATTTTTTTATTTTTATCTTTGATTTTTTCTAAATCTAAAAAAATGAAATAAAAAAATTGAAATTTTAAAACGAATTAAAAAAAACTAAAACACACGTTAATTAAAATCTAAAAACTAACAACTAAAAACTAAAAAATAAAAATTAAAACTAAAAGTTAATAAACAAAAATCGAATTAAACCTAGGAACTAAACTAACACTACACATTAAAATCTAAAATCTAACAAACAAATGAAACGAAACCTAAAGAAAACTTAAACGCATAGTTGTGAGGTATCGTATGCGTGCATTTGTTTTTGTTTTCGTGTAGGTCGAGGAGCTGGACGGCGGAGAAGAGGGGCACTACGGTGGCTAAGGAGGACAGCAAGAGATGTCGAGGGGTAAGTGAGTTTGTTTGCAGGAAAGGGTCAACGAAAAGGAGGAAGCGAGGTAGCAGATAGAGGGCTTGATAGTAGAGAGAAAGGTCTGTTGCGGTTAAGGAGAGAGAAATGAGGGAATGTAAGATGGTAGGTGGGACGACAGCTAAACAACAGCAGAGAGGGGTCAAAAGGAAACGTAGAGGAGGAAGACAAGGGCAGAGGTAACGAATATGTTGACGGGGGCAACGTTTATGTAGGCAGGATGCAAATAAAACCCATTACACTTAAAATTCCTCCAGTAAATTAAAATTTTTCCAACGTAACCCAGATTTTAGAAAATTGATTTAGATGCACCTGAGATTAACAAAATAACATACAGAGCTGCCAGCAAAAATGATCCTGAGGCCAGATCTTACCCTCTGAGAGTTAGATCTAGCTCAGATCTAAAAAAAATTCTGAGAATCCCCCTGCAAACCTGCAAAAAACCAGAACAGATCCAAAACTATGCACAAAAAATAAATAAACCCTTACACCCTAGAGAATATTCACAAATATGCAATGCTAATTTACAGATCATAAACCTTCTTGGCTAGATTTAAAGCAGTTCAACACAATTCAAAAAATAAAATTTTAAAAGAGAGACACAAGCCCAATAAATATCTCTGCAAAAAATTGGAATTTAAGATAAGCCCAGGGAATTAGATCTGGAGGGCTCTTCAAATCTTATCTCCTGGGAGTCAGCTGGTCCAAACTAGGACTTCCAGTTTTAAATCCGGAAGATTTCTACAAAGTTAAAGTTAAACTATCAGATTAATAGAGAAATAGTGATCAAACAAAAAATTTTCATGAACTAGAGATAACAGTTAGCTCGATCCAATTAATATTTTTACCCTAGATCCAGTAGCCTGGGCAAGATACCTGTATCCAAAATTCCTCTACAAGAGCCATTAATCAACAATCCATTAGAATAATCACCAGCAGAAGATTAAGAACAAGTTTACCATAAAATGCTGAAGAGGAACACCACCATCAAGATAAAACCCCAAAGTCTTCGTTTGTATTATTCCAAAAAATATTACAGGAGAGCTTCAAGAGCAAGTGCGTGATCCAGAGATCGGATCATATGAAAGACTGACACAGACCTCTAATTTATAAGATAAAATCTCCAACGACTAGTTCAGTCGATCCATGTCAAAATAATCTTGATCGTCAAAAAGATTTAATCATCTTTTATCTGGACCGTCAAAATTATAATTTTGAGGAAATTCGAATTTATCATTTAATTCCATTTTAATTAACTCAAAAATAATATTTTTGAGTTAATTACCTCAAAATTTTGACTTTGACATAATCACCAAGGCCCAAGGGTCCAAAATTTCTTGAAATTCTCAATATTCCCTTGGCTTGGAACCTTTAAAAATTATTTTTATGAGGGAATACCCATTTGTATAGACCCTCAAATAGGTACCCAATTCTGCGACTCAAAACATGATCTAGTAGACCAAGTAGCTTGTAATAAAATAATCTAGCCAATTAGCTATGATTATTCCCAAAATAATTTTACAAAGACTCGATAGAAAACAGTAGGACTCACTTAGCATCTTGATGACAAAATCCACCCTAGCTTTGGGGTGAAGCTGGAGGGGAAAACTCTGCCGATCACTTGTGTTGAAAAACACAAGCAAATCAGTGAGACAAAAAACCTCCTAGGATAGAAATCGTCACCAACATACTAGGCTTACTTAAGTTGTTACATACATGGTGGTCTTACTTAGATCATTTACATCATAAACATGCAAAATGGGTTTACATCATTCATAAAACTGTCATCTGTCGATGGAATCTGAATGGCGCGAACACGTCGAACATGATGAATCCCATTTGAAAAAATGGGGGTGTACTGCTATGGGGTCGTTGACAAAGTGTGGTCAACATCTGGCTCTACTTGGGGACACATTGCTTCATCAGAGGAATGTGAGAATCCAGAATCTGTATCCAAGCAACACACAAAATCACATAAGTAGCGTCCATCCAAATATCATCATATAACATTAAGCACATGAAAAATAGAAGCTCTTCTTTCATTTATTATTCTACTTAACATGAAAAGTAAATCTACACTACACAAATGAAATGCTAAAGTAACAAGGTGTAAGGTTAGAGATACAATACAAAGGATGCCCTGTGGCATCAGATGTGCTCAATATAGTGCATGCTGAGCATTTTCCTGCTTTCAGGCAAGTCTGTAGGCTGCTTTTCAGATGTGCCATGTCCAATTTTGCTAATTGTAGGACTTTGTCTTATCCGAATGTCAAGCTGCTCTCGGCCATCAGACGAATCAAACTGCTTAGTTCTTTTCTACTTTTTTCTCTTCTTCTTAGTGGGCTGTGATGCCAGTAATGAGACCACTGTATATTTCTTGTCCTTATCTTGAAAATGCTTGTACAAAATATTTGATGAACCTGGAGTGTGTCCAATCTTATTCTGAATATACTCTGTTAAAGGTGATACATAAGCTTGGTCTTTCTTAACGTCCTTTGTAACCATAGTTAATTTTTCCTTAATGGAAAAAGTGACCTCCGTGTGATGAGATGGAAATTGCTTCAACAAACTGGGAGGCCTATGATCTGTTGACAAATCTGACTTGGGTTGGAAATTCTGCATGTGTGATCTTTCCATTTTTTCCAACTTATTCAGAATAGTAGTCATTTGATTGAATGCTTAATATTTATAGTACTGATTTCCTTCGCATGACTCTCTTAAATAGTTAACAATTTGAGTTGAAGAGACATCTGACCAATTTCCATGTTTTTTATTGCTTCATCATCATCCACTTTCATGGCCATGAAGATATTTTGCATATAGTTCATCTCCTTCTCATGATTTGTTTCCATGATCGTCATTTCCTTGATATGTTTTTTCTTCCATGGCAATTATTTTATTGGAGTGATTGAATTCCATGATTGTTGTCTTTTCCTCTAAGGCCAATAACTTGCTCTGCATAGAACCAATTTCCCTGGCGTGATCCGCTATTATTTTTTCTTGATTAAGTTCCATATTCTTAATGATTTGAGCCTAGTTTAGCTGTATATCCTTAACCATCTGAATCAATTCCTTAACAAGATGCTTATTGTTGTCCACATTGATTTGATAACTTGTTTGTGCTTCACCACTATCATGGATTTGTGCTGTCGTGGTACAAGTGGATTCATCCTGAGAACTGTCTGGAAATCTCTTGCTGATGGTTGAGTTCTCTACAAAATCAATTTCATTATTTTGCATAATACTGGGAGCACAAGGCGAGTCATCTTGTTTTATATATTTATCTTTAAAATCATTGGTGATGTGTTGTAAACAATACTCCTCAGGACAATTTCGAAACCAATCAATAGCATCACCTTCTAAGGAATAACCAAAGATACGTATCTTGACATATTCATGATTATATTGTGAGGACGACAATATTTATTTATAATAAAAGTGACTATATTTAGATGCTCTAGAGCAATTCCTAGATTACCACTTGAGAAAAAAGGCAATTTAGAAATGGCCTCTTCTGGCATGTCATGAAAGATGTCATCCATGATGACCTGTTTAAAGGTTAAGTGGATGTTAGAGAAAGAGATCCGTGTTCAAGAAGAGCAGGAACTCTTGTAAGAAATGAAAGAATCGGAGTCGCCACTTGAACATGAAACTAATTCTAAAACAGAAGAAATAATCGAGAGTAGCAGATGGATATCAGGGGGGGGATTCTTGTTTGGGAGTAAATAGATGAATAAGTGGAGTTGCCACCCAAACAAGAAGCCAACCGAAATATCCAGGTGCTAAAGGTGTAAATGATGAAATGATTAGTGAGATGATGAAAGATAAGATGATGAAAAGACGAAGAGATGAAGAGATGAAATGACGCCAGAAAATGTGATCCCTTGTGATAGGCTAATGAATGGCGAAAGAAAATTATAAGATTAGAAAATTTCATTAAGACGAAGGATAGAAAAACTCTATCCCCGGCAACAGTGCCAAAAAATGTTGTCGCAAAAAATATCTAGGCACCGCAACAACGACTTAGATCGGGGGCTGTCACCCTGATCCCAAATCTCTCTATCAAAGCTGTCTCCTTGCAAGCTAAGGGAGGTAGAACCTAACAAAAATAAAGGAAAAGAACTGGTTGAGAATCAACCAATTCAGTAGACACAGCTAGATAATCAAATACTTGTTGAGATTTACGAGATTTTATCAATCCAATTAGATTTAGAAGTTTAAAACCAGTGCCTTATGGACTCAAAAACATCCCGTTAGAAAAATAAAGTCAAGTATCTGATATGTAACTGCTACTATGAAAAATTCACCACAATGATATTCGATAAAACGCACCACAACTATATGCATTAAAGTACTTTGAACCCACATCAATGTTATCATGAGGTGACTAGCAATATTTCCGAATTTATGATGTTCCAAATAACCCAATCCAGAAATTAAAAATTTTATATAGTCAAACTTAGGATAAAAATTTAAAAGCTCATTTTGACTATGAAATAAGATGTTTTTTTGAGAATTTTCTGAAGTTGAAAATTTAGAAAATTTTGGACATTTTTAAAAGTTTTATTCCCTTTTTATTTATTTATTTATCTCTAAAAATAAAAGTTAAAAATCTAAAATAAAACAAAATTATCTAGAGCAAAGATATCTAAGGCTAAAGTAAAAATAAAAATCTAAAACATTAAAAAATTAAAAAATCTAACACAAAATGAAAATTAAACTAAAATCCTAAAAGGCAATTTTTTTTATTTTTATCTTTGATTTTTTCTAAATCTAAAAAAATGAAATAAAAAATTTGAAATTTTAAAATGAATTAAAAAAAACTAAAACACGCGTTAATTAAAATCTAAAAACTAACAACTAAAAACTAAAAAATAAAAATTAAAACTAAACGTTAATAAACAAAAATCGAATTAAACCTAGGAACTAAACTAACACTACACATTAAAATCTAAAATCTAACAAACAAATGAAACGAAACCTAAAGAAAAATTAAATGCATAGATGTGAGGTATTGTATGCGTGCGTTTGTTTTTGTTTTCATGCAGGTCGAGGAGCTGGACGGCGGAGAAGAAGGGCACGATGGCGGCTAAGGAGGACAGCAAGGGATGTCGAGGGGTAAGTGAGTTTTTTTGCAGGAAAGGGTCGATGCAAAGGAGGAAGCGAGGCAGCGGGTAGAGGGCTTGATAGCAGAGAGAAAGGTCTGCTGTGGTTAATGAGAGAGAAATGAGGGAATGTAAGGACGACAGGTTGGACGGCAGCTAAACAGCAACAGAGAGGGGTCTAAAGGCAACGTAGAGGAGGAAGACAAGGGCAGAGGCAGCGAATATGTTGACGAGGGTAGCGTTTAAGCAGGCAAGATGCAAAGAAAACCTAGTACACTTAAAATTCTCCAACAAATTAAAAATTTTCCAACGTAACCCAAATTTTAGAAAATTGATTTAGATGCACATGAGATTAACAAAATAACATATAGATCTGCCAGCAGAAACAATCCTGAGGCCAGATCTTACCCTCTAGGGGTTAGATCTGGCTCAGATCTAAAAAAGAAATTGAGAATCCCCTTGCAAACCTGCAAAAAACCAGAACAGATCCAAAACTATGCACAAAAAATAAATAAACCCTTACACCCTAGAGAATATTTACAAATTTACAATGTTAATTCATAGATTATAAACCCTCTTGGCCAGATTTAAATCAGTTCAGCACAATTCAGAAAATAAAATTTTAAAAGAGAGACACAAGTCCAATAAAGATCCCTGCAAAAAATTGGAATTTAAGATAAGCCTAGGGAATTAGATCCGAAGGGCTCTTCAGATCTTATCTCTTGGGAGTCAGCTGGTCCAAAATAGGACTTCCCCAAACACCCAGTTTTAAATCCGGAAGATTTCTGCAAACTTAAAGTTAAACTGTCAGATTAATAGAGAAATAGTGATAAAACATAAAATTTTCATGAGCTAGAGATAACAGTTAGCTCGATCCAATTAATATTTTTACCCTAGATCCAGTAGCCTGGGCAAGATACCTGTACCCAAAATTACTCTACAAGAGCCATTAATCAACAATCCATTAGAATAATCACTAGCAGAAGATTAAGAACAAGTTTATCATAAAATGCTGAAGAGGAACACCACCATCAAGATAAAACCCCAAAGTCTTCGTTTGTGTTATTCCAGAAAATATTACAGGAGAGCTTCAAGAGCAAGTGCATGATCTAAAGATTGGATCATATTAAAGACTGACAAAGACCTCTGATTTATAAGATAAAATCTGCAACGGCTAGTTCAGTTGATCCATGTCAAAATAATCTTTTTAATCTGCACCGTCGAAATTATAATTTTGAAGAAATTCGAATTTATCATTTAATTCTATTTTAATTAACTCAAAAATAATATTTTTGAGTTAATTACCTCAAAATTTTGACTTTGACTTAATCACCAAGGCCCAAGGGTCCAAAATTTCTTGAAATTCTCAATATTCCTTTGGCCTGGGACCTTTAAAAATTTATTTTTTAAGGACCCACAAATTTTTCCTTTGAACAATTTTAACTCACCTAGGACTAAAAATTAATTAAATTTCTGGCTTAGGATTTTTAATTAATTTGGCCAGAAAAATTAATTAAATGTCTGAGAGGGGATTTAATTATTTTTTCCAACTTTCTTTACATAAGATAAATACATTTAGACACATGAAGGGGGAATACCCATTTGTATAGACCCTCAAATAGGTACCCAATTCTGCGACTCAAAACATGATCTAGCAGACTAAGCAGCTTGTAATAAAATAATCTAGCCAATTAGCTAGGATTATTCCCAAACTACTTTTACAAAGACTCAATAGAAAATAGTAGGACTCACTTAGCATTTTGATGACAAAATCCACCCTAGCTTTGGGGTGAAGCTGGAGGGGAAAACTTTGCCGATCACTTGTGTCGAAAAACACAAGCAAATTAGTGAGACAAAAAACCTCCTAGGATAGAAATCATCACCGACATACTAGGCTTACTTAGGTTGTTACATACATGGTGGTCTTACTTAGATCATTTACATCATAAACATGCAAAATGGGTTTACATCGTTCATAAAATTGTCGTCTGTCGATGGAATCTGAATGGTGCGAACACGTCGAACATGATGAATCCCATTTGAAAAAATGGGGGTGTACTGCTATGGGGTCGTTGACAAAGTGTGGTCAACACTCCCTTTTCAACCTCCGTAGGCTTAGAGGATGAATGCATCTTCATCAAATTTCATATCTAGGTTGACTTTTGTCTTCCATTGTGATGGAAGATAGATCTGATAGCCTTAGAGGATCCCTCATGTGATATGGTTCAAGATTGGATATATTTTTATTAGGAATATGCATATGTCTTCAGAGTCTGGTACAACCAAATACTACTAGAGGTTTCTTACTAGTTAAAGCTTCATATGGTGTCTTGTCTTTCATATACTATGAGGACAATTATTCAAAATGTAAGCAATTATATTGCATGATTTTTCCCAAAGACATGTTGGAAAATCTAGATATGAGTAAATAGTCTTCATTGTCCCTATGATGGATTTGCTCGTCCTTACTACAACCTTCTTTTGTTGAGGGTTGTAATGCATTGTCAACTCCCTTTTAATTCAACATTTCTTGCAAAAGGCATCAAAGTCTTTGGAAGTGTACACTCCCTCGTTGTCAGATCTCATCACCTTAATATTTTTACTTGTTTACATCTCCACAACAACTTCAAATTGTTAGAATTTATTGAAAAGTTCATCATGGTGTTCATAAAGTAAATTTAGGTTTTTACAGAGGAATCATCAATGAAAGGAACATTGTTATATAACATGTTAGTGATTTTAAAGCATATTTTTAAAAATCGGAACCGGTGACTGGACTGATCCACCTAATAAACTGGGTTTCAAACCAGAACTGGTCAAACCGGGATTTGTTAGATCTCAATGAACCGGTTTTATAAAAACACATGAAATAATTAATTTTTAGTGAAAAAAACTATTTTTAAGATTTAAAACCGTGATTCCAAACCAATAGACACAAAATATGCAAAGTTTGCTCATATATATACCATGTAAAGGTGAATATATCAAAACGACACCAAGTGAAATACATATCAACAACAAAATATATAATCAATGAGGCTCTAAATGGCCTCTAGAGTTCAAAAATAAACCCTACAAACTATGGGGCCACTGGCCTAATACAAGTCTACATATATTAATTTAGTGATTATCATTATCACTTGAAACTTCTCATCATGATCAAACTTAGTTAGTTGAGTCTCGACTCCCAAAATTTGCAATTGCTTGAGTCACAAAATTCTCTACTGGTTGAGTGACTTGAGTCTCAAATTTCTGAAGGTTTTCTACCCTATTACTTCATTTGGTGCTCCACATTGCTTTACATGGCCTCCTATCTCAGTTAAGTGTTGCTTGAACTTGTTAATACCCCCTACTTCAATAAATATTTGGCAATATTTGTAGATAATTTTGCATCAATCATATCACAATGAGCCCATACAATATCCTTGGCTTTTGGAGGCATGATGGCTACTACTTAGCTCAAACTCTCCGCTGTTCTACTACTCCAGCAAAAATTCAACATTCTCCAAGCTCCCAATCAAACTCACAAAAACTCCAAATGAGATATGTGAGGTGAATGAGGGGGGTGAGCTCTTTTTAAAGGCTTGGAGAGGGTGTTTTTGGAGAGAAACAACCCTTAATTTCCCTCCAAAACACCCAAGAAGCTTCCAAAAAGAATCTATGTGGGTCCCTCGTAGCCTTGGCAATGAACTGACCAGTTTGACCATAAACCGGCCGGTTCCGTCATAACCCGAACAATTTAGTATGTTTTTTGTGTTTTGTTAGCTAAGTCCACCGTTAAATCGGGTTTTTTTGCCTGGTTCGACTCGATTACCTAATTAACCGACCGATTTGTGTTGAAAAGTGTAACTAGGTTCGATCTTCATAATGACTAATAATTATGTATTTATGTAATGAAGAAGACAAAGATAATAAAATGTATTTTGTAATACTTGCATCACAGGTTTCATGAGAAAGGAGTTTTTATCATAGGTCAAAGAATTCTTCTTGATGTCTTTAGGGGTTTGTCATCTTGTCATAAATGTGTAATTTAGAGTCATGTATTTTAAGTGTTGTTACACTTGTAAAGACAAAATTATTGATGAAAATGTATGGTTTAAGACCTTGTCAATATGCTCCTTGAAGTCAGCACAATACACGTTGAAGATCCACCATCATTCATGTTGGCTTACACACTAGTTCATGTCGGCCTACACACAAAAGTCAAGTCAGCCTAGAAGAGGGAGACAATCCCTATATAAAGGAGGAACTGTGGCCTCATTTGGAGAGATCAGGTTTGGACAAGTTTTGTGATTCAAGTGCAGATTAAGTATTGCAGTGAGAGCGGAATAGAAGAGAAAAACATCGAAGGAAGAAGAGGGATAAACTATCTCTGTTTTGGATCCATCCTACCTCGTCTAGTTCTGTCATTAGGTGCGAAGAAATGAGACATTCCAGCAAGGAAATAAGGCAATAAAACAAGGAATAAAGGCTCTCTGTTTTGGGTTTAAGTCCATGATATAAGTCTGAACTACGATGCGAGAAAGGGAGTAGGTATACTGCAGAAAGAGAGACTACAAAGGCATGCTCAGAAAGGGATAAGGTCTCCGTCTAGCTCTTAGTACAATAGTGCATAAGGAGGAGTCTTGGAAATTAGAGGAACCTTGCAAAGAGTATCAAGCAAAGGAAGGATCTCAGACTTACGAGGAATCTCTTAGAGGCTGAAAATAACAATAGAAGGCACATCGGTAAGGGTTTCTAGATAAGGGGCCGAGTTTCCCTACTGTTGGTGCAGCACAATGCATAAAGGGAAGATCAACATAAGGAGCTAAGAAAGAGCAGTGGAAAGGGTTTGAAGGCATACCGATGTCAAGGGTCTGTGTCATGGTCATGGTACTTGTCAATTGAAGATATGTAAGAAGAATTATTTTCAGGTTTTCCTCTCCAAGAGCGAGAGGTTTTGGCCCTGGCTTGAAGAGCCTAAAGTTTGTGTCTCTTGTGTTTTGATAATTAACATGATGAAAGACATAATAAGCTAACCAAGATAGGCTCTAAGTGAATGAAGCATAACGAAATCACAAGTAATTATCAAGAAAAGAAATTTGAATTAAATGCCCTAATTTCTGAACATGGTATCAGAGGTAAGGTGATGAAAACAAGAAAGGGCTATTTGACAAGAAGACACACAAGTATCAAGAGATCAAAGATTAGTTTTCTAGAAGGCACCAAAGCAAAATTCAGAAATTCAGATCTAAGAACATCTTCATTCATTCAAAAAGGAGCAATTTACAGAAATTGAAGAAAATGTCAAGCCATCTCAAGAAGACCAAATACCTTACTTAAAGGTCCTTTCAAGAAGAAAAACAAGATTAAGGAAGTGATCTTTATCTTCAAAGAATCTAAAGCTATCTCGTGATTGAAGGCAATTCAACATTGTTGGAGCCATCATCATGCCATCCTTGATTATCATCATTATCAAGGATCTAAGGTGATCTACCACTTTACACCACTCTTGAAGAAGTCTATCTAAGAGGGAGCTCCTGCTACTATCTACATCATCATCAACTAGGAAGATGGTTGTAGAAGAAAAGCATCTAATCAAGTGAGTATATTTATGGCTTCATTTGAATATGTCAAAATGTGTTTTTGCAAAGAAAAAAACAAATTGTCTGGGACTGCTAACTTTATTTCATGGAAGATAAGGACAGATTTAAACTTGATTGAAAATGAAGTAATGGACTATGTCAAAGAATCATTAGTTGAACATTCAAAAGAAGATACTCAAGCTTATACCAAATACATGAAGGGAGATATAAGATCCCAAAGGATTCTTATAGAATCCATAAAGGACTCTCTCATTCCCTATGTATCAAATCTAAAATCCTCAAAAGAAATATGTGATAAATTGGTGGAGCTATTCTCGTTAAGTACTACAGGGGAAATAATGTCTCTGAGATAAGAACTATACAAGTTGAAGATGTCAAGTGAGGAAGGAATAACTTCATATTTTATGAAGATTTTCGTAATTCGAGATCAATTGCAAAAATTGGGAGTAGTGTCTGATGGAGAAATACTCACTATGGTACTAAATTCTCTACCAAAGGAATGGGGAAGCTTCACTTCAAACACCTATGGGAAGAAAGAAGCAATTCCATTTGAGGATTTATGGTCTTTATGTAAGACAGAAGAATCTAGATCAAATAAAGCCAATACTATTATGTCAAGAAGGAAAGGAAAATTTGGTCCTTAGAAGAAAGAAAGAAATATGGATAAGATATGATGCTATTGTTATAATGAACCTGGGCACTATAGAAGGAATTGTCCCAAGTATAATACAAACAAGAGGAAAAAGGAAGAAGCCCATATTGTCGAAGAAAAGAAAAAACTGATGCAAAGAAATCTAAGAAAGAAGAAGTGAAAGATCTCTACTATCATTGAGATCATCTTCCTCTTTAGGAGGTTTCTGTCGGTTATAAATGGTATGTTAGGAAGCATTGTATATTAAATAAATGCATCATTAGCATCATAATAGAAGCATTCAAAAGTAAGGAGTACTGGTTATAGGAGGATGTTTGAAAACATTTATGTAACATCTATGCTATGAGATAATTTGACTTTTGGAAACCTCATTGTATATATAAGAAGGTAGTTATCTAGATCACAGGTCATCATTTGGTAATCTATATGGAAACAGGTGCTAACACTTTCTAATGGAGTCCTCTTTGGATTCACTAGTTGGAAAGAAAGCACAAAGTTTCATCGAATTCTAACTTGTAGAATTCTGGGATTAGATATGATGACATTGATAGAGCAAGTTAAGGGAATGAAACTCTTCACTCCAAGGAAATTTGCTGCAGGATGACTCAAAAGAAGGAAATGAGGTACATATACATTTATGCTAACACTGGATGCTATATAGACGGGTCATATGGTTGCAGGTAGAAGAAGTACGATTAAAGAAAGCAGAAACTCTTTCGATACACAGGTTGTCAATAGACATGTTCCACACCAGATGAAATCAACATAATATGTCCTCATATGGAATATGAGGTGATTGTACATTATGAAGGAATTACACATTTTAAGTTCTTGGAATGAAAAGAAATTGCGCGAGAAAAGAAAGGGAAGAGATCATGAAAAACACAACCATGATCAGAGGCAATCAACATCCAAGAAAGCCAAGAAGACTTGACTGGAAAATCTCCCGGGAAGATATGTAGACTTTGATGAGAAGTCCAAAAAAGATGGAGACCCTTGACAATACATATCTTCAGGAGATGTGTCAATTTGTACAAAGGATGTCGATGCCTACAAAAATGTCATGATGAAAGATCATCACTAAGGTAATTTTTTTATTTAAGTATCATGTTTATAATTGAATAATATTTGATGATCTTATGTAGGGCTTCCAAAGGGAAGTATATGTCTTCCACAATTGATAACCATATGGTAGGATGAAAGATATTTGAAAGAAATATGGTTCGAAGGAGAGCAACATGACATAAAGCTAGACCGGATGAGAAGATTGATGAATCACTTTCTGAAGACATGACTCATGGATGAAAGTGATTTTTGATCTGTGCCCTAATGAAGAGATCCCAAAGATGTTCTATGCTAGATGCAAATTTACTTTAAGCTTCTAGGGATCAATCACATGAAAGCAAGATGTAGATAGAACATACCAATAGATTGATGGAAGACAAGCCAAAAACATAGATAAAGAATGTTGGCGTTACGACGATCAACATGATGCTTCAACTAGCAAAGTCTCCATAAGGTCAGCCAACCCACTATGTCACACAACCCCAAGATTGCTCATAAAAAACGCTCCATCAAGATGCTGCATCAAGAAGCCCTAACTACATCACCATGAGAAGCCCTAACCACATCATCATGAGAAGCGCTAATCGCAGCACCGTCCAAGGGAGAAGAGAATGCCTCCAAAAATGTGTGTAAAATGCACTCCAAGTCTCTCCAATATATAGTCATCTGTGGGGGTGTGTGACACATCTCTTATGCATGTGGGATAAATTTGGCCGACCTTGCACATGTGGAATAAATTCAAAATACATGTTCTGCTCATTTGATCAAGATGATCTTTAGATCGATCTTGCACCTCTCCGAAAGAGGAATCCAATAAAAATATTGGCATCATCATCTGAGCATCACAACATGGAGTTTGGACATAGTCGCCCAAAATTAACACTCCCTCTCAACTAGGGAGAACTCCATCCACCAATGCCATCCAAACATCGCGTGTCATCCCGCTGTAACTTTCTTTGCTGGCTCTTTATTTCAAAACAAAAGGTGAGTCACAAAGACATCACTTCTGGCTGAAAAAATTAGCTCAGAGGTACGAAACCTCTATAGGACTCAAAGGAGTCTCATATACTAACCCGAAGTTAGTTTAATTGACCCGTAGTCAGTTGGAGGTTCGAAACTTCACTTGACTTGGTCCTAGATCAAGTGGTTGGACACGTGCCATCCTAGACATAAAGAGTATGACAATCTCCAATGCGTCCATCGGTCTTGCTATTGGTCTATATCCACATTTCCCACCTCATTGACCAAATGAGAGGTACTTCCCATGAGTCCGGTACTCCATGGGTAGGATGAATATGGGGCACAGATGAAAGAGAGGTAAACCTACTCAAAATCATCACGGTGGGGCGGAAGCACACCAACAAGGTTCAACAAGCCTAGCCCTGTGGTTGCTTATAGCTCTGAGAAGCTATCCCCAAAGCCCCTTGGAGCTCCCAGAGCTCATCGTCCAACATGACCCTCAGCATAGGGTCGTTCCATGATTCCATGATTCTCACGGAAGGTTAGGAACATGACCTTCCCCAAGGGCTTTGTGAGAATATCTGTGCATCCAAATGTGCTCTTGTGATCCACCACACTAGTAGCCCAATCAGCATCAGTATATCCATGGAGTCTCAAACTCCCGACAGTGTGTCTCAGCCCATGGTCTATCGTGCCCTAGAGATATCTTTGGAGTTTCTCAGCACCAACCCAGTGAATGTTATGAGGATCAACCATGTGTTGACTCAAAGCGTTCACTGCAAAACATATGTCCGGATGGGTGTTCACTCAGAACATCAGGGCCCCTACGAGTTGACGATACTTGGTAGGATTTGCTAGCACAGGGCCAATAACATTTCCACTCAACTTCTTAAAGTTGAGTTCCATCGGTGTCAACACGGACTTACAGTCCACTATACCAAATCTCTTTAGTAGCTTCATAGTATATTTTCCATGAGAGAGGAAAATTTCGCTAGGTCTCTGCCAGACCTCTAAGCCTAGGAAGTAATGCATTAGTCCAAGGTCTTTCATCTCGAACTCGAAAGCTAGCTCCCTCTTACACTGATGAATGAGAGGGTCAGAACCTGTCAGGAAAAGATCGTGCACATAGAAAACCTGAATGAGAGGCTTTTATCTATTAACCTTGAAGTAAAGGTTTGGATCAACATTACTTCGAGTGAAGCCCAACTTCATCAAGTAGCTATCTATCCTCTCGTACCAAGCCCTGGGTGCTTGCTTCAACCCATCGAGGGCTTTCTTCAACTTGCATACATGAGAGTATCTATCCTGGACTTCGAACCCCAGAGGTTGCTCCACATACACCTCTTCCTTTGACGAACCATGCAGAAAAAGTGGTCTTCACATCCATGTAATGGAGACTCCATCCTTGCGTGGTAGCAAGGGCAATAATATCATCATAATCTATGCCTTCCTTTTGAGAGAAGCCTCGGGCAAGAAATCTTGCCTTGTACTTTTCATCACTCCCATCAGATCTATGCTTGATATTTTAGAGCCATTACGAAGTGACAACAACTTTGTCCTCCTATCTCGGGACCACATCCCATACATCATTTTTTCATAATGAGCATAACATCCTTCCAAACTTGATGCTTTGCGGCTTCTTCAAATGATCTAGGCTTAGATTGTACGATTGTTCTCATCGCTGCTAGATACCCTTGGTATCTATTCGACTTCTTGCTTTCCCGGAATATCCCCCTTTGGGTTCATATGTCTCTCGGCATCTTCGAGAGTATCCCTGAGCCATGAGGGTCTTCTCCTCTTTCTTCTAGCAACGCCATTTGCTGAGGAGCATACACGGTTGTGGTCTCCCTCTTAATGCCACCTCCTCTGAAAAAGCCATTGAACTCATATGACTCACATTGGTGCCATTATTAGTCCTCAAAATCTTGATCTTCTTCTTCAAGAAATATATCGAGGCCTTGGGAGAGAAGTCATCAATGAAATAGGAACATCCTCCTAAGGATTTCACAGGGAGCATATCAGATAAATCAGAATGTATCAAATCGCAAGACATCATATGTCTTTGTGACACTTGAGGGCCCCTTGAATGCTTTCCTTTGGCACAACCTTGACATATGCTTTCATAATTATTTTAGAATTCTGGCATCCCAGATACCAACTTCCTTGCTTCAAAAAGGGCTTTATAATCATAGGTCTGAATTTTACTTACCCACTGTCAGAGCTTATGTTATGGAATTATAGCCATACAAGTATCATGGCCATATACTGTCATACTTCTGTCATTCATCTTGACAGGTATCATACACTGTCATATCACTGATTATAGTTTTGCCATGATATTATCATACACATCACTGTTATACTGACATACAGTACTGAAGATATCAAACTTCATAGTTATATATATTTTTCCATATGCAACTGAGGATACCACAGATCAAGTTCTTATAGACTCTGCCATATGAAATGAGGTCATATATACTTTGCCATATGTCACTGTTCTAAGGCTCATCGACCAGCGATTGATATTATCCTTAGATTTCCTTAAACAAAATTCAAAGACAGACATACTTTAACAAAATTTCCATGTAAGAATCAATTTTAGATACCTCTTCTTTTGTCCGCCTTCTTATAGTAGATTTCCAAAGCAATGTAAACATCAACCCAACACACCTGCCTACACATAATAATTGAGTTGCTTCAACGTCACTGATCACAGGATTCGAACAAGGGCTTTAATACAATGATTTATCCTCTGCAAACTTACTATGCATTAGGCCTTAAATCACCTTGTCTTATTCACCATATAAGGACAAAATTCCCCAATGAATCTGCCTCTCTCTTGGATTAGAAAATACCACAGAGCTGGTGCACAATTCTATTGAGGGTCTGTGACCCTATCACAAAGATAAAACTATAACTTATTGTTATCTTTTCAGGGTCTCAGCCCTTTTCTTTAAGGCATGAAAATCAGAAACTCATCCTCCAATTTGGGAAAAACTAGACTATAAAATTCGATCCTCTTTAAGGTTTCAAGGTTGGGAGAGACACTCCTCCTTCACACTCAGGCCTTAAGATAACCCACACAAGTCATGCTACATGTGGTTGTCCCTAGAAGCAGAATGAATTGAACTCAAAAATAAGGAAGAAGGCCCTGTTTGAGTTGTGGCCTCCTAGAGATGACATCGACTGAGTTGGAAGAGCCTTTCTACATAGGTTGCTCCAATTCTGATCCAAATCTTCACCTCTAAACACTACACCAAATATGTTTGTTACACTACTGTTATTGACTGTTCTGGTTAGGGCACTGGGGCACACTGCTGCAGCCCTAAAATTGTCCAACAATCCTTGAAAAACCCTCTAGAAAACTGCAACACACCCTTAGGAGCCCCCTCCTTTATCACGCTGCTGTCTTGGGCATGTAGCATCCCTTAAACGCCCTACGCACACCTTACTGTGGTGCTATGTCCTGCAGCCTAGCACACGATGATCCTGAAGTTTATGACCAGCAATATGGTAGCTTCTTGTCCTTAAACAGTGCCCCAAACAGACTTGTTTCCAGCCCTTAAGGCCTCGGCCTAACATCCAACATATACGACTTGCCTTTTTTTTTTCTTTCATACAAATCTTGAGTGAAGTTCCATAGATATAGAGACAGAAATTACAGTGGCAATTAGCTTGGATACAACCCTAACAAGTGCACAGGTTTTCTCCCACAACCAACGAAGTTTTCTCCACTGTTTGTGCTGCTGTTCATGCAATTCTGATTAGGGCACATAACACAAGTTACAACCCTTAATCCTCCACACAGTCAACAAATAAGCCCTTCTAGGGTTCTGGTCCACCTTGGAGAGACTCCCCTCATGCTACTCTGCCTCCTAAATTTCTTGTCCTCTCTTGACATACCTTAACGCTGCCTCCAATTGCTTGCTATGGCTTGTGACCTAGCATAGAAACTTGCTGTAGCTGCGGCTTCCTCCAAAACAAACCCAAACAAGATCCTAAACAACAACGTCTTACTTCTCTGTTCCTCAGCCTAGTATCCTAGCACCTCGGTCACTTCAAACAACCTTCACATATCTGTTTTGACCCTAAAACAGTCCCTCAACAAATCCGCTGTCACTTACAGCTCTTCGGCCTCCAACACAGACCTCTAGCATGCTGTTTTGAGAAGACTTCTCCATGCTGAAGGTTGGGGCACAAAAAAACCCTAAATTTGCCCACTCTATCACTTGCTGTGGTGGTATGGCCTACGGCCTAACATACAACCTTGCTGTAGCTTACGACACCTTCCAAAAAGAGTTTCTAGCCCATACAATAAGCCCCAAAAGACCTGAAACAGAGGTCTCCTAACTCGGCCTTCCTAGCAAGGCTACTCGGCCTTCTTCTAGCTGCTCCGTCACCTTATTGGCCCTGAAAATAATCCTTATCCCGCTGCCCTAGATTCTCAACAAGATGGGCTTTGTGTTCTCCTAACTCTGATACCATGTAAATTTTTGAAGATGTTCTATGTTAGATGCAAATTTACTTTAAACTTCTAGGGTTCAATCACATGAATGAAAGATGTAGATAGAACATACCAATAAATCGATGGAAGACAAGCCAAAAACAGAGATAAAGAATGGTGGCATTACGACGATCAGTAGGATGCTTCAACCAACAAAGTCTCCATAAGGTCAACCAACCCACTGTGTCACACAACCCCAAGACTGTTCATAAAAACACTCCATCAAACCGCATCATCATGAGAAGCCCTAATCGCAGCACCATCCGAGAGAGAAGAGAATGCCTCCAAAAATGTGTGTGTAAAATGAACTCTAGGTCTCTCCAATATATAGTCATCTATGGGGGTGTGTGACACATCTCTTATACATGTGGGATAAATCTAGCTGACATTGCACATGTGGAATAAATTCAAAATACATGTTCTGCTCATCCGATCAAGATGATATTTAGATCGATCTTGCACCTCTTCGAAAGAGGAATCCAATAAAAATATTGGCATCATCATCTGAGCATCACAACATGGAGTTTGGACCTAGTTACCCAAAATTAACATTGCTGCTACTCCCTGATTAAGAGGGAGCCTGGTAATGAGTTTCTTACTTGAAACAAACTTGATATTTCCTAAGCCAAGAAGGATCTTAGATACATTCCTTGTATAGGAATGAGCATATTCCTTTGTGGAATATGTCCTCCCTAGTTGAGAGGGAGAGATAAACATGACATTCTGGTCTTCACCTAGGAGGAAAAAATGGAGGATTGGGTAATCATCTGGCATCTGATACTCTCTTGGGGGATGTATTAGGGCATCCAAGGAAAGAGTAGTCATGAAAGGATGAATATTCTTTGAGGATTAGATATCCTGATAAGAATAGTTCTAGGAGGTCATACTCGGTGAACATCCAGGTGGAATATGTACCTTGGAGACAATGATGATGGTGTCTATAATCATTAGTCTCACCAACATTGTAGCTCATGGTCTCGTGGAGAGATGGCACTGTTAGTCAAGGCCTTGCATTGTGACTATATTGGTTAATATGATGCTATAATAGATGAATTACTGATCAAATTCTTCTTATGAGATCCTTCAGATTGAGAGTGACCATGTACCATTATGAATACCTCCCTAGTTAAGAGGGAGTGTTGAAAAGTGTAACTAGGTTCGGTCTTCATAGTGACTAATAATTATGAATTTATGTAATGAAGAAGACAAAGATAATAAAATGTATTTTGTAATACTTGCATTATGGGTTTCATGAGCAAGGAGTTTTTATTATAGGTCAAAGGCTTCTTCTTGATGTCTTTAGGGGTTTGTCATCTTGTCATAAATGTATAATTTAGAGTCATGTATATGAAGTGTTGCTACACTTGTAAAGACAAAATTATTGATGAAAATGTATGGATTAAGTCCTTGTCAATATGCTCCTTGAAGTAAACTCAATACACGTTGAGGATCCACCATCATTCATGTCAGCCTACACACTAGTTCATGTCGGCCTACCCTCAGAAGTCAAGTTGGCCTAGAAGAGGGAGATAATCCCTATATAAAGGAGGGACTGGAGCCTCATTTGGAGAGATCAAGTTCGGACAAGTTCTGTGATTCAAGTGCGGATTAAGGATTGCGGTGAGAAAAATAGAAGAGAAAAACAACAAAGGAAGAAGAGGGATAAACTATCTATGTTTTGGGTTCATCCTACCTCGTCTAGTTCTGTGATTAGGTGCGAAAAAAGGAGACATTATAGCAAGGAAATAAGGCAATACAACAAGGAATAGTGGCTCTCTATTTTGGGTTTAAATCCATGATATAAGTCTTAACAACAGTGCGAGAAAGGGAGAAGATATATTGCAGAAAGACAGACTGCAAAGGCATGGTCTCACCCTAAGTACAACAATGCGTAAGGAGGAGTCTTGGAAACTAGTATCAAGCGAAGGAAGGATCTTAAACTTAAGAGGAATCTCTTAGAGGCTAAAAAAGAACATCAGTAAGGGCTGCTAGATAAGGGGCCGAGTTTCCCTACTGTTGGTGCAACATAATGCAGAAAGGGAAGATCAACATAAGGAGCCAAGAAAGAGTAGTGACAAGGTCTTGAAGGCATACGGGTGTCAAGGGTCTGTGTCATGGTCATGGTACTTGTCAATTGAAGATATATACGAAGAATTACTTTTGGGTTTTTCTGCCCAAGAGGGAGAGGTTTTGGCCCTGGCTTGAAGAGCCTAAACTTTGTGTCTCTTGTGTTTTGATAATTAACTTGATGAAAGACATATTAACCTAACCAAGATAAGTTCTAAGTGAAATAAGCATAACAAAATCACAAGTAATTATCAAGAAGAGAAATTTGAATTAAACGACCCTAATTTCTTCGCAGTTTGATTGGTTTCCGGTTCATGCTGGTCAGTTTTTAAAACTATGTTTTAAAATTGTTTGTCCATATATGTTTGAATGGGTTAGAACAAGAATCCATCTTGATTTGCACACACTGCTAGGGAACACAATATTTGCATGCTTGTTGAGTGCACAACCTTTGCACATTCTCATCCTCTTGATTTTGAAGTGTGACAATCCCTGTACTAGCTCCTTTAGGTAGTTAAGGTGACCAAATATTTTGTGGAATAGTTGGTATAATGTCACTACTATGTACTAAACCTCCATGTTTGATTAGGAGACCAACATCAATCCATCTTAACTCTGAATCTACCAATCACCAAGAGGAATCAAATCTCTTGACATGAAAACCTCCTTTTGAGTACAAAACTTGAGGAAGGGTTTGCGCCTCAAGAGATTTGATTCTTCTCAGTGTTTGGTGTATCTGAAGTTAAGATGGATTACAACTAGTTCTTAATAATACTATTTCTGCTATATATAAATTTCACATCTGTATATATAAAAATATTCTTATTTTTAATTTTATTTAAATCATGATAATACGTTTAGTTACATACATATGCACTTGGCATTTTTCTTTGACATGTTTTTATCATTTTTTTTTTATAAATAATTTTTTAGTGTGATATGCATAACATTGATTATGTGTGTGTGTCTAGAGCTTAGAAAAAGAGTTTATTGGAAGTATTAATTTTATATGTTTATTAATCAAATTGGAATATGAAGTTATGAAATATCATGATTACAGATATGAATCATCATTTTTTTAATTTATATGATAAAATGGATCTTTCTTAATTTATAGTTACTTATTTCTAATTATACATTTATTAATTAAATTTAAACATGAAGTTTTGAAATATCATAGTTACGAATATGAATCCTCATTATTTAAATTTCTTTTAATGTTTTATGCATATTATGAAATTTTTCTTGAAGAAATTGTTTGTAATTTTATTAATAAAAACAAAATTACAATATAATCAATTGAATTGAATTGAGTTATTGTTTTATTATAATTGTTTTAATTCAGCCAACATCGCCCACATGTTTAGGGGCAGCATCAAAAGGAAGGAAGCAAGTGGACTCCTCTAATCTCCAACAACGTTCGTGGTATCATAAGCTCCTTCCATGGAAGTCTCTTCTGAGCTCCTTTATATTATAATAAATACTTATACCTTATTTCTAGCAATACGTTACACCTTATATTACGATATGACGAATGAAAGTGAAATACAAGCCACGCATGGAAGAACCCACCCCTAGCCAACGAGGTAGGTCCAGTACGTACGCTCTGACTTGTTTACTAAGGGAAGGTATAGTCAAGTGTAGAACCTGGCCCAACCCATCCTAGGTGCATGCCACTTCCCCAGGCAGGAAAGTACGATCTTATAAAAACAAAATTACAATATAATCAATTGAATTGAATTGAGTTATTATTTTATTATATTTGTTTTAATTCAGTTAACATTATGTTTTATTATTATTATTTTTTGATCATTGCTTTACTGCAACATCTCATCTAATGCGTCACTACAACATCTCCCCCATATTAAACTGTAGAGTGCCTCTCGACACACGAAACAGCCTACAAAGGTCACCTTCTTGTATTACTTTGGCCAGAACTTAACCATTGTCTTGGTTGTGCTCTCTTGTAGTAGCCTGCTAATCATCAACCTATTGCACACCATAGTTTTAAAAACTGAGGCGGTCTGACTTTGAACTGATTAAACAGGTCAAGTAGATGTGGCCCCGAGTCAACTCGGTTAACAAACTAGAATGGTGGGCTAGTTTCGATAGGGTGTTGGGTTGGATTTGCTCAGGAAATTGGATAGGTGAACCAGCATGTACCGTTCAAAACCGGTTGAGTGGATAGGGCCTCGAGTTGACTTGGTCAACAAACTAGAACAATGGACTAGCTTGGATAGGGCCCCGGGTTGACTTGGCTCAACAAATTTATTCGATGAACAAATTTGGATAAGGCCTCGGGTTGACGTGGCTCAACAAATTAAAATAGTGGACCAGTTTGGATAGGGCTGGATAGGGATACTGACAGACCAATTTGTACATGTTTGGTATTAAATTGGTCCATTGGTCCAATTACCAAATCTCTACAAATTGGTTTGAATTGATGGAGTTTGTCATGAATGGCCGAGCTAGCTCGTGGAATACACAAAAAAAGGCAAAACAATGGTCATGTAGAGCCCATGAGCATTAGGAAAAATCTTGGGGCTTTGTGGCAAAATGGAAAATGTGAACAAGAGCAACTAGGGTAGACCATTTCTCCTCTGATTTCCTCCAACTTTGAAAGATGACGTCCATGCATTTTAGTATTATTTTATTCACTAGGGTTTTTAGCATTTAAACTAGGGTTTTCACGTTGTTTTCCTTTTGGCAACAGATCTTGTGTTTGAATGGGGAAAAACACAATACTTCTAAAGTGGTTAATATGTAAATACAATGCATGGAACCTAAAATTCAAGAGTCGTACATTGTTTGATGGGTTCGATCTTTTGATGTTGTTGGGAATATGAAATAAATTATTTCTTTAAAATTTAATTATTTTATGTCACTAAGTCCTATTTGATTTGAATCTAAGTTGAAACCCGAGTTCAAATCTGAGTTTGAGATTTAAAACTATGATTCACACACTTAAGATCAATCATCCCTAAATTGAAAGAATATTATTTGTTAAGTTGTGAACATACCAAACATTATCTAGATCAAGAACATCACTTGATGGCATGCAAAAGTAGATAGATCCCATTCTAGTAATTGGTTAAGTGGCATCATCACCCATCTTCACTTGTAGGACAACCTCCTATTCTTGAAGTCTGCTTAAAGCCTTCTTGTTGATGGTCATGTCACATGTGTCATGATGCTCCATAGTCCACATATCACCCTACATTAGAGACTATCAATGGAAAGGCACAAAACCATGGAGAGGGGTATCTTAAGCTTTGATGCTAGCTCATTCACTTTTGTAGAAGCTTTTGTACTCTTTACAAGCTTTTTATGTTGTTTTTATTGACCCTCCTCTTGCCTGTTCGTAGGAAACATAGATGCATAATGGGCCATCTTGTTGCACTTGAACCACTTCATGCGATTCGTCTTTCATCCCTAGGTGAGAAGAACATGAATCTTCCTTCTTTCACTTTTAACTGCCTCTTGCCCTCCTTTCCTCCCACTTTCTTGTTGACTGCTAGGTCTTGGATCTCCTCCATTGTAGTTGGCTTTGTTTCTAGCTATGTATTCTCTTGGATAAAATCATGCCAAAGCTTCTTAATGGTGCATAACTTTTCATGAGGCACATAGACCTTTCATAAATTGACCCCAAGGGGGGGAGAACCAATTTAGTGCTATGGGAACGAACTCCTCATCTAGGAACTTTAAGCTGATAGTAGCAAATTGTTATATCAACCCAATGATCTTCATCAAGTTGCTAGCCACCCTATTTGTGTCACTAATGTGTGTGCTGGGGAGCTTGTTTTTCATGAATATCTTACAAGGAATGAGTAACTCCACACATGATAATTTCCATTAATATGCAATTAGATATATAGAATGGAGTGACCCTTAGTTTTATTTTCCAAGGTTTCCTTCATTTTCGTATTTTCCTTTCTTATTTATTTACAAATTTATTTACAGGACAAAAATCCCCAAGGATTATGTCCAACATTCTCCCCTCTTAAATCGAATGGGTGTTTGTGAGCCTAATTATCATTTTGAATTTTTCAAACTTTTCTCTTCCAAGTGCTTTGGTGAAGATGTTGCAATTTTCTCATTTGTGGAACAATGTCTTTAATGAATAGTCTTGGCCTCTACATGATATGGAATCAAATGATACTTTGTATTGATATGTTTGGTTCGATCATGGAATCTGTGATTCTTGGCCAACTTGAAAGTAGAATTAAGTATTGTCAACTAGAAGAGGAGTGGAATTCCCTTGTTTCTCCAGCAAATATCAAGAATTTTCTTGACCAACACAATCTCCTTTGTTGGTTCTGCAACTGCCACATATTCCCTTTTGTCATGGAATTTGCTAGAACTGATTGTTTGCGTGACATCTTGGAGATGACATCTTGGAGATAGATGCTGATCCAAGACTTATGAGATAGCCTGAAGTTGATTTTCTCTTTTCTTTGCATTTGATAATGTCTGAATCAGAATATCTAATCAAACTGAAGTCATCCACTTATGAATATTTGACTCCAAATTATGGAGTTATTTTTTAGTACTTAATAACTCTTTTTGCAACAAACCAATGTACCTCACAAGGCTTTTGCATAAATTTGGAAATAATCCCAACATGAAATGAAATATCAGGGCTGCTAGTGATGAGGTAGATAAGACTTTCCACAAGCTATCTGTACTTGGTTGCATCCTCAAATTCATTCCCTTCTTTTGATGAGAGGTTCAAATTCCATTTCGTTGGATTAGATAGAGGGTTGCATTCAACCATGCCAAACCTGTTCAACAGTTCTCCAATGTACTTCTTTTGGGAGATGAGTATATACTTTGGATGTTGAGTCACTTTAATGCTAAAATAGTAGCGAAGATGTCATAGATCTGTCATCTTAAAGCCCTTCTTCAATTATTTCTTTATGGATGCAATATAGTTCTCATTGTTCCCTATTATCAACAAATCATCTACACATACTACAAGTCATTCAACAATTTTTCCAACTTTCTTGACAAGAAAAGTTGCTTAAGTTAGCTGTTCATAGTAGGCTCACAATGCTTGTTTTAGGCCGTATAAGGATTTGATGAGTTTGCATACTTTTTGTTCTTGCCCCTTCATAACAAAACCTTTTGGCTGAGCCATGAAAACATTCTCTCTCAAGTCTAAATTCAAGAAAGCAGGATTCACATCCCATTTGATGAACTTTCCATCCATTTTGAGTTGCATAGGCAAAGAGAGTTCGGATGGTGGCCCATTTCGCTGTGGGGGAAATGTCTTCTCATTATCAAAACCATCTTTCTACACAAATCCTTTTGCCACAAATCTTCCTTTGTGCTTTTCAAGTGAGCCATCTGATTTATACTTGTTTTTGTAGACCCATTTGCAGCCAGTTGGTTTGGTTCCAAATGGAGGGTCCACTAGCTTCCATGTTCCATTTTTTATGAGAGCATCATAGTCCTTCATTGCTTCTTTCCATTCATCATGAGAATCATCTTCTTTAAAGGAAGTTGTTTCAAAGTTTGTAGATAAATTCAGTTCAAAATCATATGAAACATCCATATCATCCATATCATTTGAATTAGAAATATCTACATTACCTCCATCTTGTTTGGTGGAACCATTGGTTCATGTCTTTCCGACCTCATTAGGATGATCACTTTCAAGTGTTTTGATGAGCCATTTTGGGGGTTTCTTTTTTGAGATGGCCCATGTTGTTCCATTGATTAAGATGGGGCTGTGTCAAGATTTAGCCTTCTAGTCCTCTTAATCACAACTTAATCACGTCATTGAAAGGTCTTCTTGATTTGATGATGTGGTGAAAACTTCATGAGAAGGAGATGGTGCTTCAAACGGAGATTCCAGAGATTGATCCAAGATAGGGATCCCCACATTAAGATGCGGAATCTCATTTTTAAATTCATGATGTCTTTACATGAGTGAAACTATCCAAACAATCAAGCTCCCACTCAACAATGTTGTCATTCTTTGAAGAGTCAAGAAACATTACATCTTCAAAAGGAATAAACTTCTTGTTTACCTCATCACAAAGACGATGTGCCTTGGTGGTATCTAATTACCCCAAGAAGAAGCACTCATGAATCCTCGCATCAATCTTGCTTCTTTGTTCCTTGGTAATCAAGGCATAGCAGGTGGAGCAAAAGACCATGAGATGCCTTACCGATGGAATGTGGCCTTACCACATTTGATAAGGAGTTTTATTTTTAAGAGCATGAGATTTTTCACATGCATTGCACATAGAACTGCATCAACCCAAAACACCAACTTTACATTCTTGAAAAACATCATGGAACATACCATATTCAAGATGGTTTTGTTCATTCTTTCAGCTACACCATTTCATTGAGGATTGTTTGAAACTATGGTTTGATGTTGAATCCCATGGTGGTGAAGACAGTTTTCAAATTCATTAGAAGTATATTCTCTTCCATTATTAGTATGAAGAGAGTCACTATGTGATTGTGCCTCATTTTTAATCCACAAAAGAAAATTTTTGAAAGTTTCAAAATCTTGAAATTTATTTTTTAACAAGTACAAATTTTGGTGTAATCATCAATAAAAGTCAGTATATATTAATTTTAATTAGCAGAAGGAACATGCATAGGACCACACAAATAAGAATGTATAAGTCCAAGTTTTCTACATGCTTTGAAAGTGGAATCATGAAAGAATTGTTTGATATGATTTCCAAGGATACAAGCATCACATTACTTTAGTTTCCTACGAATAGTAGGGAAACTAAAAACACTATTTTTTAGTAAATGAAGACTATCATAATTAATATGCCCAAATTTAGCATGCAAATGGAAGACCAGATGGCAATGTACCTTTATTAGGATGAGAGATGTATGCAAAATTATATATATCAGTGGATCTCCTTTTCAACTTCAACAATCTTTCATCCTCCACTCCAGTCATGACAACCATGTTGCTAGATGCCTTATTTCTATTTTACCATCAAATATATGAATAATCTTGCTAGAGAATGTGCACAAGGGAAAATAGATTTCTTCGCAACTCTGGAAGGGTAGAGTACATCATGTAGAAGACAATCAAGAAATCTAGGTAGTTTAAGCATGATGTTGCCAAGTCCTGAGGGTTTGATACTTAATTTATGTGCAAAATACACTGTTCCATCTACATTGTCACTAAAAAATTCAAAAAAGTCTCTTTGGAATGTCACGTTGCATGTTGCTATGTCAAATGGCCATGCATCTCCCCAAGAAGCAAATGAAGTGTGATTTAAATCTTTTGTCACTCCAATATTGCACTGTGCAACAATATAATGAAAAGATTTAGGTGCTTTACCTTTTGTGGATATGGTGTTTTACCTTTGTCTTCTTTCTGGTTTTATTTATTTTGATCTTCTCCCTGGGGATTCTACATGTTGATACATCATGTCCATCTCTGTTGCGATGAACGCAGTGAAGATTAGATCTTTCTCCTTGATAGTATATACTATTTAACCCCCTTGCCTCTCAAATTCTTTCTTCCACATCCTCTTTTACCACCACTTCCTTTAGAAGAATCGTGTGACTGATTCTTCCCTTTTTGAGCAAGGCACATTGTTTTTTCACAAGGATGAGTTGTTGTCTTCTTTGTCCCAAATGCTTTCTCTCATTCTATGATTTTCTCCACCAAAGAGTCAAATGTAATGGACTTGAGTTGGTCGCTAGCTTGTAGAGATTCAAGATAGTGAGAGTATGTAGGGTAGAGGACCTTGATGAAGGTTGTGAGAAGAATGTCTATCCTCACTCTAGTGGCATCTACGTCATGCATGATGGCTTTGATTTCAAAAGCTAGATCCAAGTGATCATTATCTTCCAACTCAAATTTGAAGAGTTTGATCATCAATTGAACATACTCTTTATCTGAGTGTGAGTCATACAAATCTTTTAACTTCTTTAATTCACCATAAATATCTGTAATGGAAACAATATGATCAATAACCTCTTCATTTACAAATGTAGTAATAAGGGCATAGGCTTTGTTGTTCTTATTCTTCCAAATGGCTAGCTCCTTATCTGATTCAGGCTTGGTAGGTGCGTTGTCCTCTTCTTTTTCAGTGTGCTTAATCTTATTGGACCATTCTCTATAGTTCTCTTTGCCAGTTAGCACTACTCAGACAATGGAGATGAGGGAATACATTTTGAACAGATCTTTGAGCTAATCAAGAGGTCTTGGATAATCAAAATCTTTGCAACAATAACCTATGGTGGAAAATGATATATCTCTACAGACAAAAACTGCCCTTGAATTTCAAATTGCTGTCAACATTAGAATGGTAGTCTCATATACTTTGTTCTTTTCATATGTCATGGTGAAAGATTTTAAAATATTTTCAAATCGCTGTCATTGTTGCACAAAAAATCAATGAAGAGCATAAAGTGAGTTCAACCAAATGTTGATGGACCTTTCTCTGTGCCATGAATGATGCACTTGTTGGTGGACTGTCTTCTGAATGATGAATCTCTGTTTTCAAAATTCTTGGAGTATATCCCGATTCCTAAGTTACCAGGAAACAGAAATGGGTACGGATCTGGGCTTGGATTCAGATACGATTCACCATATTTTTGAAAAGCTAGGATCTAGAATTGGTGGGGAAATCTCATGTACAAAAAATACGATAATAAATTTTTTTAATTTTATGGAAAATACTCAAAATTTAAAATCAAAACCATTCAGGAATCACAACATTAGAATTGAAATCATTAGATAATTTATAAATCTGAAGATTGAAATCATGATGCATCATGCTTTATACAAAAAAGATATCAATAAACACAAAATTGAATGTCTCATCAATGATCACCCTATTGATACGATGATGTAGAGCAGGATTAAATACGTGTCCAAAAATGGGTCTACATGCTCATTATTTAAATATTTAAACTCTACATCATGATCTACCTATTATCTTCCTTGAAATTTTCCTTGAAATCTAAAAGTTCCCATCTAGTCACAATGGTAAATGAATATTGCACATTGTTTGAGATCATGCTATAGTCTATGTTTTATTCTATTCTAAGACGACTCTTCATCTAGAGTTAGATGAGATTGATCTAATTAAATTATTAATGACACAACCATCCTTCGTACATTATATATTATTATCTATGTATTATCTCAAATCTTTCCTGTTGGTATTATAAAAAAATGAAAATTAGAATTTTGATGTGTCAGGCCTTTCTAGCTAGTATTATCATTTTCTGTACCACCTATAAGTGATTAATAACTTATACAATTATGCAACTTACATTTTAATAATAAGCAATCTAACTAGAACTCTAAATATAATATTTTCTTTTTAGGGTTTCAAATAGGTGGCAAATATCTTTAAAAATAAAGCAAAAATGCTAATGTCATTTTCTTTGGATCCAATGTATGAGGGCCAGCCAACACATGATCCATTTTAGTAGTAGGGGATTCATTAGCATTGTATTTGTTTTCGGGTTTGGAGGAGATCTATTTACGTGGCGGATCCTACATGGATGTGTATTCAAAACGTGGATCCACAAATCCAACATCAAGACCCCATGGATCTAGTAACACAAAGTATATCCAAGTTAGTTCATTTCGAAAGTAAATCCTTGTTTTACACAAGCATCTCACTCCATATGGTCTCGATAAGCTGGATGCGAGGGAACTATGATGCCAATGACTCGCGTAGAGATCTATGCCTTTACGCTCGTAAAGAAACCAATCATCTGTTGATGTTTGTAACTTAGGTAGGTACTTCTGCACAAACCTAAGTGTCTAGGCATGCAGAAGGCCTAAGTATCAAAGCATGTAGTAGTTGCCAAAGTTTCTTTAGACATGCTTTAGTGTGAGCAAGTTGCATTTGTAACTTAGCCTAAGTTAGATTTAGGAAAACACATAATTATTATGTTGGTTTATTGAGTTAATGTAAATTTAGGAAAAGTAAATTATTTACCTTAATAATTATGTTTTAATCTCAACACTTGATATGAAGTGAGGCAAGATCTAATCTCGATTGTGAATCATTTTGGAGATTAAGGTTAGGTATTTAGCTCAATATAAAGTTATAAAAGCAAAGCTAAAAGAAAGAAAAGACACCATACAATGACACAAGATTAAAAGAGGCTTCTCTACTAAATAATATATTTCATAGACTCTTTTTTAATATGGAAGCCTATCTTGTTTACATAGGATTCCTTTCTGCTCCTGTAGTTTGATTCTGTTGTCTGTTGTATAATGCCTTCGAAGTGTCCATAGAAATTAAGATCATCGATTGTGGTTTCATTTATAAAACTAATCTCTTCTTCCACCCATGCATCTCGTGCTTTTGCATGCAAGGGAATAATCAGGAAACATTGTAGTGTATACTGTGATGATACCTGGAAGGGTGACTATTGTCTGTAGCACCCCATGAAGATTAAATTTCTGGAAGTGCAATTAAATGGAAAAAAGTGTAACTTGGGCAGACCATTATATTACATGTCATTGCTTTCACCCGTCTTGACCTCATTTTATTATGGGATGTTTTAGCCATTCATCTCTTTTGTGAGACAGATGGGAGTAGTGCAATTTGCTGGAATTGTCTCAAGGTGTTTTGATTCAGCTCATCCAAATTCAGTCTGATAAATGAGTGGTTGGATGATGCATGTCTTATTTTGATTTAATTCATGGTTCTCCCTTGTGAGATCAAACTTAATATAATAAGAGCTTCTGTGATTCCAGAATGAGGAAAGAAACAATCGTACATTTTCGTGATGTAGATGATATGTAAAGTAACAGATGAAGAACTTTCAAACGGTTACGTACTACCAGTATCGTTTTATACTAATAACATACGCAAACAGATGTAATTGCGTAAGAATTTCTTTTTTCCCTTACAAAAGTGATGGAGTAACTTTTCATGTTACAAAAGTGATGGAGAAACTTTCATGGTACAAAAGTCATGTAGTGACCCCTTATTTGGATTCATATTGAATTATAATGTGAATGTTGAAACAACTATGATGCTGTCAAGTACAAATAGTTCGTTATAAACCATGCTTAATTTTTTTTCTCACATTTGGTATGGCCCTACAATAGTCACGGTCCAAGAATATGATATTCTAGATAAATTTTGGATTTGATTTCGAAATTTTAAAAACTGGTAGTCTTTTTGGATTCCTGAAGGGCTTAATATGTGGCTGCCTTGTTCTACATACACTTCGTTATCTTTAGTTTGACAAATATTTGAAATCTCACGAATGCTATGTATGCATAGTTGATAGTATGTTCACACATTTGTTTTTTATTTGGAAATAGCTTTCTTTGTCATAATTGGTGAGTCACAGATTTAACACCAGCAAGTAAAAGTTAATGTTTTGTCTTATTAGTCTACGTTGTATAGACCTTAGTTACTGATTGACATATTCAGAGTGATGAGATGCCGACATTGCTGTGGCACATGATCTTATTTTATTTCATGCTTAATTAAATCGCCAACTAAGCTGTATTTTGGAGATATGTACATATAATCTGCCCACAATTACAGGACATGTAACACATGATTCATTGCTTCACGAGAGTTTGAAGAAAAGCAAAACACATGAATAACAGAACGGCCTTATGAGAATGTCTCTCAAACTAGTCTAAATCCAATAGCAATTGAAAGAGACTTTGCCGATTGAAGTTTACATTTCTTAGCTTGGCATTTTTACTTACAAATTACATGTAGTCGTAAAACTTCTTTTATCTTTTTGCTGTTCGTATAAACGAAAAAGGAGTATATGGGTTAGATGTTAATTTCTGGTGAAGCGAGGGAAGCTGTAATGGTGATACAAGGATTAATTACGTTAATCAAGAATACTTCATTACGTTGAGTCTTTAGACATTCTGAAATGTGAATTGTTTAGAGATAACTGATTTGTGTATCATCAATCTAACAATATCATTCTATTTATCATTATCATTCTCTTTAATATAATAAATATACAATATGCATTTTTTTTTAAATAATAAAATAGGTTTATGGCGTCCATAAACTTTCTGTCATCCATTTGAAAATGATATTCTATTTTGTATAATATACATACAATTTGTTAAGAATGTACACTCTATAAAAATGCTCATGGGCATAGAGAAATTATATCCTTACCATTGAAGTTGGTGTTTGAAAAAAATGAAATAACGGGATATTACAATTAAATTTGTATAAACATTTCAACTATGCATGATTTGGTTAAGGCTAGGAAGCAAGGTGTAGTTTTGAACATGTTTTGGTTTATCTATCTAAGCTTTTGACACCACAATAGTTATTAGGATTAGAATTGTGCATTGCTTTGGGAGTCTAACTTGAAGATTTTGATACAATGCTTATTAAGAGTTTTGGTTATATTTGGGTGTGTTTCAAAGCTTGTAGCTTTTTATTTTTGGGTATATATATATATATTTTAAATAATATTTTGGGCCCTTGTTTGGATTTAGGGTTATGTTGACTCTTTTTTTCTTCTTGACTTTTTAAGAATTGTACACACATCTATAATGTTAAGCTTGGTGGTCAGTGTCAGTGATTGAATGTTTTTCTTGGAATCATGTGTTTTATTTGTAGAATTGACATTTTTATAAATGGACAATTTTGATTTTTCTTTTCATTCTACAATTGATTAATCCACAATAACTTTTAAGTAAATGAACATTAGTTAAAGAAAATACCTATTATCAAAAAAGTTTACACATTCTTCAAAATTGCTTTGCTAAACAAATTTAGCATTAGTATTAACAAATTTTTTCAAGTATTCATTCAAATCATCGGCTAAATATCCACAAGACAAAATCCTACGCTCTTCAATTATTGGTTAAAGACACACTGGACAAAATCCTTGAATAACAACCCATTAATTAGGCTTGTAAATAAAATATATGAAAATAAGGAAAAGTAATTTCAATCATCTTTGTGTTAATAAGTTCACAGAGAACTTTACAATATAGTCCACAATATTATAGTCAATGTTAAATATGAGATCCCATATTTAAAAATAGTTACTTGTAAGTTAATGTTAGGTTAAAATTTCAAGAGGTGAGGTAAGGAAGTTTGATAAGTGTTTTCATGATGATGACTCTTTTTACAATTTTGTAATTATAATGAGTATGTTTATTGAATTGGACTTAAATGATATTTGAATTAGTTATGGTTTATTTCGAAGGTAAATTAATAATAATTAGTAATAATAACAATAATTATAATAATATTACTGGGTTTGTCTTACTTAGCAAGAGGAAGAGTAGGAGAGGTATGGAAAGAGAAGAAAAAGGAAAGGAAGAGAGAAAAAAATGAAGAAAAAGAGGAGGAAGATTTAGGGTAGGGTAAGAAAAATAGGAATGAGAAGCAAATGGAGGAGGTGGGAGAAAAGGAAAGGGAAAGAGGAAGGACATGGATAAAAAAGAAGAAAACTAGGAAGGGAAAATGAGGATATATATAAGAGGAAGAGGAAAACTAGGGAGGGGAAAAAGGAGGGAGATAGAGAAGGAAAAGAGGGATAAAGAAAATAGGGTGGGGGATGAATGTGAAGGAAAAATGAGAGGGAGTTGAGTGAGAAAAAGAGGAATAGGGCGAGGAAGGAGAAGCAGAGGGAGATTAAGAAGGGGATAATCATAATGACTAGAGGAAGAAAGCATGAGATGGACAGGAAGAATGGTGGAAACTTGTATACTTTATATTTGAAATTGATAGATAGGGACACATTATTGCTTATTTCCTTTTTTCCAAATCCCATGCAATTATGTTGTGTTAGTGTCATTTAAGTGATGCACAACTCATATTTTTATCGATTGTTTTGACACAATGGAAACTGTTGTATTGTATTGATATCAATTTCATTTTTTGAGTTGAAATATTAATATAACAAAATTATGTTTGTAATATTAAATAAAATTATCATCATTGCCATCATCATATTATAATAATAATGATGGCGAAAATAATAATAATATCGAACAAATTGAATAATAATAATAATTTAATTGAGCGTCGTAGCTTAGCTAGGCATTAAATAATATTAATAGATACATTTGAAACATGTATATATTCATATTTGCAGATAGAAGCTGGAGGTAGTATAGTCTAATGAAGATTGCAACAAGAAACAGTGAAGGAGGCATCCTGAAACATCATCCTTGATCCTAGTTGGAAAATAATCACCTAAACTAGGTGGGGCCCACACAGGCTATTTTTAGGTGTATGTCTATTTTTAAACATGGTGAGCATATTCTATAAGTTGCGGGATGCTATTTGTGGATGGTTGGTCAAGTTGGAAAAATAGATGGACTTTTATTTTTAGACATATTGGGCGGAATCTATTTTTAGATTGCCAGTCTAAAAATAGATAAGTCGAATATTATTAGCTCTTAATAATATTTGGACTCTGAACATTATCTTATTCTCTTGGAGCACTTCAGTTAAGTGCACAGATGTGGCACAACAGCTGAAAGAAGGAATTACGCTATTCCTGAGGGTTTACTGGAGCTATTGCATGGAGGACTCTAGTTAGAACTCATGTGACAAAGTTTGGTGGAGTTGGTGAAGTAGTTGGTGGAGTTGTATTTAGTTTAACTCAGTTAGACTCAGTTGAACTAGCTATATCTAGTCTAACTGATTGATACACTAGTGAGAGTGGTGTGAATTAATTAGTTAATTAATTCACTAAATAATAACTCATTAATCAACTGAAGAATACATCAGTTAACTACAGTGGATGGCAGTTTCAGTGGAGACCAGTGGAGAGATAGGGGAAATAGAAAGTGTGACTATCAGTTGTGACTATAGTGATGCATTGATTGCATCCAACACTCAGTGGAGATGCCTATGAGGATTGCGTGAGCAAGGATGGAGCAATTCTAGTTCATTTAGAGCCATTCTTCAGCAGAGATTGCGCAGTAGAGGCAGGTTAGCAGGTGGCAAAGATTGGTGCATGGATTTGCAAGACCGGGCCTGATTAGTGTGTAGCGATTGTATTGTACTGAGAGCTTGAAATGTTCAGATTTGTATGAGTATTGTTACATGATCTCTATGATATATATTATATACAGATAGTTGGAGTTTTTAGCTTTAGGCTTTCCTGTTAAACAACTGTGTTAATGTGTGTGAATTTTTATTGTTTCATGTGTGCATTGCAATTGATTTAATTTTCGGATGTGATGATCAATGGTGGAATATATTCTGTATTGTGCATGAATTTAAAATAATGTGTGATCAGGAGAATCTTGGATATATAACACATAAGTTATATAATTTCTACATGGTATCAGAGCAGTTGATCATTGGAGCAGATTGCAATTATTGAAGCGGTTGAGTTTTGTGCTGGTGGAATTCGAATTTGCTGTAGTGTTTTCTTGGTGTCGAAGTTGAGCATTCATTGAAATGTTTTTCAATGGATTGCGATTGGAGTATGCCCTTGATGGGAGATTGAATTATATTGCATGGAAGGACATGATGGAGGCAGTGTTGGATGATAATGGGTTGAAGGAGTTCATCGATAGCGATGTTCCTAAACTGGGTTCTAGCGATGCAGCCGCACTTGACGCATGGCAAAAGAAGGTAGCGAAGTGTTGAAGGATTCTGTTGGATGGTGTGAAGGACCACATTGTGTCTAGCCTTCATGGTAAAGCCACTCCATTTTTAATGTGGAAGGCTTTGACAGACTTGTTCCAAAGCAGAAGTGACCAGAGGAAGTTGGCACTTAAAGACAAGCTCAGAAAAATAAAAATAGAGAAGAATGACACTATTCCGATATACTTGACAAAGTTTGTCCACTGCAGGGATGAGCTTGGGAGTGTAAGAGTTAGTGTGGATGAAGAAGACTTGGTGAGCTTGGCTCTCCTTGGGCTTTCGAAGAGTTGGCATAGCTACGAAGACTATGTCAATGGATGGGAGAAACTGCCAGGATGGGAGCGACTTTGGTCGGATCTTGTGCAGGAGGAGATAAGGTGGGATACCAGGGATGGATATTAATCAAAGAATGAAGATGAAGAAGATTGCGCTTTGGTTGCCAAGGCAAAGAAGAAGAAGGGGAAGAAATTCAATTCTATATCTGAGGCTGGTAAAGATGGCAAAGAGCGTGACATGTCCAAAGTGAAGTGTTTTCATTGTCACGAAAATGGGCATTTCACCACAAATTTTCCACAGAAGAAGAAGAACAAGTAGGCTGTTGGAGCTGCAGCTGGTGAGGCTCTTGCCTCGCAATTTGAGCTTGACTTCTCATTGATCACATGCATGGTGTCCAGTGCATTGGGATCGGGGTGGTACCTTGATAGTGGTGCTTCCTTTCACATGACGGGAGATGTGAATCTTTTCAGTGACTTGGTGGAGAAAGATCTCCAGTTGCATGTTGAGTTGGGCGACAATGGACGATATAATGCGACCGACATTGGTACCATTACCTTTCAGAGGGAGTCAGTGCAACTCATTCTTTTACAAGATGTAGTGCATGTTCCAGGTTTAAAGAAGAATTTAATCTCAATGGCAATGTTAGAGGATAAAGGCTATGATGTTGTCTTTAGTGAAGGAAAAGTTTTCCTTTGGTACAAAGCAACAGGACAAGTCAAGAAGGTTGAGATTTGAGCGAAGAATCTCTATAGACTTGAAGTAGATGGGATTTCTACGGAGCTTCCTACTGTTGGGAAGTGCAAGAAAGCCATGCAATTCAAGCTTGAGAGGGAGCTGGATTTGCATGCAGGTAAGAGTGAACCTCAGGATGTGGAGCAGCCACAAGATGAGGATCATGGAGTGGGAGCAACCACTCATGCAGAGAAATTTCGTGTCAGATGGGCAGAGGGAGTGCATGCAACTATACCACCAGGTGAGAGGTGGGGCGACATGCATGAGTAATCCCAAGAGGAGATTTCTGGGCAGGGTTCATTGAGATGGTGTGGATCTTATGAATTGAACCTGGCTACGAGGAGCCCATAGAGCAGCAGCAGCATGATCATTTGGATTGATGCAGTGAGATCAAAGTGACAGTGTTGGATACTGGAGTGCGGTTCAAAGTTGACAGCAAGTGCAGAGTGCATGGGTGCAGAGTTCAAAAGTGCAGTGGTTCCTGAAGACGTGCAGTTGGTACCAGTAGAATTCGAAGAATTTGATGACAGATGCATTAGACTGATTGAGTTGTTTGGAGCCTTTCAATTTTGGAAGAGTTGTAGAGTAGATGCATGGAGTTGCAGGGCACTTGCAAAGGTTGCAGGGTGAATGCATGAAGTTGCATGTCACATGCAAAGACAATGCTTTCTTGTTGAGAGGGAGTGTTGAAGATTGCAACAAGAAACAGTGAAGGAGGCATCTTGAAACATCATCCTTGATCTTAGTTGGAAAATAATCACCTAAACTAGGTGGGGTCCACACAGGCTATTTTTAGGTGCATGTCTATTTTTAGACATGGTGAGCATATTCTATAAGTTGCGGGATGCTATTTGTGGATGGTTGGTCAAGTTGGAAAAATAGATGGACTTCTATTTTTAGACATATTGGGCGGAATCTATTTTTAGATTGCCAGTCTAAAAATAGATATGTCGAATATTATTAGCTCTTAATAATATTTGGACTCTAAATATTATCTTATTCTCTTGGAGCACTTCGATTAAGTGCATAGATGTGGCACAACAACTGACAGAAGGAATTACGCTATTCCTGAGGGTTTACTGGAGCTATTTCATGGAGGATTTCAGTTAGAACTTATGTGATAGAGTTTGGTGGAGTTGGAGAAGTAGTTGGTGGAGTTGTATTTAGTTTAACTCAGTTAGACTCAGTTGAGCTAGTTGTATCTAGTCTAACTGATTGATACACTAGTGAGAGTGGTGTGAATTAATTAGTTAATTAATTCACTACATAATAACTCATTAATCAACTGAAGAATACATCAGTTAACCACAGTGCATGGCAGTTTCAGTGGAGACCAGTGGAGAGATAGGGGAAAGAGTAAGTGTGACTATCAGTTGTGACTATAGTGATACATTGATTGCATCCAACACTCAGTGGAGATGCTTATGAGGATTGCGTGAGCAAAGCTAGAGAAATTCGAGTTCATTTAGAGCCATTCTTCAGCAGGGATTGCGCAGTAGAGGCAGGCTAGCAGGTGGCAAAGATCGGTGCATGGATTTGCAAGATCGGGCTTGATTAGTGTGTAGCGGTTGTATTGCACTGAGAGCTTGACACGTTCAGCTTTGTATGAGGATTTTTACATGATCTCTATGACATATATTATATATAGATATTTGGGGTTTTTAGCTTCAGGCTTTCCCGTTAAACAACTGTGTTAATGTGTGTAAATTTTTATTGTTTCATGTGTGCATTGCAATTGATTTAATTTCCGCATGTGATGATCAATGATGGAATAGATTCTGTATTGTGCATGAAGTTAAAATAGTGTGTGATCAGGAGAATCATGGATATATAACACATAAGTTATATAATTTCTACATAATCAAATGTATGGATCAAAACTTTTTATCAAATATAAACCACCAAGAAAACAACCTATGATGGACTACACCTTAGTATGAAAAACAAATTAGATACAAAATATATTAAATCCGACATTCAAAAATCACTTTCCCATTTGTTAGTGATAATTTCTAATGTTAGAAGAAATGGACTTTAAGAAGTCAGAGTGTTATAAAACATGAGGTATAGGGAATGACACAAGGTAACTATTATTTTCATTATTTATTGATATGTAAACTATCATGGATATTTTTTTGTCCAATTCATTGCAATGTATATATTAAAATAAACTGGAATCTATACTATGAAGGGTTAATTCCTTTAGAGTCTAGATCTATTATTATTGATTTCATTGTTAATGCAAAAAACAGATAACATTGAAATGCACATAGAAACACACCAATCACAGTGAACACCAAGAAAACCTAGTTTTAAGGTGAGACAACTATGCTCTTTCTTGTTTGGAATGGAAATATTGCAAATATAAAGAATGCAATATCTGTGGATTTATCTAAGCATTGTGACTCGTGGCCTGCTACAGAATAATAACCTCTTATGTCCTTATCTCTCTTTATCTGCTCTCATCTACTTTTCTCTACCATGGAACAAAATGAGCTTGAATAGAATAAAACCTATTTTCTTCATAGTGGCCCAATTATACCACAACTTGATGACCAACTAGGGGTTAAGTTTGACCCCTTCAACTTTTAACTAGAGTTATAAATTTGACACCTTCAACTTTCAACTAGCGTTATAAATTTGACCCTTCAAGAGTCTTCTTCATATTTTTCACATAAATAGCTCCCTTTCCATGAAAAACGGGGGTTGAAATGGCATCCTTTTGAATAATGGTGATCAATCATGATAGGTCAACCTCAGAGAGACATAACTTTTTGCATCCAAACTCTAATTTGTTTTTCTCTTACAAACAATCATTGATATAATTACTATCAATTAAACAAAAGGATAATAATTCTCTTAGTACATCACTTCAACTTCAAAATATTTAATTTTTTTTCTCACTTGGATTTGATTTGATGTAAATCCAAACAATGTTGTGTACCCAATCATGATGATTTTTGTATTTATTCCTCAACATATATTAAATTGTGCCATCCACATGAATTTCATACAAAACCAAGCAATAAATTTTCAATGCCTATGGCCACCCCCCATAATATTGTGTGTACATATGTATGTGTGAGTGTGTGTGAGAGAGAGAGAGAGAGAGAGAGAGAGAGAGAGATTTGTATTTATGACTCTAGTATCGAACAAAAAACACTCTTTTGGTGCATTGTGGTAATATATATATATATATATATATAGTTGGAACTAAATATATTATCCAAGTATAACCAAGAAAAAACTATACAACAATAAATGTTGGAACACACATAGATACTTTGGCGCGGGGGGTGGGGTGGGGTGTGGTGGGGGCTGAATCAATGTCTCAACAATTTTCATTTTAAAACAATGCCATCAATGATTATAAAAATAAATAATAATGAAGGAAAATACTTATTTTCAAAATAATTTTATAAGAACGTTTGAGGACACCAATCCTCAACAAATCTAGGCTCCAACATGAACATACAACTCTAGGCACCAACCTGGTCTACATCATAACGAAACCAATCCTCAACAACAATTATAGGCACCAACCTGTACCTTTTGTAGGCTCCAACCTATGGGAGATTCCAGTCCCCCAAATTAGCACCAACTCAGTGAATGTGGGCACCAACCCACGAGAGACACCTGTGGAAACCTCAATTATTTTACACTCATGTATGCAATGTAAACATTTTTACAAAAAAAATGGGTTGAGAAATGGGACACAAATTCTAGAGACTAGGGAGGTTACTTGGTAGGAGAATTTTAAATTGTCCCTTATAGTAGAAACACTTGAACTGGTATATAACAACTGATAGCTGGGAAAAAGGGACAATTTTAATTTTCTTATCAATTGTGCTTTTTAAATAAGTGGACAAGCAAACTAGACAAGAAATTTTTGAAAGGAAAAAGGGTGAGTTGCTAGTTGGTATGGTGTGTTGTATTGAAGGTTGCAACAAGAAACAATGAAATTGGAATCCAGAAACAACATCCTTGATCCTAGTGAAAATTAAGCACCTACACTAGTTGGGGTCCACACAGACTATTTTTAGGCAGAGGTCTATTTTTAGATGCATGAGAAAATTCTATTTATAGATGATGAAAAAATTCTATTTATAGATGTATGTGCGAGTTCTATTTATAGATCGCATGTCTATTTTATAAATGCATGTTGACTATTAGTATCCCTTAATATTAGTTGGACAATAAAAAATAATCTATTCTTAATGAGCACTTGGAAATAGTTAATTGAAGTGGAAAATCATTTAGCTATAGGAAATTCGAGTTCAAGGGTTGGTTGGTGGGACATGCAAGTGGACTTAGTTGTAACTGAGTGATTCTAGTTGTAACAGAGTTGGATGTGTAGTTATGCGAGTTGTAAAGTAGTTTAACTCAGTCAAGTGAATTAAAATCAGTTGTGCTAGTTGTAACTGAAGATACACTAGTGAGAGATCAATGAATTAATTATTTAATTAATTCAAAATCAATGGCCATATTTACTACTATTAACTACATGCATGCTAGATCCAGTGGAGACCCAGTTGAGATGTAGGTGAAAGGGAAAATTTGACTATCAATTGTGACATTAGTGGGTGCAAACATGCAACCACACACACATTGGATGTGCCTATGAGTATTGCGCAGCCAAGGTAGGCTAGAATGATTCATTCAGAGGTTCTTGACCATCAGGGATTGTGAAGTGGAGGCATGCTATCTGGAGGCAGTAAATTGGCACATGTATTTGCCAATTTTCGTATGACAATGTGTGACAATTGTATATTGTACTGAGAGCTCTTGAATTAGAGTTTTGTATGAGATTTTTTCATGATCCATGATATATACATAATATATGATAGTGGGGTTTTTCGCTTTATGCTTTCCTGGTAAAAACATTTGTGTTATGTGTGATTGATCTTTCTTCTTGATATTGCAATTGGCGATCATGTTTTAAATTTCCGTAAGAATTTTTGTAGAAGCAATTCTGTATTTAACAATGGAATATAATTGTTAGATCAGGAGAATCCAGACAATACATAATTGTATTAAAATTTCTACATGGTATCGGAGCTATATTATAAATTTTCTACATGGTATGAGAGCAGGAATTATTTGGGTGCACGAGTTTGCAGAGAATATCTGAAAATTTTGATGCAAAATTTTCAAAAAAAAATAGTATATTTGGATTCCTTGCAAAAAAGTACCCAAATTGAAAAAAAAAAACCGGTCGAATTGGAGCTCGGATGAGGGAGATATCGTTGATTTAAAATCAGCTCTTTTGTTATAAAATTTTGCGACGGTGGGAAAATTACAATGTGCGCGAGCCAAGAACCTACACACACAGAGGTACAAGATGCATGCAAAGCTTTGAGGAGAAAAGCAGAGGTTAGTGACTTGGTGGTTGAGAGGGAGCCTCTCAACATGCAGCCTGAGAAGCAGTCTCAGAAGGTTGTGGAGCAACCACAATTGGAGATGTAGAAGAATCTCTATAGATTTGATGTAGATGCGATTTCTACAGAGCTTCCTACCATTGGGAAGTGTGAGAAAGCCATGCAATTTACCCTTGAGAGGGAGCTGGATATGCATGCAGCTAAGAGTGAACCTCGAGATGTGGAGCTGTAATATTCCCAATTAGCTTTGCTAATTGGAGGGAATATTTCATTTTTGTTTAATTTTGCTGCTTTAGTTAGAAATAATAAATAAAGTGAGAAATAAGAGGGGTCACCTCACTTTAGTCACTTCACTTTATAAATAAAGTGTTCTTTTCCTAGTTGATTGACGTTATAACTTAGAGAGGGGGCCTTGGGGGTCCACATGAGTATGATGGGGAGGCATCAGGCTGACCCAAGGTGAACTGCGCAGGCCAAGGAGAGTGAAGGACGCAGTTAAGGTTTTGGAGGGAGTTTAGCATTATAAAAGGTGGGGTTCTCACCTCATTTGGACATGCATGATTTGATATTGATTTGGAGAGCTAGACTTCTGTCTGCTTCAGCACGCCGGTTGTTTAGTCGGTCTGCAGCACTGTTTAGTGCAATCGAGTGTCTCCGGTCGGAGATCTCACCCTTAGCCTCGGGGGACTTCGAGTGCCTGCCCTGGTAAGGTTATTTTTTGGTTTCACCCTTAGCCTCGGGGGACTTCGAGTGCCTGCCCTGGTAAGGTTATTTCTGAGCATCATCCTTCAGTTTCAGTGGTGAGTAGCAGCAGTTTCTGGTGGAGATTTAGAGAGGAGAAAAACCCTTCTGGTGCCTGCGCAGATCTGAGAGGCAGGACGTTGTTCCAGAGGGAGAAAGGACGCAGATCAGATCTGAGAGGGAGGACGTTGTTCCAGAGAGAAGGAAGGACGCAGATCCAGTTGGCTAAGGCAGGAAGGACGAGATGCGGGAACGTTGCGTGGCTCGTCCCGGAGGCCCGCGGATACGAGAGAATCCAGCACTTCTGAGAGTACGATGCGGAAGTAGCATCGGATCCGGCCTTGGAGGATACGGTCCGAGGAGATACGTGGAGCTCCCGACTTGAAGAGTCGGTCTAGGGAAGAGACCAGCACTCCCATGGAATCCCGGCCTTGGAAGATACGAATGCGAGAATCACATGAGATCAGCTGAATCCACGAAGAATAACGTGAGATACGCGCAGAAAGAACCCCTTCGAATGCGGGTGACGGTGGGATACGGGAAAGGCGAGATTGGTCCAACGAATGCGAGGAGAAGAAGAACGCGAGATCCGGTCGAGAGGCCGGTCAGTGAGCGAGTCGGTGGTAGAATTGTGGCGTTCAGTCAGGCACCCGGCTGGAGGAGACAGTCTTACCACTCTTGGAGGTTACGTGGCCGTGTCCTCTCTGTCTTCTGCGCTGTCACTAGCAAAGACAACGTTTTTATTGGTGAGGGTTGGAGGATTGAGATCAGCCATCTTCTAGTCTTCAGTTTGCAGCTTCATTGCATTCCAGTAGCAGCTCTTCTTCAGCCAGCTAGGACGCTGTCCTTATTTGCAGCCATTGTTTGTTTGAGAGGGTCTCCACTTGCCTAGGGCAAGGATAGGTGCACTCATTCTGATTATCTTGTACTCCTATCTATGTGTTCTGAGATTAATAAAATGAGCGACTAGAAAGTTCTGTGTGCTTGATACATGTACGAATTGACATTTGTTGAACTTGTATATACATGCAGCATATTTACGTGTATTCTTTGATTTATTTCCCTTTGGGGATATTACGGTGGTATCGGAAGCATAGATACGCTCGGCTTTGTGGTGCTGGGTACATGGCCTTGGGATAACCCCTACATCGCGGAAGGAACACGAGCGAGGGATGAGTGCATTTCCTTCAGGAGAAGTGATTACGATTAGGGAGCCACGAGGCAGATTCCAGAAGCGAGAAACGACACAAGAAGGGCCCCGAACGGCGTAATCCAATGACGAGATGTGAGGTTTAAAGAGGCGGTCCTCCGTCAATTGCAGGAGACGTCGCAGATAGTGCAGGATACGTCACGGAGGCTCTCGGCTATAGAGATCAGCCAGAGGGAACTCCCTAGAGTTCTTCAGATCGGAGAGGGTTCGAGTATGTCTCGCCACATACCAGTGCACGATGCTATTCCCATTGTGACAGCTCAGCGATCCACTATGCCCACATTCTCGCCAGAAGACACAGGGACAGTAGTGCGGGGAGGTGCACAGAGGGACAATCCAGCACCCACGCGACACACCATGCCTACTTTCCTGGTAGAGGACAAGGGGTCGACAGCACAGAGAGATGTGAGTCCAGCCCAATGGGCAGCCGTTTTTGCAGAGTGGCAGGGCTTAGGCCAGTCATTCATGGATACTCTCCCCTTTGAGCGCTATCTCCAGTATCGATGCGGCATCAAACCCCCTGAGCATGAGCAGCACCAGCATAAGGGGCGCGGATACCACCGTGATGACCACTGTGCGGCTAGTAGATTTCATTTGCCTATGTTTGATGGTTCATCAAAGACTACGGCAAAGTCCTGGGTGGAGAAGCTGGACATCTATTTCCAGCTTAATCAGATGTCGGAGACGGAGGCCATTAAGATGGCTACATTGCATTTAGAGGGTGAGGCTCAGGATTGGTGGTTTCATGGATTGGCGACACTTGGGCATTCCACAGTGACGACATATGCCGAGTTTACCAGGAGAGTGGTAGAGCGTTTTGACAGGAGGGATCCAGAGCAGCATTTTGTTGAGCTGACCAAGCTCAAACAGACTGGGAGTGCAGAAGCATACATCTCGGATTTCTTGAGGGTTTCAGTGATGGTACCTGACTTATCGACAGCTCGGATGGTCTATATGTTTGTGGAGGGGCTGTCAGAGCCACTTCGTGGCCTAGTCCGGTCGAACAGACCGGCTACACTGCAGGATGCTATCAGTAGGACTCGAGACTTACAGGATGTCTTGCCCAGGACTCGGCCACCTTATCCCCAGAGACAGGCTTTCCAGCCTAAGGGTAAGGACACGAGGGCTCCGCCTCCCAAGGCGAATCCGGGACGAGGGCAGATGGATGATGAGGCCGAGAGGGCGAGGCGAGAGCGATTGTCTTCACTTGCGGGGGGGCCGGCGACGCGCGGTCGTGTGTGCAAGAGAGAAGGCACATTTCATAGAGGTCTTCTCGAGCCGGCGAGAAGGATTGAGGAGGATGATGAGAGCGGGGAGGGATGTTGTGCGACACAGTACTGCCACCTCCACCACCGTGCGAGTGGGACATCATTCGCCTCCCCCGGGAGCTCTAGCGACATTGCGGGGGTCCCAATGTTGACAGCCTGCGCGTACGAGACGGTCATAGCGGACGGCGGAGTTTCGGTCTTGGTCGGCGGTGGGGCACACAGCTGATGCCCAGATGGTTGCGCGGAGAGGCATACCGACAGAGGGCTTTGATGGGTTTTCTGTTTTGGTACCAGGAGATCAGACCATGGCATGTGCTCGATATGTACCAGAGTTATCAGTGACGATGGGCACTTATACATTGACCGATCACTTCTTTGTGGTGGACATTCTAGACACCAATGTGATATTGGGAGTTCAGTGGCTTATTACTCTGGGGAAGGTCACAACGGACTGGAAGGCCTTAGAGATGGAGTGGGATCATCCCAAGACGGGGAAGCATGAGAAGATACGAGGGCAGAACACATATCCACCCCAGACAGTATCGGCACACAGCATGGAGGCGACTTTCCGCAAGGGAGATATAGAGTGGGCAGTAGAGTTGCGGGCTTCAGAGGCAGTAGGTACGGGCGGACGGTGTGCGATCTCGGTCTGTTCTCGCGGATATGCGATGATTTTTTGGGGACATCCGCCGGGACGACCCATAGGATCGAGGGTTCGAAGCACACGATCGAGCTTGGCTTGAGGGATACGGTGTGATCACCACATGGCTCCAGGGCTATAAGAATGAAGATGAGCGAGCCATTGAGTTCTTTGACATGATGCATTCGACCCATCTTCAATCCTTCTTCTTGGTAATCTTTGGTGAAGGAGGCAGCACATTACGCATGTTGCCGTGCTTATAGGAGCTGCGAAAAAAGACACGAAGAAGCAGTGCCCCATTCCCCGGAGATCGGCAAGCCGTGGATGAGTTGAGAGGAGCACGGTTCTTCTCCAAGATTGATTTGAGATCCGGGTACCATCAGATACGCATGAGGGAACAGGACATTCCCAAGACTGCTTTCAGGTGTCATTATGGGCACTTTGAGTTTTTGGTCATGCCATTCGGGTTGACCAATGCACCAGCTACTTTTCAGTCTTGTATGAACCACATTTTCAGGGATCATCTGAGGAAGTTTGTGCTGGTTTTCTTTGATGATATCCTTATCTACAGCAGGACTTGGGAGGAGCTATATACAGCAGGACTTGGGAGGAGCATCTCCAGCACATTGAGACGGTCTTGCACATTTTGGAGGAGCAGCAGTTCTTTGCCAAGCTCTCCAAATGTGAGTTTGGGTTGACGGAGATGCTGTATCTGGGACACATTATAGGAGTGGACGGGGTGAGAGTCCACGAGGAGAAGATCAGGGCTATCAGGGACTGGCCAGAGCCACGGAATGTAACATAACTTCGAGGGTTTATTGGTATCTGCACCTACTACAGGAAGTTCGTCAAGGGCTTCTCTCAGCTTGCTGCACCCCTCACGGAGCTGACGAGGAAGGGGGCATTCAGTTGGTCGGATACAACACAGTGAGCTTTTGACAAGCTCAAGGAGGTGATGAGCAGTTGTCCCGTGTTAGCATTGCCAGATTTTACGCAGCCCTTTGTCCTAGAGTGCGATGCATCAGGAGAGGGGATTGGTGCAGTTTTGATGCAGGAGGGTCATCCGATTGCATTCGAGAGCCGGAAGCTCCTTCCACACGAGAGGCTATATCCCATATATGACAAAGAGATGCTGGCCATCATGCATGCATTAGCCAAATTCCGACAGTACCTGGTAGGTGGCAGATTCAGGGTGAGGACAGATCATAACAGCCTGAAGTACTTTCTGGAGCAGAAGCAGTTGCAGGAGAGGCAGCAGAAGTGGATCAGCAAGATCCAGGCTTACAACTTTGACATAGAGTATGTCAAGGGGAAGAATAACGTGGTAGCTGATGCCCTTTCCCGTAGACCAGCCACGTTATCACTCATGAGCTTGGACGCTGACTGGAAGGCTCGACTACTGGTTGAGTACTCCAAAGATAGATTTGCATGCGAGGTGCTGGATGGACAGGTAGCGGATAGCAGATACAGGGTGGCCGATGATGTCATCTATTACAGGGACAGGATCTTCTTGACTGAGGGGTCTCAGCTCAAGGAGAAGATACTCCAGGCTTCACATGATTCACCATTGGCGGGCCATCAGGGGTTCACCAAGATGTACAGGGCTATCCGGGAGAGATTTGCATGGAAGGGCCTCAAGGAGGACGTACTCCAGCATGTCAGGGAGTGCGAGGTTTGCCAGCGGAACAAGGGAGAGATGAGTCATCCTGCGGGGTTGTTGCAGCCTCTTCCCATTCTGGAGGGGAAGTGGGAGAGTATTTCGATGGACTTCATCACGGGGTTGCCCACAGTGCAGGGCAAGGACTGCATCTTCGTAGTGGTTGACAGGCTGACGAAGTATGCTCACTTTTTCGCCATTTCTGCACATCACACAGCGGCACAGGTGGCAGAGTTGTTTTTCAGGGAGGTTTTCAGGTTGCATGGTCTACCCAAGACCATTGTCAGCGACAGGGGCAGCCGTTTTATGGGTGGATTCTGGCAGGAGCTCTTTCGACTAGTGGGGACAGAATTGACACCGAGCACTAGTTATCATCCACAGACGGACGGGCAGACGGAGATAGTTAACAAGTGGCTGGAGGGCTACTTGCGTAACTACGTCAATGGGCAGCAGAGAGCATGGCTGAAATGGCTACATTTGGGCGAGTACTGCTACAACACAACCCACCATATGTCCATCGGTATGACACCTTTCTATGCTTTGTATGGATATCATTCCCTATCTTTTGTGGATATGATGTTTGGTGTTAGCAGGGCTCCGCGAGCCAAGTTATGAATCCAAGAGAGCCAAGACATCCTCCGGGCTCTCAAGGACAACATAGCCACATCACAGAATCAGCAGAAGTTGTATGCTGATAAGGGTCGGATGGAGAGACACTTTGAGGTAGGGGACCTGGTCTACCTACGGCTACAGCCATACCGACAGTCTTCGCTCAAGCAGAAGGGGGCAGAGAAGCTAAAGCCTCGTTTTTATGGACCATACAGGGTGATACGCAGGATCGGGCCGGTTGCGTATGAGTTGGAGCTGCCCCAAGGCAGCCGGATTCATAACATCTTTCATGTATCATGCCTGAAAAAGGCACTGGGCCAGCATGTGAGGGTCACCGAGGAGCTACCGCCTACAGATGATGAGGGGCATCTGGTGTTACAGCCGGAGGCTATTATTGACACTAGGGAGAGACAGCTGCGGAGCAGGAAGATCCGAGAATTCCTGGTGAGATGGAAGAATTTGCCGGATGAGGATGCCACTTGGGAGGATGAGAGGATCTTACAGCATCCATCACTTCAGTTGCTTGAGGACAAGCAACGTTTTGCCGGGGGAGACTGTAATATTCCCAATTAGCTTTGCTAATTGGAATATTTCATTTTTGCTTTATTTTGCCGCTTTAGTTAGAAATAATAAATAAAGTGAGAAATAAGAGGGGTCACCTCACTTTAGTCACCTCACTTTATAAATAAAGTGTTCTTTTCCTAGTTGATTGACGTTATAACTTAGAGAGGGGGCTTTGGGGGTCCACATGAGTATGATGGGGAGGCATCAGGCTGACCCAAGGTTAACTGCGCAGGCCAAGGAGAGTGAGGACGCAGTTAAGGTTTTGGAGGGAGTTTAGCATTATAAAAGGTGGGGTTCTCACCTCATTTGGACATGCATGATTTGATATTGATATTGAGAGCTAGACTTCTGTCTGCTTCAGCATGCCGGTTGTTTAGTCGGTCTGCAGCACTGTTTAGTGCCACCGAGTGTCTCCGGTCGGAGATCTCACCCTTAGCCTCGGGGGACTTCGAGTGCCTGCCCTGGTAAGGTTATTTCTGGTTTCACCCTTAGCTTCGGGGGACTTCGAGTGCCCACCCTAGTAAGGTTATTTCGAGCATCATCCCGCTCTGGTGGGCAGTGCCAGCTTTCTTTCCCCGGGGTGGAGATTTAGAGAGAGGAGGAAACTCTTCTCGTGTCCTATAAGCAGACTGAGAGGCAGGGGACGATTGCCCGTGCAACATTAATGCGGATCAGATCTCGAGAGGTAAACGCCGTTCGCAGAGAAGGAAGGACGCAGATTCAGTTGGCTAAGGCAGAAAGGACGCAGATCTGGGGAGGCATTGGCAGAACCAGTCTTGGAGGACGCAGATCTGAGAGATCTAGCCTTAGAGAGTGCAGATATGGAGAGATAGCATCAGATCCAGCCTTGGAGGATACAGATCTGAGGAGATATTGATAGATCCAGCCTTGGAGAGTGCAGATCTGGAGAGATAGCATCAGATCCAGCCTTGGAGGATACAGATCTGAGGAGATACTGTCAGATCCAGCCTAGATCTGGCCTTAGAGGACGCAGATCTGGAGTGACAGGACACAGATCTGGAAAGGAGGATTCAGATCTAGCAGATCTGAGGGAGAGAGGACGTAGATCCAGTCAGGGAGGACGCTGATCTGATGAGCAGAGTCTGGTGAGTGAGATTTGACAGCGTTTTCAGTGTTTTCAGCCTGGAGGAGTTGATCTTGCCATCTGGAGGTTCTGTGGCCGGTATCTCATCTGTCTTCTGCGCTGTCACTAGCAAAGACAACGTTTTATTGGTGAGGGTTTGGAGGATTGAGATCAGCCATATTCTAGTCTTCAGTTTGTAGCTCCATTGCATTCCAGCAGCAGCTCTTCTTCAGCCAGCTAGGACGCTGTCCTTATTTGTAGCCATTATCTGTTCTGAGAGGGTCTCCACTTGCCTAGGGCAAGGATAGGTGCACTCATTCTGATTATCTTGTACTCCTATCTATGTGTTCTGAGATTAATAAAATGGCTTAGTATTCTGGCTTTGTATGTGTACTTGATCTATTATCTGGTCCCAGCATTTGTTTATGTATATTTGTCTAGCATATTTCTGTGTATTACTAGTTATTTCCCTTTGGGGATATTACAGGAGCAGCCACAAGATGAGGATCATGGAGTGGGAGCAACCACTCATGCAGAGAAATTTCGAGCTAGATGGGCAGAGGGAGTGCATGCAGCTATACCACCAGGTGAGAGGTGGGGTGAAATGCATGGATAATCCCAAGAAGAAATTTTTGGGGTAGGATTCATTGAGATGGTGTGGATCTCATAAATCAAACCTGGCTATGAGGAGCCCACAGTACAACAATAGCAGGATCAGTTGGATTGATGCAGTCAGATGTCCAGAGGACAGGAAATCAAAGTGACCGTGTCAGATACTAGAGCGCGGATCAAAGTTGACAGCAAGTGCAGAGTGCATGGATGCAAAGGTCAACAACGCAGTGGATCCAGAAAACATGTGTAGTTGGTACCAGCAGAAGTCAGAAGAATTTGATGGCAGATGCATTATACTGATTCAGTTGTTTGGAGGCTATTCAGTTTCAAAAGTGTTGCATGCAAGAGTTGCATGTGTGAGAAACACTATAGAAGTGTTTCATGCAAAGGTTGCAGGGCACATTAATGGAGTTGCATGTCGCATGCAAAGACACTCCTTCTTGTTGAGAGGGAGTGTTGAAGGTTGCAACAAGAAACAATGAAATTGGAATCCAAAACGACATCCTTGATCCCAGTGAAAATTAAGCACCTACTCTAGGTGGGGCCCACACAAGCTATTTTTAAGTGGAGGCCTATTTTTAGATGCATGAGAAAATTCTATTTATAGATGTTGAGAAAATTCTATTTATAGACGTATGTGTGAGTTCTATTTATAGATTACATGTCTATTTATAGATGCATGTCGACTATTATTATCCCTTAATATTAGTTGGACAATAAAAAATAATCTATTCTCAATGAGCACTTGGAAATAGTTAACTGAAGTGGAAAATCAGTTAGGTACAGGGAATTCGAGTTTAAAGGTTGGTTGGTGGGACATGCAAGTGGACTTCATTGTAGCTGAGTGATTCTAGTTGTAGCAGAGTTGGATGTGTAGTTATGTGAGTTGTAAAGTAGTTTAACTCAGTTAAGTGAGTTAAACTTAGTTGTGCTAGTTGTAACTGAAGATACACTAGTGAAAGATCCGTAAATTAATTATTTAATTAATTCACACTAAGTGGCCTCACATGCAACTAAATATTTACTACTATTAACTACATGCATGTTAGATCCATTGGAGACCCAGTTGAGATGTAGGTGAAAGGGACAGTTTGACTATTAGTTGTGACATTAGTGGGTGCACACATGCAACCACACACACATTGGATGTGCCTATGATTATTGCGCAGTCAAGGCAGGATAGAATGATTCATTCAGAGGTTCTTGACCATCAGGGATTGCGAAGTGGAGGCAAGTTGTCTGGAGGCAGTAAATTGACACATGTATTTGCCAATTTTTGTATGACAATGTGAGATGATTGTATATTGTACTGAGAACTCTTGGATTAGAGTTTTGTATGATATTGTTTCATGATCCATGATATATACATAATATATGATAGTGGTGTTTTTAGCTTTATGCATTCCCGGTAAAAACATCCGTGTTATGTGTGATTGATCTTTCTTCTTGATATTACAATTGGCGATCGTGTTTTAAATTTCCGCAAGGATTTTTGTAGAAGAGATTCTGTATTTAACAATGGCATATAATTTTTAGATAAGGAGAATCCAAGCAATACATAATTGTATTAAAAATTCTACATGTTGGCCATCCATTGCAACTAATTAACAACATTTAACAACCTAAGAATATAAAAGAGTGTGGCATCCTCCATATTGGCTGACAAGATTCTGCTGGTAGGAGTTACTGTTTAAAAGGAGACAATATAAATAGTAATAAAAAATATCAACAAATAGTTTGGGGACAACACAACAACCAAGGGAAAATATAATTCGCATTAGCTGGGACAATGCAAGAAAAAAAAAGAGAAGAAAGGAAGTGGTTCGATTTTCCAAGGAGGAGCGCAAAGGATAAGAGAGAAGTCAAATTAATGAAGGAAGAGAACAAATCAAGATGATTCAAACTACAAAAAGGAAGACTAAACTTTGAACTACAAAGGAAAAAAATTTGAAGAGGAGAAGAGAAGCAAAGCCAGAGAAAGTAGAACACAAAGGAAAAGTCAGGAAAAATGTAGAGCGACAAAAAAATAACTTTTGGTTGGGAAGAAGTCATGAAGGAATCATTCCTGGTGAGAAAGTAATTGCCTCTCAAGTCCCCATTGACTAGAGGGTGGAGATGGTGTTTTTTAGAAATCTCCAAGGGTTGGGGTGGAGGAATTATACTTGGAAAAATTACTAGAATATTTCTGAGGGCTTCCTTGCTGTATGTTTGATTTTGTTGTGGTTCTGGAGTCCTCAAGTTGGGTGGAACCACAATGTAAAATTCTTAAGGGTGGAGACAACAAGTCTCTAGACTCCTTGCGTACTTTGTTGTCTACAACTTGGTGGGTGGAGGTGGAAGAATCTCTAGAGTCCTTGATTCAATTGGTGGTTGTGTTCAAATATTGAGAAAAATACTTCCCAGTATCCGGTATCTGACTCAGGGGTGATGATATGAATTTATGCAGGAACACAACATAATATAGATATAAACATAAACATAGAGATGGAACATAAATAAATCTTCATTTCATTAATATCAAAGAACAGAAAAATGCTTACATATAGAATGGAAATAAACTAGCTCAGGCGATGTAGCTTATCTATGAGAAGAGATGTGTCGGCTACATCCCTATGATTTCCATTAAAATGAGGCTCAAAGGCCTATTTATTATTAAGAAACAATGGAAAACCATAAACATCCAAAAATCTGACCCTAGGAGATGAAGCGCCAAAAATGTGGGCCCCATTGGGGTAAATTGGTACGCCAACTCCCGAGGGTTGTAATCTTGGCATACGATCTCTGTTTGACGTGTATGATACCTCGTTACAAATATCTGTAAGATGAATGCAAATTTTGACTGCAAAAATTATTTAAAGACTCATGTTTTCCTTGGAAAAAAAAAAAAAACCGTCGTTTAGAGCCTCAAAATGGTTCTAGAAGTTCATGACCTGAAAAAATGCCAAAAATAGTAAACTATGCTAAAATTTAGGAAACTGTAAGAAACAACATTGGGGGTCCAAGTGGAATAAGTGGGTGGCCGCCAATATCCACCTGGATCGGTCCTTCCCCCCTTAAGAAGTAATGGTCCCCATTGCCCTGAGTGCCTCCATGAGATGGGGAAAATTCTGCTGAACTTGGTCCCTTGTGAGCCACTTGTCTTGGTGTAGGAGTTGGCCTAATTTAACAATTGATACAGTTGGATATTTTGCTAGCAAGTTTTCTTGATCTGCGTGTCCATGATCCATTCAATCATGGCTTGTTCCATGCAGTCTGGGTTTAGCTATGTTGGTGTGAGTTGTTCTGTAATATCTGATGTGTCCAATAATGGTGGAAAGTAAGGTCGAAGGCGATCCACATTGAACACTAGGTGCATGTCAAGAAATGGAGGAATGCTGAGATCAAAAGCATTGTCTCCTACAACCTTAGTGATGGTGTAAGACCCATATCAGAGTGGGCGAAGCTTGCGGTGGGCCCCAGTGAGGCACTCCTTCTACAATTGTAACCAAATTTTGTACACTTGGAACTTGTGTGGAACCCAATTCTAATCATGATGTTGCTTGTACTTATAATTTTCTCTATCCAATGTGTCATGGACTTGCTAGCAGATGTGTTGAATGTGCTCAATGAAGATGTTAGCCCTGTCAGCATCAGATTGAACATGAGCCGAACCTGCATGAGTAGTTACAAATGGTATGACAACATCAATGGGACATAGTGGCTGGGACCTCAATCCCACTTGAAAGGGCTTGTGGCCAGTTGGGATGTGGAGAGATCTATTATAGTTGTTGGCTTGAGGGGTCCTGACCCAGGTTCAGATTTTATCGCGTAACCAACAAGCCCTCCAACTACTGGCCCTTTTGACAATGACCTGCTTGAGTAGATCAAGGTCTCACCTAAAGCAGTATGGGGGGATGCTGGAACCAGGTTTCCACACCCTGAGGGAGAAAATAATATAGTGGCCCTAAACAAATCGATTGTAGACTTATATAGATCTAAATAGGTATGCACAATTATCACAGATAAATTTTTCGTAGATATATATCATAACAGAACCAGATCCAGATCTATATAATGCGTAATTAATTAAGAAGATTCATCCACATATTCAATTATCAATACAAATTCATGCATAAATAACAGAGGTATTCGTGCAGATGCAAGTAATAAAAACATAAGTAAAGCGATCTTAAGATAGAAACAATAAACATATAAGTCATATAGATAACATAATACTTCCGTCAAAATCAATCTTTGTATTAGATTCAGACAATTCAATACATCAGACTTTCCCTTACACTTTACCCTTCTACGCACACATCGAGCGAAGTCTGCACACATCCAGGACTAGGTCTCCGCACACATAGCCAACATGAGCCTTTCTACCCAACCCAAACTTAACCCTTACAAAAAGTGCTACAGACGCATAAGCACTTAGATTCGAAACATGAATTAAGTTCTTAACTGACTTATTCCTTAGACTCGATCTATCTATTTATATCAATCTAACACGCAGATACTATGGTCTCAAGCCATGGTTTGAGGCCCACAGTTTACCCTTAAAACCCTTTTACAACAAAGAGGGACTTTGACCCGCCCCAAAGCCCCTTGAACTATTCACGTAGCATGCAAATACAAAACTTATACAAAAAATCATCCAAAAGTGTACCCCGCTCCAATAGTAGCTGTGTGGGGCATAGGGGAGGCTCTCATCCCATGTGCGTGGGTTATTAGAGTTGTACATGCACAATATGTGCATGATCATCCTATTGATGACCTCTGTTTGGCCATTAATTTGCGGGTGGAAGGCCATGGACTTAGAGATCTTGGTTTCCAACAATGACTAGAGCTTGACCAGAATGCACTTAGGAATCGAATTTCTCGATATGAGATAATGGAATTTGGGATCCCAAAGTGTACCCATACTCCTTCAAAGAAGAGTTTTGCAGTGGATTTTACTATGATACTCTTCTTACAGGACACCAGAATGACCATCTTAGAGAAGCCGTCGACGACGACAGAAACATAATCGTTGCCATGCTTGGTAGAAGGAAGGCCCGACATCTAATCCATGGAGAAGGATTTCTAGGGCTGATTAAGAGTAGGCAAAGGAGTATACATGCATTGCTTCTTGATTGTGGGTTTTAAAATGACACAAGTAGTGGAACATCTTGTCAAAGGTTCGACCAATAAAAATACTTTTGCAACACTAGAAATGTCTTCTCTACCCCAAAATTTCCAATGACCCAACTGTAGTGGACATACCAAATCATCTTGGAACACTCACTTGAGGGAACATAGAGGTGTCCCAGGTGGAAAAATAGTGTGTCCTAGAGGTGGAAGTATGGAACTTTGCACACCTTCCAGGAGCATCTTGTATGTGGTGCCAAATTATGGATCACTCTTGTAAAGATGCAGCCATCCCGAAGTCTCGTGTCCACAAGGGTTGAGCACAATGGTAAATTCCATAACTGACAGTCAGATGAGGTAGTCTGCAACATTATTTTTGCTTCCCTTATTGCACTTAATGTTCAAAAGGAATTGTAGCAAATAAGTGGAATATTTACGATGGCGATCGTTCTACAACTTTCCTTGTGTTTGTATCAACTACAAGGTCGGTGGGCTGTGTGGATGACCATTTCTTTCCCCAGAATGTAATTCTTCCATTGTCGACATACCTGCAAAATGGAATATGTCTCCTTGTCATATGTATGATACTTTCATAATATATATGAAAGTGTCTCACTGTGATATGCCACCAAATGTCCCTACTGGGTAAGGACTGCACCAATGGCATAGTCGGAGGCATATGTCTCAATTTCAAATGGTTGTTGCAGGTCTGGTAATGTGAACACTGGTGCAGAACAAAGGTGATGCTTCAAATTGGAAAACACCTTCTGTTGGGATTCATACCAAAATAAATTTTCTTTCACTCCGCCATTGGTGACTTAATTCAAAGGACAAGTGATATGAGATAATCCCAACACGAACTTGCGATAGAAATTGGCAAGACCCAAAAATATGTGGAGCTCTATTAGAGTGGTTGGGGTTGGAAAATCCCAAATAAATTGTATCTTTGCTGGGTCCACATGCATGCCCCGTTCATCAATGATGTACCCCAAATATTGAACCTGGGTCATACCAAAAGTGAATTTATCTTAATTTTCACACAATTTGTGTTCTCAGAGGGATTGGAGTACCTATCAAATATGGTGCATGTGCTCTTCCCAAATCTTGTTGAAGATCAGAATGTCGTCTAGGTACACCTCTGTTTTAAAAAACGGACGGCTCAACTCTGACCAGGCCTAGTCGACCGAGCCATTAGGCTGGCCGGTCCGACCAGGTACAAAACCAGCTAGGTTGGCCGGTTTGTTACCGAGCCGACCGGTTTTTGTACCGGTTCGGCTGGCTCGGTAACAAGCCGGTCAACCAGGCCTAGCCCGAGTTAACCAGGTCGAGCCAAAACAGCCGGCCGGTGGGCCCGAAAAAAGCGGTTTTGTGGACTTCAAACCGGATTTTAATCCACTGTTAGGTTTGTTTTAGGTTGTCTAAGCCCTCCCCATGCTATTTAACTAACCCAACCCCTCTTTTGAGCTCACATATTTCTCATTCAATTTGCTTGAGCATTTGTGAGAGTTTTCTGAAGATTGTGGAGTTGGTTTTGGAGCAGCAGTGAGGAGCTTATTGGGCAAGCTTTGGAGTAGCATTGAGCTAGAGGAAGCTAGAGGCTAGAGGTATTTATTTTTTCTCTTCTAAATCTGCCTTTGTTTGTTTTATTTATTTAGCAAATCTAGCATTTGCCATTTGAATTTGCATAGTTTTTGGCATTTTCCATTTGGTGAAAGAAATGAACATAGAATGAATAGTTTTTTGTTTTTGTTTTCATGTTCAGATTTAAACATTTTATTTCCAAGTCAAAAACTCAGTCCAAAATGGCCCCTAGAGCAAAAGACTCTGCTTGGGCATATGATGAAATGGTTGGGGATCAAATGTTTTGCAAATTTTGCAAGAAAAAAATTAAGGATGGTGCAGGGGGCATTCATAGACTGAAACTACATTTGGCTGGTATTAAAGGCCAAATTACTGCATGTGAAGCAGAAAACATTGGGGAAATTAGGAAGCAGTTGAAAGCACAATTTTGACAAGTTTGAGCAAGAGAAAAATAGGCAAAAAGAAATAGAGGCTGAAATTGGGAGGAAGAGGAATCTACAACATATGATGGCTGCCAACTCAAGTTTTGAATCTTTTAATTATGAGGATTCCTCATCTATCCCTTCCACTGATGCATCAAAAAACCCCTTTCACTATGTTCCTCCCTCTAGGGAGTCTATTTATGACAAGGGTAAGGGTGCAATGAGAAATAAGGGTACTATTAAATTTTTTTTTGTGCCCTCATCTCCCTCTGATAGTGCAACTGCATATCGTCCTAGTCCTCCAATTGTGCAACCCACTTTAGATGCTCATTGGAAAAAAGAATTGAGAGATGTTGCTTGTGAGTACATTGCTAGATGGTGGTATGATGCTGATATTCCCTTCAATGCTACTCGTTCACCATATTATGAACCTATTTTTGATGCCATATATGCTGCTGGAAAGGGCTTCAAACCTCCTACTTTGCATGAGTTAAGAGGATCTTTTTTGCAAAGAGAGATTTCAAACATTGATGATTATTTGAAAGAGTTCAAAAACTCATGGGCACGTACAGGATGTACCATCATGTTAGATGGATGGACTGATCAGAGGAACCATACCATCATAAAATTTCTTGTCTTTTGCCGACGGGGAACCATGTTTCTAAGATCAGTTGATGCATCTGATAGGGTGAAAGATGCACAGTTGTTGTTACAGCTTTTGGATGAGGTTGTTGAAGAGGTGGGGGTGGAAAATGTTGTTCAAATCATCACAGACAATGCCTCTGACTATGTTCTTGCTGGTAAATTGTTAGAGGAAAAACACCCAACCATCTTTTGGACCCCATGTGCTGCACATTGCATAGACCTCATGCTTGAGGATATTGGAAAAATAGACTAGATCAAGAACACTGTAGAGCATGCCAAATGCATCACAAAATATATTTAAAATCACTCATGGATTCTGAGTCTGATGAGGAAATACACAGGGGGCAAGGAACTTATTAGGCTTGCCATCACTAGATTTGCAACACATTTTTTGACATTGCAATCTATGGGTGCCCAACATAGAAACTTGCAAAAGATGTTTTCTAGTGATGAATGGAATGAAAGTCAGTTCTCTTGCAAACAGGATGGCAAAGACATGAAAAGGAAAGTCGTTGAAGAAATATTTTGGAAAAAGGCAGCAACCATTGTGAAACTTGCTGAGCCATTGGTTAAGGTGTTGGGGGAAAGATTGGCTATGGGCTTCATTTATGAGGCTATGGATCAAGAAAAGGAGCGGATAAGGGCAGCATGCAAGGACAGAGTGGCTAAGTATGGGCCCAATTGGGAAATCATTGATCAGAGATGGAACAATCAACTCCATCGCCCGATACATGCAGCTGGGTATTTTCTGAACCCAAGGTATCATTATAAAGCTTAGGAAACAGGAGCTTTGACTGGGGAGGTTAGAGATGGATTGATTGATTGCATTGATCGCATGATCCCCACAGAGAGTGAGAAGTTGAAGATACACAAGCATATCACTATGTTCAGCCATGCCACTGGTACCTTTGGCAAGAACCTTGCAAGGATTGCAAGGGAATCAGATGAGCCAGGTAAACAAAGAATTTCAATTTTCAAATTTATATTTTATAATTTATTATTTTGTATAATTGTTTATAAAATTATAATTTCAATTTCAAAGTTGGATATAATTTGTTGAGCTAACTGAAACTCATTTTTTGCAGCACAATGGTGGGAGGCATTTGGTAGCCACTGTCCTGAATTGCAGAGGTTTGCAATCCTCATTTTGAGTCAAACATGCAGTGCTTCTGGGTGTGAGCGCAATTGGTCTGTCTTTGAGAGGATTCACACACACAAGAGAAACCGTTTGGAGCAAAAACGGTTAAATGATCTAGTGTTTGTCTAGTACAACCTCCGACTAAGACGGAACCAATTGCTGAACAAAAGACCTGATTCAGATCCCATTGTGTTGGAGGATATTGATCCAACATCAGATTGGGTAGTAGAGTCTTGTCCACCAGAGTTTGACAGGGAGAGTTCACTTGACTTCGATTTAGAGATGGAGGCGACTATGCTCAATGTAGATCCACTAGTAGCAGACCCAGTCCCAGGCCATCCAGTTGCAGGTGCAGGCACTTCCTCTAGTCAGCCACGATGGAGACGCATAGCTCGTCTATCTGATTCTCAAGGTGGTAAGGGCAAGGGTATAGTTCCAGTTGAAAATGTTGATTCAGAGGAGGAGGCGGAGCGAGTTTCTTCCCCCTTTGGTTTAGAGTTTGGGGAAGAGGACATTGGCTTGTCACAGTCAGATGACTAGCAGTAGTTACTAGTGACTATTCATGTTTTGTTGTAGAGGCCATTTAGAGCCTCCTTAGTTATGTTTTTTGTTTGATCTCTATATCATCATCATGTATTGGTCCTTGGACAGTGCACTGGGTGCAATTTTGATATAATGGATATATTCATGAGCCTACTTTGATCATATGTTGTCTTTTGTCTATATTGTAATGTTATGTGTTTGGAAACATGAATAAAAATCTTTAAATTTATGTTTTTGTACAAAAAAATTAATATTTAATGTATTTTTTACAAAAACCGAGTCATTGAAACCGAGTCGACCGAGTCATTACCGAGTCATTACCTCGGCTTGGTAGCTGACCGATTCCGTTTTTTAAAACATTGAGGTACACTACCACAAACGAGTTGGTGAAGGGCTGCAAGATGTCATACATCATCCGCATGAAGGTTGCAGGGAATTTCGTCAAGAAAAAAGGCATGACCAACCATTCAAAAAGGCCCTCCTTGGATTTGAAGACAATATTCCACACATCAGAGGGTTCCATCAGTACCTGCTGTTAACCGAAATTCAAGTCAATCTTGCTGAAATATTCCCCGCCCCCCCTTGAGTTGGTCCAGAAGGTCATCAATCTGTGGGATTCAATAGCTATTCGGGACAATGATATTATTCAGGGCCCGATAATCAATGCACATCCTCTAGGTTCCATCCTTCTTCTATACCAAAATGATCGGATTCCCACATGGTGATGAACTTGGATTTATGTGCCCTTTCTGTAACAAATCCTAAACCTACCTCTTGATTTCATCGTTCTCCAAAACAGGGTGTCGGTAGATCAGTCCATTGGGCAATGAAACACCCTGGGTCAGATTGATGGAGTGCCTGACCTGATAGTGTGAGGGTACCTTTGTGGGTGAGGTGAAGATGTCCATATAATCCTCCACTACCTTGTAAATCTGCTGCTACCGTGTGGAGGAGCTCTATCTGGAGGCTATGGAGGTGATCACAGTCTTCTTCTTGCGTCGAGGGCGAATCACAAGGAAGGAAAATTTCCTGGTCTGGTAAATGATCTTACTGCATCACTTAGCAGATATAAAAGAGATGGTGGTAGGTGGTGCTACCTCCAGTATCCTATATAACTTATTACCCAAATTAAAAATAACAATGTGAGGCCTAAACTCATATACAACATGACACTTCCACAAGTATGGTTGGCTTAATAATACATCACAAAATTTAAGAGGAGAAACATCACATAGTACCTCATCCGTGAAGGGCTTGATGCTGCAGGGAAGGAAACACTGCTGGACGAAACATATATATCATCCTTGGTTAAGCCACCCGATGGTATACGACTATGGGTGTGGTGTAGTCAGTAGGCCCAACCGCTTCACGACCTATGATGAAATGAGGTTCTTTTGGCTCTTGATGTCGACAATGAATTGCAACGAATAAATATTCATCCACATCTGTGAGTGGAAGAGATGCTCCCCATCCTTTGGATATTCGGACTCAACCTTCTGGATCTTGGTGGTGGCCACCATGGCTCTGAGTTCTACATTAATAATTTGCTTCCATTTGTCATTCCTCTTGTTAGGTTTTGACTCAGAGTCAGAACATGCATCAGAATCGGAAGCCTTCAACTCGTCCACCAATGACTGCTTGGCTCGACACTCACTTATGGTGTGGGTGGGGCTCATATGGAACTCACACCATTTTTCTATGTCCTTCTTTGTATTTGTGGTGTTTTTCTTTGCTTGCAACTTCGGTGGGTTTTCCTGGGTCACCCCGCCTTGGCTTTGTCCTTTATTCTATAGTTTTGGGGTGCCTTTCCCTTGCTTCATATTTGAAGGTTCGAAGTCTCGCTTCTTCTGTTTAAATTTATGCTCAATCTTGGCGGCATATTGATATGCTGCACCAAGCGAGGAGATGTCTAGGAACTCCATTTCCTCCTGAATGTATTTTTGTAAACAAATTTGGTACTTTAGCACCAGATTTTTCTCAAAATATTTTTTAACCAAAATTATGCATAGGGTATGGAAAATATTTTTCAAATCATGCACATCTTGATCCCTTTGCTGCCACAGTGTAGTCCATTGTATGTACTTGTCCTCATAGCTCCCCATGGGGTAATATTTTTCCTTGATGGCATCTCGGAAATAATTCCAAGTGAGTGCGAATAAAAAAAATGAGGGCTCTCTCTCGTCCTTCTGTTCACAGTAGGTTTCCCACCAATCATTGACATGGGGGGCGGCTTTGAGTAGTGCAAAAGTAATCTTTTCCCTATTGCAAAAATCATGATCTGAAAAATACCCTTCCAACAGATTTAACCATCGATCTACAACATCTACATCTATCTAGCCTTCAAATATGGGAATGTGAAAGTTGAATTTTACTTGAAGGGAGTGGCACCTCTAGGGTGACTTCCGGATGAAGATGCGTCGCCTGTGGGAATTCACTAAAAATTTGGGAAAAGCTATCCATAATCGCGTTCCTCTATCACTCAAGGGCTTCTTCGAGCGATATTTTGAAAGGATATCCTTCTCCCTCATCCTTATTTTCTACCACCATGGGAGATCATCAAGGTTAATGAGGCTAGTCTTGCAAATGTTCAACCAGTTCTATCCCTGACTCCTTATACCTCGACCTAATTGGGGACATGCAAATAAAAAGAAAGAAAGAGTAGACCAATTTGATACCACTGATCCAGAATTATGTAGGATTGAAAAACAACACATATATAAGCATGAAAAAATCAATTCGGTATAAATAAATATTCATTTCATTAATATCAAAGAACTAACAAATGCTTACATATAGAATGGAAAAAAGCTAGCTCGAGTGATGGTATCTTATCTATGAGAAGAGATGTGGTTGAAAAATTCCTCTGAATTGTGTTATAATGAGGCTCAGAGGAATATTTATTATTTAGAAACAATGGAAAACCATAAACATCCAAAAACATAACCCTAGGAGATGAGGCACCAAAACTGTGGGCTTCGTTGGGGTAAATTGGTACAACAAATTCTGAGGGTTGTAACTTTGGCATACGATCTCTGTTTGACGTGCACAATACCTCGTTATAAATATATATCTGAGGAATACAATTTTCGACTAAAAATTTCAATTAAATACTCACATTTTCCATTTTCCAAAAAAACACCGTTTAGGGCATCAAAACGACACCGGAAGTTCAGGACCTGAAAAACTACCAAAAATAGTAAACAGTGCTACAATTAAGGAAACTGAAAGAAACAATTGGAAAGAAACAGTGTTGGGGGTCCAAGTGGAATAAGAGGGTGGCCACCAATATCCACCTAGATTAGGTGATATTTGCAAGTGAGGACTGGCGACAACTATCTATGGTTGGGTGGAGAGTCATTGTCCCAGACTTAGTTGTTCAATAATTTTCAAGATAAGTGTTCTTTATGTTTTCAATGATAATGAGTATGTATTTTTATTTCAGATGTGATCTAATGTCACCATTGCATGACACTTGGTTGAGTTTTAATTCTCTTATAAGATGATTGGTATGTTGTTGATACTGTTGAAAATATACTGGAATCAAGCTACAAATTCATAAATTGTGATTTCATTTTATTTATGACGCTCAACTAATTTTATGTATCAATAATGTGTGTGTGTTTCTTACTCTTTAAACGTAAACAATATGGAGATTCTAACATGACTATAATAGCATTCTCCTTTTTTTCTATAAGCTCTCATTAGTACTAATCACGAATCACTTTTGTAATGATGATAAATTCTTCCTCTCTAAGTCTATTGGTTTGTTTACTTCATATGGATGCTATTCCAAGTATTCCAATGAATTTTCCCTGGATTTTGGGCCTGTAATCCTATTTTCTGTTGTTTGAGTAGGGATAACATCCTGGTTATTTTTGTTGTAGTGAGGTTGTCTCGTAAGTATTGATGACCTAGTTATATGTCGTGGACTAGATGTCACTTTCAAGACTTGTGATGTGCATTCATTGTTTTGGATAGAGATATTTGAAAATCTATGTAATGAATCATAATAACAAATAATCCAAGTATGATAAGAGGTTTATTTACTGCATTTAAAAATTAAAATTTTCAATGGGACACTGTAGGTTTATGTATTGTGTTAATTACAATGCTTATATATGTAATTTAGTTATCATCCCATGTTGTAATGAAGATATACCATTGAAAGGAAACATAATATTAGACTCCAATTTATAATATTGAAAATATAGAATGAGTACTGAGTCTTATATATATATATATTATTGCAAATACACATAACTGTAGGAGATCCCATATGTCGACCATCCGGGAAACCAAAAGACTCACAATGTACAAATTATGACGTAGATTTGCAAATGCTCATGAATTTTTAATCAAAATTACAAGACACTAACCTACTCTACTGCTTTGTGGACATTAATTCATAACTTATAACAAAAAATTTATACATTCAATAAGAAATCGCACACATGTAAATAGTATTTTTCCCGTGGAAAGAAATATGTAAAAACCCCAATTCCTGCTTGCATTAATATGACGAATAGAGATGTATTACAATTTCTTTTCTCAACTGAGTACAACTTGCAAGTGAATAACCTATCTCTCTTCTCACTCAGAAGCTTTGACCCAGACCTAGTCAATTTTTTCCTCTGCTTGAGCTCCTATTTCCTTGCGTTGGTCCTCGAGAAATCAGGCCCCTATTATCTAGGAATTTCTCCAAAATGGATTGCACATTTCCTTAGTCTGATCATTTGACTGCATGCAACACTTGTACACTCAAGACTAGTCTACAAATGATGTTACACTACCTTGGAATCTCCACCAATCCTGGGGATCTCGAATTATCTGCATGCAGTATCTATTTTGGGATGATTGATCAATTAACTGGATGATCACTAATTTTGACTAAAGTCCCACTGCTTAACTGACCTTCCACTAGTTCCTTTAACAATTAGAACTAGTTTAACTAAAAATAACATGAGATAAATGACCTTGATTTTTACAAATTAACAATCACACATGCTTAAATAAAATCTAACTCCTCCAAATCGAATTTAATGAGTAAATTGGGTGACACAAGCCATGTCGCACAAGTTAACTACATCCAAGTTGTCTATTGATGTGGAATTTCAAAATTTCCCAAATTGACCAAGGAAAAATAAAATTGAGAATTTCTTGTTGCATTTTTCAACGCTCCCTCTAAGCAAGAAAGGGATTATCAACCACCCCTATCCTAAACCTGTGGAACTCAAACTTCCCTCTTGACAAGGCCTTTGTCAAAATGTCAGAATCTTGTTCCTATGTCGGAATGTACTACAACAACATTATTCACCTCTGCACATAGTCCCGCAAATGGTGATACTGAATATCTATATGCTTGGATCGATTTTGAAAAACTAGATTTTTAGATGGTTTGATGCAACTATGATTATCAGATTAGATCATAGTTGGATCCATCACCTAACCAAATAATCCAACAAGTATCTTTCTCATCTAGGTTGCCTTACATGCTGCTTGAATTGTAACCATGTATTCTGCTTCTTCTGAGCTGAGCGCCACATATATTTACTTCCTTTTGTACAAGGAAACAACTGTGGACCCAACACTAAAAATTACACCTGATGTACTCTTTCGGTTTGATGGAATCCCTGCCCAATCTGCATCTCTTAAGCCACACAACTTCACTCCCTCTACTCGTATGTACCATAGTCCAAACTGGCTAGTGCCTCTGAGGTACCATAAAACATGCTTAGCTTCCTTCTAAAATAATTTGGTTGACATAACCATAGCTTGGCTCAGTTATTTTACTACATAGCACATATCTAGTTGTGTGTTCACAAGTTACATCAATGAACCCATTAGCTACCTTTAAATGGTAGCATCCACTTCCTCACCCGAAGTGGCATCCTCCTTCCTCCAGTTGGTTGCTAGAGGTGTCTCCATGGGTTTGCAACTCTCCATGCAGAATATCTGAAGTATCTCATTTGCATACTTTCCTTGAGAGACAAACAATTCCCCATTGCCTTTCCATACTTCCAATCTGAGGAATTAGTGCATGAGACCCATGTCCATTTCAAATTCTCTTGCAAGCTCCTCCTTGTAAGATCTGATTAGTTGTTCATCACCAGTTAAAATTAAATCATCAACATATAAGAAAATAATGAGAAATTTAACTTCAACCAAGATATGATATAGGTTTGCATCCACCTCACTTTTAGTGAAGATGAAACCACTGAGATTACTATTGATCCTAGTGTACCAAGCACGAGGTGCTTGTTTGAGACTATACAACACTCGCTTGAGTTTGCACACATGAGACTATCAATCCAAAGTCTCAATGCCTTCTGGTTGCTCGATGTACACCTTCTCCTCAACAACATCATTGAGGAATGCTGTTTTTACATTCATCTGGTGGATCTTGCACCCCATGTACGCAACCAATACAAGAATTGATCTAAAGGATGAATACCTTGCTATAGGATAAAAGGTATCCTCATAGTCAATTCCTTCAACTTGAGAGTACCAATTGGACACAAATCTGGCCTTGTAATTCTTTATTCTTCCATTTGCTTCCTGATTTATGTTGAAGATCCATTGCGAACCCATAACTGATTTATCTACTGGTCTTGGGACCACTTCCCAAAATTTTTTCTTTACAATGGATTCATATTTCTCCATTTCATCAACCCACACAGGTTTCTATATTTATTCCTTGAAAGAGACTGGCTCAGTCTATACAATTTCAACAATTAGAGCCATGTAGACAATGTACCTATCATGTGACCTTCTCTGCCTGTGCAAATTTGAAGGATCACCCACATTCTCCCTCACATCCTGCATAATTCTATTAGCTTCTCTGGTCCTTTTCTTCCTTCTTCGTATGGTTATGCTTGAGTGGTTGTCTCCACTCTCTTATCCTATATTTTTGGTTGCTCCACAAATTATTTAGGCTCCTCCTTTGGAGCTAAAATCTCCTCTTCTAGTGGGATCTGAATCTCCCTCTCAAGAGAGCACCACATCACTTTCTCCTCATCAAAATTTACGTCCCTTCGCACAAATGTCATCCTAAGGGATGAAAAGTACACACTGTAGTTGTGGGGAGTTTCTGTGTAACCCAAAAAATACCCCCAATTTTGCTGTTGGCTCGAGCTTCTTCCTTGATTTTTTGGAGACATGGAAATAAATAGAGGCTCCAAAAATCCTAAAGTGCGACACATCTGGCTTCCTCCCCGAGAAATCTTCCTCTGGTGTAATCATGCCCAAAATCTGATGAGGACTCTGGTTCTAAAAATATACTACTGTGTTGCATGCCTTGACCCAAAAATGCAGAGGTAGGCCTTGTTCATGCAACATCACCCTCACTTCTCCCACAATGCTACAATTCTTTCTCTCAGCCACCCCATTTCGCTGTGGGTTGTGTGGTGCTGTCAACTCTCGTCGAATGCCTTCTTTCACAATTTTTTTTTTGAATTCATTCAACACGTACTCACGTCCATTATTTCTCCCTTGAGACTTCACCTTCTTTCCAGTTTCTTTCCCCACCAATGCATTGAATTCTATGAACTTGCATAATTTATCATATTTCTTCCACATGAAGAAGATCCAACACTTCTGTGAGAAGTCATCAATAAAAATGACAAAATATTTGTGTCTGGAAGTGGATGTTGTCGAGAAAGGTCCACATATATCAGAGTGGATCCTTTCTAGGACTTCATGCGCTTTTATGTCCCGATCATGGAATGTGGATTTTGTATACTTCCCCAAAGTACATCCTTTTAATACATCATTTTGTTCAAGGGCTCCTTTGGGGATGCTTGTGTTTATTTTCTACATAATATTCAAGGCACCATGATGCAAATGACCAAGTCTTATATGCCAAAATTTACTAACAAAGTGACTTTGCACCTTATCCTCCTTAGTGCGTAATGCAACACATTATTACACATCAAGCTTACACAGGTTCTTCGCACGAACCCTGATCTACTTCACCTATCCTGTGGCTATGTGTCTTGGGAACTCCTTTCCTTTGCTTAAGATCACATCATAACCATGGTCTTCCAAAAATGCAACAGAGATGATATTTTTTTAGGCCAAAAACAAATATGAAATCATTGAGAATGAGGGGGGAGATTGACTCCCTCTTAAAGGTGACTGTACCAACCCCGATTGCGGTATACCTTTCGTCATTCCCCATCTCTATGTGCATATGTAACTTTTTTTCTTTGAGGTCACTAAAAAATTCTCTACACCATTTCATGTGGAATGAGGCACCTAAGTACAAGTACCACACGCTCCCCATCGCTGTGATGTCCATGTATGCGAGAAGGGTAAAGTCAAGCTCGAATTGTGAAGCCATAGCTTCACTTTCTTCTCCTCTTGAGGTCTTCTTGCTGACCCTTTTATGTGGAAACTTTGTGGCATAGTTCCTGAATTCATGACAATGGAAGCATTTAATTTTGGACAAATATTCCTTCTTTCCCCCTTGGATGGACTCTGATTTGGATTGATATTTGTTCCATTTTCACTTCTTTTCCTTTCTATCCAATGCAAATTTTTCTTCATTCTTGCCCTTGGATGAAGTCCCATCTCTGGTATTCTGCTTTGTTTCCTCCTGTATGAAATCATACCACAAGTGCTCCCAATTTGGTAGTTTCTCGCTCCCATTCATCGAATATTGTTAGCTATGCCAACTCTTGGGAAGGCCCAGAAGGGCTAGGCTTACCAAGTCTTCTTTAGGAACATTTAAACCAACCCCTCTAAGTTCATCATGAAATTCTATGAACTTGCTCAGATACTCCTGAATAATGTCATTTTTTTTTCATCTTGATACTTTGAAGTTTATCTTTGAGTGCCAGCTTGATGTGGTCACTATTATTCCAAAAAATTATGTCAGTTATTTCCACATTGCGAACAAAGTTTATTTTTCAATGGATATTTGAGACAATGTGATCCTGTACTCCCTCTAACATTATTCTCCTCACCTTAGTTACATATTTCTTATGCTGAGCAAGTTTCTTGGCATCAGATTCTGGTGGTTTTGCAACATCTATCTTGATGTATTCTAGCAATCCATTGTCATCTAATACCACCTCCATGCGATCCTTCCATGCAACAAAATTAGAGGTGGCTTCCAAGGCATACCCTAGCCTTAGTCCGTTGAAGGCCATATTCTCATCTCTAAAGAGATCCCATTGCACTGAACTTCAAATTCGAACCTCCTGAGAAAAAAATTTGAAATTTATGCTCTAATGTGAATCCTGATCTGATACCATATAGAAATTATGATGTAGGTTTGAAACTACTCTTGAAATTTTAATCAAAATCACAAGACACAAAACTACTATATTGCTCTGCATACATTAATTCACAATTTAGAACAAAAAAATTAGAAATGCAATAAGAAATCACATACATGCAAATAGTATTTTTCTTGGGGAAATCAATCTGCAAAAAACCCAATGCCTTCTTGCATTAATATGATGAATATATAGGTTATTTCTTTGCTCAACTGAGCACAACCTGTAAGTGAATAAACCATCTCTCTGCTCGCTGAGAAGTTTTGACCCAAAATTAGTCAAATTATGCCTCTGATTGAGCTCCTATTTCCTTGTGTCGTTCCTTGAGAAATTAAGCACCTATTATATAGTAATTTCTCCAGAATGGACTGTGCAATTCCTTAGGTTGATCATTTGACTACGTGCAACACCTGTACATTCAAGACTAGTCTACAATTGATGTTACATTGCCTTTGAATCTCCACCAAGCATGGGGAACTCAAAATTTTTGCATGAACTAGATATTTTGGGCTAATTGATCAATTAACTGGATGATCACTAAGTTTGAATGAAGTCCCATTGATTAACTGACCTTACACTAGTTCCTTTAACAGTAAGAATTAGTTTAACTGAAAACAACATGAGATGACTGACCTTTATTGATACAAATTAACAATCACACATGCTTAAATGAACTCGAATTTACTGAGTAAATTGGGTGACACAAGCCACGCCACACAAGTTAAATATATCCAAGTTGTTTGCTGATGTAGTATTCCCAATTTGACCAAGGAAAAATCAAATTGAGAAATTCTTATTTCATTTTTCAACACACAACCATAAAAAAGTGTTATTATTGGCCTAATTTGATGAAAGAAGTGGTTGATTTTGTTGTTAAATGCATAGAATTCGATAAAGTGAAGGATGAATTTAAACATCTAGTAGCTTTATTGCATCCCATTCCCATTCTATAATGGAAGTGGCTCAATTTTTGGATTTAAATCCACCAATTCAGCGATGAGGTGGCTCAAATTTTCATAAAGGAGATTGTGATATTGCATGGAGTTCCCAAGAAAATCATTTTATATAGAGATGCCAAGTTCACTTCAAAGTTTTGGAAGGAACTATTTGCAATATTTGGGACAAAATTAGTTTTCAATACAACTTATCAACCACAGACAGGTGGGAAAATAGAGAGGACAAATTGGATACTCAAAGACATGTTGTGAATGTATGTTCTGCATCAACCTAAGAAGTGGGAAGACTATATTCCTCTTGTAGAGTTTGCATACAATAATGGGTACCATAAATCGATAAAAATGAGTCCATTTGAGGCACTTTATGGATGGAGTTGCAATACTCCTAGCAACATGAAAAATCCAACGAACAATGTCCTTATTGGCCCTGATATGATTAAATATATGGAGAAGCAAATGCAAATCATACGAAAAAATTTAAAGGTAGCATAGGGTAGGCATAAAATTAGCTATGAAGATCAACATAGGGTACATAAATAATTCCAAATTAGGGGGACATGTTTAGTTGAGGATTAAATCCAAGAAAAGTCCCTTTAATATTGGGTCATGTGCCAAGTTGGAACCATGATTTTGTGGAACTTTTGAGATCCTTGAAAGGATTGGACTAGTGGCTTATAGTATGGCCTTACCTCCATTAGTAAAAGTCATGATGTTTTCCATGTTTCTTTGCTTAAAATAAATGTAAAATATTCTAATCATGTGATTGGTTGGTATGTACTATAGGTGGAACCAAAGGGAGAGTTCCATATAGAGAAAATATGCATCCTATATTGCAAGATCATCATGCTCTATAATCGAGCCATAGAGAAAGTCAAAGTGCAGTGGAGGCATTTTCGGCCCGTGGAAGCAACTTGGGAAATGCTTGATTCAAAGTGTGCAACATATCCTTTTTTGTTTGTTGGCTGAAGAAAATGTATATAAATTGAAAATACTATATAGATTTGTGTATATAAAACTCCATAAATAGTATGTTGTCTTTTTTAATGTTGTTTTTTGTGTTGCATACGAACATAAAACATCGAGGATGTAGTATTCCCAAATTTCCACAACATATTTGGAATATTAGAGTCCTTGATTTTCTTAACAAATTAAGTAAATACAAGGGTGGAGGGACACACAAACCTCAAATATGAATAAAATCCACTTTTAATGTGTGTATGTGGATATTCTAGATCTAGATCTAAAAACTTGGAGTAGTGGAGAAACTCCATTAATGAAGATCATGTCTCATTTATGAGATAGATTATGGAGGATGAAACAGTCAAATAAGATCATGGATCTTAAATATAAAATCATGAGGATCTTTGATAAGGTCATCTGAGATCATAATGCATCCAAAGGGGATCATGAAGCACTTATGATAAGATAGTGGAGGAAGTGGTGCATTTAATGCACATATGATGGAGAGGGTGATCACGCCATGTGAATTTGATGGAGGACATGAGGCTACAACACAATCAAACATGGAGACTATGTCCACATGTAAAACATAGATTTGGAGTGGGCCTAGGCTATGGAAGGCTCATGCATATAATGAAGGTGAAGGCACAAAGGAAGGCATGATTTGGATTTTTCATTTCTTGATTTGTTTAGATTTAGATTTGTCTTAGGAAATTTCTATGCAGACTTGGGCTATTTAAGAGATTTTACAGTGCTATTTAGCACAGGGTGTTCTCGAGCGGGAATCCCGCCTCTTTCTTTGAGTAGCTTTTGAAAGAGGCTTGTTCTTCATTCCTTATCAGGCATTGGTGCCATCTTTAGGAGGTTGTTTCTAGCATTCAGCTAGGAAACTAGTGTAGGATTCATCCTGCCACTTTGTTCTTCAGATCCATCCTTTCAGGATCAGCAGATCTACATCTGGCATACAGGCCATTGGGTTTTACCCCCATGCAGTAGCAGTCCCTTCAAGGATTGCACATTTCTGTCCTATAGATCTATTGGAGGAATGAAGTTTCCAGTATTTCAGCTGGAAATCCTGTGAGGGATCATCTCCTCACATTAGATCTATTGTTTCCATCACTTAGGAGATGATTTGATATATCTAGTAGCAGGCTATTGAGCCTCCCTCTCTGACAACACAGTTTTCTAAAGCTGTTGTTCATTCAACTGCTATTTTCAGCGGAGGAGATTTGAGGAGCTAGATCTTGAGCTTTTAGCCTAAGGATCTAGTGAAAGGGTTAGCCATTCTAGGCCACGCTTGTGGCTTGAGTGTCTCATATTTTGAGCACTGTTGTACTTTCTTTTTCACCTCCAATATAATAAAATGGCTCAACAATTTCTGTGCATTCTAATGTGTATATAGATTTATTGTATAATTTGTTGCAGTTCTTATATTGTGTTTCAGTATTACTACATTCTCCCTTTTGGGATATTACAGTGGTATCAAAGCATGCTCTTTGGCTCAGCTTGTGGACACTTCATCTTTTGCATCAAAAGAAGAAGCAGATAGATGAGATCTATCATGGAGGAGGAAAATTTTGCCACTCATATCTTTATATCTATGCAAGATCTCTCCAAGGAGGTCAATCAAATGAAGAAGGAAGGGCAGAAAGAAGATCCAAGAGGAATATTTGACGAGGAAGACCCAAGCACTTCATATCAGCAAAGAATAAAATCAGAGAATCATAGGTCTCCTCATAGATCCACTATGCCCAATTTCTTTGGAGAAGGTGAAAGGTGTAGAAATGAAGAAAGGAATGAACTTGAGACTCATGAGACTCTCAATATATATCTTAAAGAGTACAAAGCACAATCTAGAGAATTCAAGGAGAAGCTAACTCTCCAAAAATTCTTCAAAATCAAAGAAGAAAGAGGATCCTGTAGCAGCAATAGAAGAAAGAGGCATAATAGATTCTATTTTCATACATTTGATGGATCTTCCTCAAGCACTGTTAAGGCTTGGAGGAAAGAGTTCAATGCATTTTTCAGGCTACATCCTGTAGGTGAAGGAGAGGTTGTCCAAATTGTAGCACTTCATATTTTAGGTGAAGCAAATGAATGGTGGTTTGGTCACATGGAGCATGCAAAGGTGGCTAAATATTCAAATTTATTTCACAAGTTGAGGAAGAAATTTGATGAGAGAAAACCAGAGATGTGTCACAAAGTGAAATTTCCTACGGAAATAAGGGAGGATGTCAATCTTGTCACTCTGGACAAGAAGTCACTACATTCACCACCAGATGCAGAAGTACTTGCATCTAGAGAAGAGACACTTGCAACTTTGCAAGATAGTCTTGAGCTCTTGAAATATAGAGTCCCATGCATGATTCAGGAGATGCATGAGGAAGAGGAGGAAGATTCTAGCATTGGTACACTTGGAGAAGAGCAGCCATCACTCTTACTAGCAGTTGGAGACACTATTATTCTGGTTGGAGGAACTCTTGTGTTCTGGAAAGAGGTTTCCACACATCAGTTGATCCAAGGTATGCATGAAATTTTATCACATATTGTTTCAGTAGATCTTATTGGAACTTATGAGGACATTCCATCAGGGCCAATGCATAACCAAGGGTTAGAACAAAATTCTGATTTGAAGAAAAAAAATATCACAGCGTAGAGGACCCTTGATCTAATCAAGGAGGAGATTAAGAACTATCCCAGTTCATCATTTTTGAGCTACATTCAACCCTTTGAGTTGAAGTGTAGAGTTTCAGAAAATGGGATGAGCATGATCCTATGTACAATAACTAGTTATGAGATCAGTATTATTCCTTACTTTGAGACAACACATGTATTACCATGCATATATACAATGTTGTCACTTAGTAGCTGTGAAAATGAAGAGGCCCCATCATTCTTGGAGCATTCTGAAGGTAGCTTCACTCATGAAGCAATGGAGGTAAAGATGATAAATGGTAGACATCTTGAGATGAGAAATATTTTATCCCTTCTAGATGACACTTTCTCAATGAGCATCTCATTGCTCAAAGAGAAAATTCTACCTGCAGCATATCCAAAACTTTAGTTGTTTTGGAGGGCCTTTGGTGAAAAGAGAATCTCCTTGAGAGATCTCATTGGAGGTGCACTTCAACATCTCATGAAGTGCAAAGTTCTTCATCAGTTTGGGGAGGATGGTATTCTACAAAGGGAGGATACCATGATTATGCAGTACATCATTCATCATCCACATTGGGATGAGTGGGTGAGGATGATAATCAAGGGGTTGCATGAACGCTTACAGATATATGACATGGGTCGGCAATATTGGTTACGTTGGTTGCTCTTGGGAGAATTTTGTCACTACCCAAAGGCTCCTATTTCTTTGATCCATGCCTTGAAAAACACTTATGAAATGAAGAAGGAGGCATGGTTGCGCTAGCTGCTCTTGGGTGAATATGGTTACCACTCAATAGCTTATATTTTTCTGATTCATGCCTTGTGTATCAATGATAGAATGCAACAAAATAAGGCATGTTAATTTTGGTTTTCCTCGAGAGAGTTTGGCCACCACATGACATCTCCTATGTCTATGTGTTTTGTATTGGGTAAAACTTGACATGATGCTCTCATGATGTGTATTGATGGTGTTTGTTTGTATTGGGCTGATGTGACATTCCACATGTCTATAAATATGTTTTTACTCCATGATGCACATGAGGAGGAGAGAAAGCAACAAGATCTCTTGTTGATTTGGTTTCTTTTGGGGGAGTTTTGGCTTGTCCATCTTACATAGAGGAGATGGGGGATGGCAGCAAAGGGCCTTACTCTAGTGGATACTATTGGGAGAATATGGTTTGACATCTTTGTCTACCGATATATCTCCTTTTCTTCTTTTGCGTAATGTCGGAATGATGCTTGGATCCAACAAGGCCAACAGGGCTAAGGGAGAGAGCATGTCCATGCTCAATCAAATTCACAAAGCATGGGATGAAGAAATGTATTGTGAGATGGAGCTTTTCCTTTGTGTAAAGAGCCACTTTATTTTATGTATCTCATGTATTAATGATGATGTTGGACATGATATGGTTGTCACTTGGTACTTCGTGGTAGAAGGAGGACATCTAACCATACATTTAGAGGTCATTCTATGTATTTTGGAAAGAAAACTTTGGAACCAAACATGCATAACACATTGCAGCAAATGGAGGACACCTTCCTTATATGAATGCCATTTGGAGGGGAATAGATGGCTTGCATCTACTTTTGGAGTTTCTTGAGAAAAAAAAACATTTTACGGGGGGGGGGGGACTGTAATATTCCAAAATTTTCACATCATATTTGGAATATTAGAGTCCTTGATTTTCTTAATAAATTAAGTAAATAAAAGGGTGGAGGGACCCACAAACCTCAAAGATGAATAAAATCCAATTTTAATGTGTGTATGTGGATATTCTAGATCTATATCTAAAAACATGGAGTAGTGGAGCAACTCCATTAATGAAGATCATGTCTCATTTATGAGATAGATTATGGAGGATGAAACAGTCAAATAAGATCATGGATCTTAAATATAAAATCATGAGGATCTTTGATAAGGTCAATTGATATCATAGTGCATCCAAAGGGGATCATGAAGCACTTATGATAAGATAGTGGAGGAAGTGGTGCATTTAATGCACATATGATGGAGAGGGTGATCACCCCATGTGAACTTGATGGAGGACATGAGGCTACAACCTAGTCAAACATGGACACTATGTCCACATGTACAATGCATATTTGGAGTGGGCTTAGGCTATGGAAGGCTCATGCATATAATGAAGGTGAAGGCACAAAGAAAGTCATGATTTGGATTATTCATTTCTTGATCTGTTTAGATCTAGATTTTTCTTAGGACATTTCTATGCATACTTAGGTTGTTTAGCAGAGTTTGCAGTGCTCTTTAGCACAGGGTGTTTCCGAGTGGGAATCCCACCTCTTTCTTTGAGTAGCTTTGGAAAGAGGATTTTTCTTCATTCCTTATTAGGCATTGGTGCCATCTTTAGGAGGTTGTTTCTAGAATTCAACTAAGAAACCAGTGGAGGATTCATCCTACCACTTTGTTCTTCAGATCCAGCCTTTAAGGAGCAACAAATCTACATTCGGCATTCAGGCCATTAGGTTTTACCTCCATGCAGCAACAGTCCCTTCAAGGATTGCGCAGTTCAGTCCTGTAGATCTATTGGAGGAAGGAAGTTTCCAATATTTTAGTTGGAAATCCTATGAGGGATCATCTCCTCACAATCGATCTATTGTTTCCATCACTCAGGAGCTGATTTGATATATCTAGCAGCAAGCTATTGAACCTCCCTCTCTGACAACGTAGTTTTCTGAAGCTGTTGTTCATTCAACAACTATTTTCCATGGAGGAGATTGGAGGATCTAGATCTTGAGATTTTAGCCCAAGGATCTAGTGAAAGGGTTAGCCCTTCTTGCATAGTTCTGATTGTACATCATTGCAGCCATCATATCATCAGATCTAGATTCAGATCTGCATTCCCAACAACATATATGTGAGGCCCTAAGAAGGTGGTTTTCTTAGACTTACAGATCTGAGAAATCCCTTCTGGGTTATCTTGGGATTCCATCATTGAGCCCAGATCTACAATTTCAGCATCATCAGAGCTCCCATTCTGCCTAGATCTGACTTTTTATCTTTCAGGCAGTTGCAGTCCATACAGTTGCAGCAGGGACAACATAGTTTACCTTCGAGCAGAGAAATAGTTACATGGTCCCTCTTGGGAAATCATTACTGGGTCATTCTAGGCCACCCTTGTGGCTTGAGTGTCTCATATTTTGAGCACTGTTGTACTTGCTTTTTCACCTCCAATATAATAAAATGGCTCAACTATTTTTGTGCATTCTAATGTGCATATAGATTTATTGTTTACTTTGCTGCAGTTCTTATATTGTGTTTCAGTATTACTGCATTCTCCCTTTTGGGATATTACAAAGGATGGTGTTCCCCCAAGGGGGAGGGGTTTGTGACATCCTGAATTATTTTGAACTTATGTAAGAAATGTAAATATTTTCACAAAAAAATGGGTCATTGACTCCAAAGGCTGGGGGGGTTACTTGCTGGGAGATTTTTAAATTATTGCTTACAACAAAAAAATATAAGATGGTACATAAAAACTGATAGTTTGGAAAAAGGGACAATTTGTATTTCCTTATTAACTGTTCCTTTTACAACAATGGAAAAGAAATTTTAAAAAAGGAAAATGGGTGATTTTATAGTTGGTATGGTGTGTTGGCCACCCACTGTAACCAATTAATCAGCATTTAGCAACTGTTGAAATTCAACAAGAAAATTTCAGCACCCATGCCTAGTGCATTAAGCACCTACACTAGGGTGGGGCCCACATGGCTAAATTTGGTACATGTCTATTTTAGTTATCCCTTAATTAAGATGGACAATAAAATGTAATCTAGTCTCAAAATAACTTGTAATAGTTAACTGAGTGTGATAAACTTAGTTAGCTCATGAATTTCGAGTTAGAGGTAGTTGGTGAGGCATGTAGAGTAATTCTAGTTGTAACAGAGTTCAATGTGCATTGGTGCATTAGTTAATGCAGGTTGTAATCAGTTTAACTCAGCTAAGTGAGTTAAATTCAGTTGTGATAGTTGTAAATGTTAGATACACTAGTGAGAGATAAAGTGAATTAATTATTAATTAATTCACAATCAATGATCTCACATGCAACTGAGGATTTACTATTATTAACTGCATGCATGTCAAATCCAGTGGAGACCCAATTGAGATCTAAGTGAAAGGGAAGTTGACTATCAGTTGTAGGATTATTGGGTTGCACCCATGCAACCAAAAACCCATCAGAGTGCCCATGATACTTGCGTAGTCAAGGGAAGCCAAAATTCCTATTCTTTAGGGATTGCATCCATCAGGTATTGCGCAAGCAAGGCAGGTTGTCTGGAGGTAGTAAATTGGCTAAGTATTGGTCAGTTTTATGTGTGATAGTGTGAGACAATTAGCTGAGTATAGGAGGGCTCTTGTGAGAAGAGTTGTATGTAATTGTTTCATGATTCCATGTTGAATATACAATAAAAGATAGTGGGTTTTTGAGGAGCAATCTTTCCCTGGGAAATTATTTTTGTTGTGGCTTGATTGATTCTTCTTTGCTTCATGTGATTGGCGATTGTGTTTTTAATTCTGAAAAATATTTGTAGAAGAGATTCAGTATTTAACTTTAGTACATTGTTAGATCAGATTGAATCCATGATATACATTCTTTTTGTATAATTTCTACATGGTATAAGAGCACAAAAAATCACAATTGTGAATGAGGTGCTGAGTTTGTGATTGGATATAATTCAAATTTGCAGAAAGAATTCTTGGTGCTACAACTAGTTCAAGATCGAAATGGATTTCAATGGCTTGAGGTTGGAGTATGCACTGAAGGGTAGCTCAAACTATATTTCTTGGAAGGACAGAATGGAGGTAGTACTTGAAGACAATCGCTTGAAGGAATTCATTGATAATGATGTTCCTAAGCCCACTGTGACATATGCTGCAAATCTTGATGCATGGAAAAATAAAGTGGAAAAGGCGAGGAGGATCCTATTGGAGGGAGTACAAGACCACATTTTCTCAAGCCTCCATGGGAAAGCCACACCATATGCAATGTGGAAGGATTTGACAAATCTATTTTAGAGCAACAACGACCATAGGAAATTGGCACTCAAAGATAAACTCAGGAAGATCAATATGGAGAAAGGTGACTCCATACCAAAATATCTAACAAAGTTTGTCCAATGTCGGGATGAACAAGGGAGTGTTGGTATAACTATCACTGATGATCATTTTGTGATCTTGGCTCTCCTAGGACTTCCCAAGAGTTGGCACATTTATCAAGACTTTATCAATCGAAGGGAAAATCTGCCAGATTGGGAACGATTGTGGTCAGATTTGGTGTAGGAGGAGTTCAGACGGAACACCAGATATGGATCTTCATCTAAGAATGAAGATGAATAAACTTGTGCTTTGGCTGCCAAGGCGAAGAAGGGGAAGGGGAAAAAATTCCATTCCAAATCCGAGTCCAAATATGGAAAGAAGTGGGACATGTCCAAGGTGAAGTGTTTTCACTGTCACAAGCATGGGCATTATGCTACTAAATGTCCACAAAAGAAGAAGAACAAGAAGGCTAGAGGATCTATAGTTGGCGAGGCTTTGGCCTCACAGTTTGATCTTGAATTCTCATTGATCGCATGCATGGTGTCAAGTGCATTGGGATCTGTGTGGTATTTGGATAGTGGCACTTCCTTTCACATGACAGGAGACAAGGAAATTTTTAGTAGCTTGGAGGAGAAGGATCTCCAGATGCATATTGAAATGGGTGATGACAGGCGGTATAGTGCTACCGGGATTGGTACCATTACCTTCCAGAGGCATTCAAGTAAACCCTTTCAATTAAAAGATGTAATGCATGTACCAGGTTTGAAGAAAAATTTAGTCTCAATTGCAATGTTGGAGGATAGAGGCTATGATGTTTTTTTAGTGAAGGAAAAGATTTCCTGTGACACAAAACAACTGGAAAAGCCAAGAAGATAGGGATTCAAGTCAATAGTATCTACAAGCTGGATGTAGATGGCTGTAGAACATTGATGGGAAAGGTAGACAAAGTGGTGAGCCAGGATGAGGCCGAATTATGGCATAGGAGATTGGGCCATCTTCACCATGGATCCTTGAAAGTCATGAATCATATTTCTACTGGTATTCCCAGGGGTACAATTGCGCAGTTAGACACATGCAAGGGATGTAATATGGGAAAATATGTAAAGGCCACCTTTCTTGAGAAGGAGAACCGAGCTTCGAGGATCCTTGAGAGAGTTCACACAAACGTGTGTGGACCATTCTATGTTGCTTTGAAAAAAAACGTAAGTACTATGTGATATTTGTTGATAAATTTTCTCGTAAGTGCTAGATCTTCTTCATGCAGAAGAAAGATCAGAAATTCTCAAATTTTCTTGAGTTTAAGGCACTGGTGGAGAAAGAGTTGGGGAAGAAAGTGAAGGCTCCGAGGAGAGATAATGGCGGTGAATACATCTTTAATGAATTCAATAAATTCTGCAGCAAAGAAGGAATTCAAAGAGAACTGATAGCGCCTCATAACCCACAACAGAATGGGGTTTCTGAAATAAAGAACATAGAGATTGTGGGTGTAACAAGAGCGATGTTGCATGATCAAGGCCTATCGATGTATCTATGGGAAAAAGCATGAAACATTGCGGTATTTGTGTAGAACCGTTGTCCTCATAGGATACTTGGCATGAGTACACCTGAAGAGGCTGTCACTGGTAAGTAACCTGATGTTTCACACTTTAATTTTTTTGGATCATCTGTTTATGTGCATGTGACCAAGGACGCTAGGAAGAAGCTGGAGCCGACAGCTGAGATCAAGATTTTTGTGGGGGACAATGAAACACCCCATAACTATCAAGTGTATTTTCCAAACAAAATAATTACTGTTGTGCGACGAGATATAAAATTTGATGAGGAGAAAGCCATGCGGTTGTCCCTTGAGAGGGAGTTGGATTTGAATGCAGAGGAGGAAATTTTGGTTCTGAAGGATGAGCCTCAAGATGTGGAGCAACCACATGAGGAGGATCATGGAGTGGCAGAAAACACTCATGCAAATCCATCCATTAGAAATGGCAGAAAGCGCACCACGTAAGTTGATAGATTGAGACTTGATGCTGTGAAGAGTGTAGGAGCCCCTACTTCATAGCGCAGACAAAGATAGTCTCCTGACAGGTTTACTGGATACATGGCTCTTATGAAAAAATTTATTGTGATTGAACCATCTTCATTTCAGGAAGCAGTGCAACAACCAACTTGGGTTGATGCAATGGTGGAGGATTATGACTCCATTTTCAAGAACAGTGCATGAGAGATTGTCCCAAGACCAGTTGACAAATCAGTGGTTGGATCAAGATGGATCTACAAGGTAAATCTAGCTGCTGATGGGAGTTTGGAGAAATACAAGGCCAGATTTGTGGCCCGGAGATTCTCACAGATCGAGGGGATCCATTATGATGAGACTTTTGCACCTGTTGCAAATTTCTCTTCCATTAGATCCATACTTTCACTCTCAGCACAGATGGGTTGGCACATTCATCATATGGATGTGAAAAGTGCGTTTCTCAATGGGATCATTGAGGAATAAGTGTACATAAAGCAGCTTGAATGTTTCAAGATCTTCAATAGTGAGTCACATGTGTGCCGACTCAAGGGACCATTGTATGGGCTGAAGTAAGCACCTCATGCTTGGTACACTCAGATAGACAACTATTTCATCGGACTATGCTTCACCAAAAGTGAAGCAGATGAAAACCTGTACCAGATTGTGGTTGAGGGTAAGCTATTGATTATTGTTCTTTATGTTGATGATCTAATTTTGACTGGTGATGAGAAGCTGGTACACTCATGCAAGGAGGATCTTGCAAGGGAGTTTGAAATGAAGGACATGGGACTCCTTCATTATTTCCTTGGATTGGAAATATGGCAACGGGATGGTGAAATTTTTGTGTCTCAAGGCAAGTACGCCAAAGAGATACTAGTTAAGTTTCACATGGAGAGCTGCAAACCCATGGACACTTCTCTTCCAGGAAATTGGAGGAAAGGGGATGATACTTCTGTAGAGTTAGTGGATGCTACTGTCTACATGCAGTTAGTTGGTTCACTAATGTATTTAGTGAACACCAGACTAGAAATTTGCTCAGTAGTTAACCAATTGAGTCAAGCTATGGTTAAGCCTACCAAGCTCTTTTGGAAGGCAGGGAATCATGTCTTAAAATACCTGAGGGGCACATCAAAGTATGGTCTATGGTACAGGCGTACATGGGGAGTGAATCTTTAAGGCTTCACGGATGCAGATTGGGTAGGCAGTTCATCAGACAGAAAGTGCACATCAAGTGGGATATTCATCATAGGATCGAAAATAGTTTCTTGGTACAACAAGAAGCATCGATCTGTGGCACTCAGTTCAGCAGAAGCAGAGTACATGGCAGCAAGTCAAGCTGCATGTGAGGCTATCTAGATGAGAAAGATCTTGGTTGGTTTGTTTGGTTCTCAGATGGATCCAAAAATGATACATTGTGATAATCAGAGTTGCATTAAAATCTCGATTAATCCTGTGTTTCATGATAGGTCCAAGCACATAGATATCCGGTACCATCATCTCAGAGATTGTGTGCAGAGGAGAATAACGTTGCTTAAATACATTCCCCCAAAAGATCATGATGCAGATATTCTAACGAAGGCGCTCACCAGGAGCAAATTCAAATACCATAGAGATAGGATTTGGGTGAAGGATAATCCCTTTCTTTTTGAGAGGGAGTGTTGAAATTCAACAAGAAAATTTCAGCACCCACGCCTAGTGCATTAATCACCTACACTAGGGTGGGGCCCACAAGGATAATTTTGGTGCATGTCTATTTTAGTTATCCCTTAATTAAGATGGACAATAAAATGTATTATAGTCTCAAAATAACTTGTAATAGTTAATCGAGTGTGATAAACTCAGTTAGCTCATGAATTTTGAGTTAGAGGTAGTTGGTGAGGCATGCAGAGTAATTCTAGTTGTAACAATGTTTGAAGTGCAGCGGTGCATTAGTTAATGCATGTTGAAATCAGTTTAACTCAGTTGTGATAGTTGTAACTGTTAGATACACTAGTGAGAGATCAAGTGAATTAAATATTAATTAATTCACAATCAACGATCTCACATGCAACTGAGGATTTACTATTATTAGTTACATGCATGTCAGATCCAATGGAGACCCAGTTGAGATCTAGGTGAAAGGGAATTTGACTATCAGTTGTAGGATTATTGGGTTGCACCCATGCAACCAAACACCCATTGGAGTGCCCATGATACTTGCGCAATCAAGGAAGGCCAACATTCCTATTCTTTAGGGATTGCACAAGTAAGGCAGACTATATGGAGGTAGTAAATTGGCTAAGTATTGGTCAATTTTATGTGTGATAGTAGGAGACAATTAGCTGATTACAAGAGGGCTCTTGTGAGAAGATTTTTATGTAATTGTTTCATGATTCCATGCTGAATATACAATAGAAGATAGTGGGGTTTTGAGCAGCAATATTTCCCCGGGAAATTATCTATGTTGTGGCTTGATTGATTCTTCTTTGCTTCATGTGATTGGCGATTGTGTTTTTAATTCCGAAAAATATTTGGAGAAGAGATTTAGTATTTAACTTTCATAGATTGTTAGATCAGATTGAATCCATGATATACATGCTTGTTGTATAATTTCTACAACAACCTACTAACAAATAGGAAAGAGGTATTCTCCTTCTTGGATAACAATATTTTGTTAGTAGGAGTCATTATCTGAAAGGATACAATCCAAACAACAAGAAAAAATATCAACAAATAATTGGGGGTCAACGCAACAACCATGAAAAAAGACAATTCATGTTCCTTGGGATAACATAGGAAGAAAAAAATAGAATAATTATACTCCCTATATACCTTTTTGTCTATAACTCAGTTGGTGAGTGGAGGTGGAATAATATTTGGAGTCCTTGATTCAACTTGTTTTTGTGTTCAAATCCCTCAGAAAAATACCCCCTACTCTTTGGAATCTGGCTCGGTGGTGATAGTTGCAAGTGAGGACTAGATGAAAATAGTTATGGTTGGGTGGAGAGTCATTATCCCAGTCTCAATTTACCATTAGTTTTCAGGATAAGTGTTCTTTAAGTTTTCAATGATAGAGAGTATGTATTTTCATTTCAAATGTGAGCTAATTTCACCATTGCATGAAACTTGTTTGATTTTTAATGCTCTTATAAGCTGACTGGTATGCTATTGATATTGTTGAAAAGATGCTGAAATCAAGCGACGAGTTCATAAATTGTGAGCTAGTTTTATTTATGATGCTCAAATAAGCTTATGTCTCAATAATGTGTGTGTGTTTGTTTCCTACTCTTTAACAATAAACAATATGGAGATTCTAAGATGAATATAAGAACACAATCCTTGTATTATTATAAGATTTCTTTGTGACTAATCAATGATCCATATTGTAATGTTGATAAATTATTCCTCTCTGAGTCTATTGGTATGTTTACCTCATATATAATATTAGTATTCCAGTGAATATGCCCATGATTTTTGGCCTATACTCCTATTTTCTTTTTGTTTGAGTAGGGATAACATCCCGCTTCTATGTGTTGTAATGAGGTTGTCTTGTAAGTCTTGATGACCTAGTTTTATGTCCTAGAATAGATGTCACTTTCAGGACCTGTGATGTGCATTCCTTGTTTTGGATAGATATCACTGACAATCTTTGTAAGACATCATAATTACGAATAAGCCAATCCCAAGAAGCAATTTATTTACTACATTTAAAATTTAAAAATTTCAATGAGAAACTGTAGGAGTATGTATTATGTTAATTGCAGTTCTTATATATGTAATTTCATTATTATCCCATGTTGTAATGAATATTCATCAAAATAAAACATAATATGAGACTCAAATTTATAATATTGACAATATAGAATGGGTAGTGGGTCTTAGAGAGAGAGAGAGAGAGAGAGAGAGAGAGAGAGAGAGAGAGAGAAACATATGCATATTATGCCCTATATATGTAAATCTGGCTTATATTGGTTATAAAACCAATGTCTCTCCGGGTGACAATTTCAAGGCTTAAACTATTTTTTCAATGAAATAGTATGTTTCATGTTAATGATCGACTTTGCATAAATCACTACGTAAATAGTTGGGTTGTTCCATTGCTCATAGTTGTGAATTTTGTGGAAATTGGAATGCGTTGAAGGCGGGTATGATGATATTGTTCCATTAGAAGATCCAATATATCGTTACATTGAGAATGTAATTTTAAATTAACTTATACACAAATGGTGTGTATATATTATGTCACACCCTAAAAAAATAATTCATTACATATCATAGAAACATAATTTTAATATTTTGGACTCAGGGTCGGGAGTCAGACCTTATCACCAACTTGGTTCGTTGTAGAAACATGTTAGGTTGACCTCATGGTGGCTTGTCCTCATCAATACAAGTCGTAAGTGAGGTCATTTTGGGCACAAGCGTCACCTTAGAACCAAGGTTAGGGCTGGGGCCAACCTTACATCTTGAAAAATGAGTGAAGGTATGGGATGACGATGCGAATATGACATGGATTGGAAGGATGGTGTTAGGCCCAATGCGATGGGAGAAATAGTTTTTACCAGAGGTTTGGTCCAACCTACAAATTGGAGCTTCGTGAACTGTGGTTACCATAATATTGGTGTTGGGTGACATATATTAGTGACACACACACACACACACACATATGTATGTATTCACCGCACCGAAGGTGTGTGATATATAATGAAAAATATTTGACGCAACTCCATGACTAATATTTGGTCATGTAATATATGTGTTGTGAATTTATGTACAATTACATGATGTGCGATGTGTATTAAAGGGTTAGACGATAATTGGTTGCACCGTGGATAAATAACCACTGAATTTTGTAGGCATAATGTATATATGAATATGGAATATAGTCCCACTATCATGAATATGAATTAAATAAGAATGATTCCATTGGGGAAAGCCATGTAGGATTTTGAGAGTTATGTTAGGTAGAAATGCGGTACTCTGCCATGTAGGCACCACGTGGAAAAAAGGAGGAAATGATAATTTTTAAATAATCAAACTTTAAAGGAGTATAAATTAAGAGCTAGGAGTCCAAATTGGACAAAATTTTGTATCACCAGAAATGTCTCACCGAAAGGAAGGCGATGGTGATGTCGATTCTAAGTTTTTTTGATTGTAAGACAAAAAATATTTTTTTAATCCCATTTCTATAACTGTACAAGAGAGATTGGATTAACAAGTGAACACTTCATTGAGGTTAAGGTAGGGTGCTACAGGTGGTATCAGAGCATTCATGTTCAACACTTGGACTGGATGGGATCTATCATGGGCAAGTAGTAGTAGGCTCCTACAAAGGGGTTTCATGTTTATTTTTAGAAATTAATAAGACAAATATTATGTGTTAAAATATGGTTTGAAATTATTTGAATGCATGCATGATTGATGTGAAAAATCTATGAATTGATTATGTAGCATGGACTAACAATTTTTATGTTTCATTGTTATTTATGATATAACAACTTGTATTGATAGATATATTTTCCTGAGTATGTAGGCATGCATATTGATTTCAACAATTGCTGATTGAATGACATTTTTGTGCTAACATGGACTATTTTCTACAACTGTGCTTATTATAATAACTCTGCAAAAAGCAAGATCATGGGCATGATTTCTTGTCATCCACTTATATTGTAATGTCTCTAACAATTGTGTGTGAATGAAAGCACATCACAATTAGAAAAATATAGTGAAAAGACAAAATAATGAGGACCAAAATGGTGCAATATAGATTTGATCAGTGATGGAATGGAAATGAAGAGGCCAAGACAAATGAAGAAGAAAGATCAATTAGCTAAGGGGGAGGGGAGAAATATCCTGACTTGGTGGATATCTTAAGGAGCCCAAGGGATGAGGTCAGAGGCTTCAAGGAACATAATAAAAGGTTGGTAAGAGATCAAGAGAGGCAAGCTAAGATAAATTCAAGGTAGATAATGAAAGGTTGGTAAGAGTTCAAGAGAGGCAAAGTGATATAAATGTAGTCATACTACAAATCCTCTTAGAATTACAAAGGAAGATGCAACATGAGATAGGAACTATTCATAGAGACAAGAGATGTTGAAAAATGGAAGAAGAAATTCTCAATTTGATTATGCCTTGATTAAATTGAGAAAATTTGAATTTCCACATCAGTAGAAAACTTGGATGCAGTTAGCTGAGGTGACATGGCTCTTGTCACTCAGTTAGCTTAGTAAATTCGAGTTGGAGGAGTTAGATTTCAGTTAAGAATGTGTGATTGATAATTTGTAGAAATCAAGGTTAGTTATGTCACGTTGTTTTCAGTTAAACTAGTTCTAACTATTGGGGGAACTAGTGGAAGTTCATTTTAGCAGTGAGACTTCAGTCAAACTCATTGATCATCCAGTTAACTGACCAATCAACCTAAAATAGCTAGCGCATGTAGATAATTAGTTTTCCCCAGTTGTGGTGGAGATTCCAAGGCAGTGTAACATCAGTTGTAGACTAGTCTTGAGTGTACATGTGTTGCATGCAGTCAGATGCCCAACCCAGTGAATTGCGCAATCCATTTTGGATAAATTCCTAAATAATAAGGGCCTAATTTCTCAAGGAGTTGCGCAAGGAAATAGGAACTCAATAAGAGGAAGAAATTGAATAAGTCTGGGTCAAAGCTTCTTAATGACCAGAGAGATAGGTAACTTGCAGGTTGAGCTCATATTGAGCTAGAAATTTTAATACATCTCTATTCATGAGATTAATGCAAGACAACATTGGGGTTTTTAGCAGATTTTTTTCCATGAAAAAAGTATTGTGTGCATATATGTTATTTCTAATTGCATGTTTGTGATTGATGTTCTAAATTGTAATATTCCCAAATGGGAAAATCAGGAATGTAGTGCATAAACAAAGAAATAGCAGTGAATAAATCAATACACCATGATATGAGACAAATGTACAACAATATTATTAAACATATCAGCAAATAATAGGCACAATATCTTGAGGATCAAGTCACTCAAGCAATACAAAACAAGCCTCCTGTAAGCAAATATGTCAATACATGTGAAAATACTGCTATACAAGTGCCATGAGCCATGACAGTATAGTTTTAGGGCATAAACTGCTACAAAAAGATATAAAAATATGGATCTACTATTATATAGCTCAAAAAATGCTGGGAGTGAAGATCTAAGCTCCCACAGACATTTCCAAGACAACTGAGGAAGGGTTTCCAGAAATACCCAAAATACCAAAATGCAGAATGTAGCCCTAGGGCTAAATTGCAGCTGCAAAACTGAATATTGGAAGGAAGTGGCTGAACTGATAAAGAAATGAATAGAACTCCTCCAACAAAGAACCCAAGTGAAAGGCTTATCCTGACACTGAAGATATCACCCTCCAAATCAAGCACTGGAACATCCACTGCAAGTGCTCACTCAAATATCGTAGTCAAAGAGGGAACATGCACTGTAGATGATGAGAATAGGTTGGCCTGATGCCAGGATGTGAAAGAAAGCTCAAGAACCTCCTTTTATGATCTCCCAATGAGAAGAATGCTTCCTCCCCTGAAAAACTAGCTCAGAGAGTGGGTTTCTCAACCCTCCACTGCAACACCCTGCAACACAACACAATCTGAATAGACACTGCGCTGTAGCTGAAGACTGAAGCTTTGAAAGAATGCTGGAGTGTGTAAATGATAGTACAATACTCTTCCTAGATGCTACCTCAAGGGAAGATGTGGGATCCCCGCTCAGGAACACCCTGTGCTAAACAACACAACAATCTCAACTAAACAACGAGAGAGTGCAATAAGTCATACAAACCACAAAATCAATAATCAATAACATACCCCTCTATGGCTGCCTTGCCCTCCTTATAAACAATGTGAGCCTTATCACCTTATATCCAACTCATTAAATCCACTACTATCATGGAGACTTCCTCCCATTCACACAGCGCTGTCTCTCATTGATGATCCACTCCCCCCATACCAGCACTGTTGATTTGGTCAAACTTGACCTTGTCCACATGCATTAGCCCCTATTCATACATGAGGGTGCTTTATCCAGCTATGAATATGATCCCTTTTCACATTAAGAGGGATTTTATTCCTACTAAAGAGATTTATGGGTCTCCCTACCCATTTATTCATCTAATTAAATGACAAGAGAAAAAATAAATATTCCAATTAGCTGCATGCTAATTTAGGAATATTACATAAATTATGAATTAAATTATGTAGAGAAATAGATTAGGTTTGTGTCTTGTAATTTTTATTAAAAATTCATGAGAATTTGCGAATATACATCATAATTTTTACATGGTATCAGAGCAGGATTCACATTAGAGAAAAAATTTCAAAGTTGTTTCTCAGGAGGCTTGAATTTGCAGTTCAGTGCAACAAGATCTCTTCAAAGATGAGGAGTTGAACTTCAATAGGATGAGTCTAGAGTATTCCTTGGAAGGAAACTATAATTTCATCACATGGAAGGATTGCATGGAGGCGGTATTGGATGACAATGGATTGCTAGAATACATCAAGAAAAATGTTACAAAACCACTAGCATCTGATGCCCAAAACCTTGCTCAGTGGAAGAAATATGTAGCCAAGGCGAGGATAATAGCCTTGGAGGGAGTAAAAGATCACATTGTCTCAAATATCCATGGAAAATAAACTCCTTTTGCAATGTGGAAAGTAATGACAACATTTTTCGAGAATAGTAGTGACCACAGGAAGTTGGTGCTCAAGTATAAGCTTCGAAATATCAAGATGCAGAAGAATGAAACTATTATGAAGTATATGAGTAGGTTCACACAAGGTAATGATGAAATTGGTGGGGTTGGTGTTAATGTTGCAGAATATGACTTGGTAAGCCTAGCACTTTTGGGCCTTCTCAAAAGCTGGCATAACTATCAAGATTCGGTCAACAAGAGGGAAGAACTACCGAATTGGGAACACTTATGGTATGATTTAGTAAAAGAGGAAATAATCTAGAATAACAGAGATGAGACTTCATCCAAGGGTGAAAATGAGGAAAAAATGCATTGGTTGGAAATATAAAGAAGGGAAAAGGGAATAAATATGAGTCCAAACCAGAATCTAGCCAAGGGGGAAAGAAGAAATATTTTCCCATAATTAATTGCTTCCATTGTCATGAATTCAGGTACTAAGATATGAAGTTTCCACACAAAATGGCGAGCAAGAAGACCTTAAGAGGAGAAGTAGGTGAAGATTTGGCTTCATAGTTTGAGCTTGACTTTACCCTTATTGGATGCATGACCAACGTAGTGATGGGAAAAGTTTGGTACTTTGACTCAGGTGCATCATTCCAAATGTTAGGATGTAGAGTGTTTTTTAGTGACTTGAAGGATAAATATTTGTAGATGCACATTGAGTTGGGAGATGACATAAGGTACAATGTGACCGAGGTTGGTACAATCACCTTTCAGAGTGAGTCGGGCTCCCTTCTCAGGCTCAAGGATGTCATGTTTGTTTCGGGCCTAAATAAAAATCTCATCTTTGTTGCAATTTTTGAAGATCATGGTTATGATGTGATCTTCAAATAAGGAAAGGAATTCCTGAGACACATAGCCACAAGAATGCATGTGAATCACATTGGGGTTTGTGTGAAGAACATGCATAAGCTAGAAGTGGAATACTGTGTTGCATTAAGCACTAAGGCAGAGAAGGTGAAAAGTTGTGATGTCAGTCAAATTTGGCACATAAGACTTTGCCATTTGCATCATGGCGCCTTGAATATTATGCAACAAATAACCACATGCCTCCATAAAGGAACACTTGAGCAGTAGGATGTATGAAAATGATTTACGTTGGGGAAGTACACAAAATTCACATTCCATGATCGGGACAAAAAACACATGCACTCTTGGAAAGGATCCACTCTGATGTATGTGGACCTTTCTTGACAACCTCTACTGTTAGACATAAATATTTTTTCATTTTTATTGATGAATTCTCATGAAATTTCTGGATATTTTTCACGCAGAAGAAATATGAGACATTCTCCAAGTTCATAGAATTCAAGGCATTGGTAGAGAAATAAACTGACAAGAAGGTGAAGGCTCTCAAGAGTGATAATGGAGGTGATTATGTGTCAAATGAATTCAAAAATTTCTGTGCAAAAGAAAGAATTTGATGAGATATGATAATACCCCACAAACCATAGAAGAATGGGGTGGATGAGAGAAAGAACCGTAGAAATATGGGAGCAACAAGGGCGATGTTTCATGACCAAGGCCTACAAAATCACTTGTGGGCACATAAATGCAACACAACAATCTATTTTTAAAATCATAGTCCTCATCATATTATGGGAATGATTACACCAGAGGAGGTTTTATCACAGAGAAATCCATATGTGTTGCACTTCAGGATTTTTGGAGCCTCTGTTTACTGCCACGTATCCAAAGAATCAAGAAAGAATCTTGAGCTGAAAACAGAAATGGGGGTATTTTTGGGTTACACAGAAACTCCTCACAACTACTGTGTGTACTTTCCATCCCTTAGAATGGAAATTATGTGAAGGGATGTAAAATTTGATGAGGAGAAAGAGATGCGGTTCTCCCTTGAGAGGGACCTTTAGATCCCACTAGAAGAGGAGCTTTTAGCTCCAAAGTAGGAGCCTCGGGAAGTTTTGGAGAAACCACAAATTGATGAGAAGAGAGTGGAGAAAAACACTTAGGAAGAACCATCTAGAGAAGGAAGAAAAAGAACCAAGGAAACTAAGATACTTATGCAATATGCAAGGGAGAATATGGGCGATCCTTCAAATTTTCACAGACAGAGAAGGTCACCTGATCGATACAATAGCTACATGGATCTAATGACTGAGCTTGTAGAGACTGAACCATCATCTTTTAAGGAAGCAATAGAGTAACCTGTATGGGTTGATGCAATGGTGGAGGAATACAAATCCATTGTAAGGAACACTATTTGGGAAGTGGTCCCAAGACCGACAGATAAATCAGTTGCAGGTTCGAGATGGATCTTCAAGTTTAAGCATGCAACATATGGAATCATAGAGAAGTATAATGCCAAATTTGTGGCCAAGGGGTACTCTCAAGTTGAAGGAATTGACTATAAGGAGACATTTTCTTATATAGCAAGGTACTCATCCATTAGATAAATTCTCGCTTTGGATGTGCATATGGGGTGGAAGTGTTGGAAATAGTGAGAGAGGGGGGGGGGGGGGTGAATCAATATTTATTTACAATTTTTATTTTACCTATTTTTAGATCACTTATAACTAGAACAAAAAAATAACAATATAGAATAAATTATTTTATTAATAATAAATAGCGAGGACTTCAATACTCTTCTTTACAATAAATCAGGTGCAATAATTCTTAGGGCTCCAACCCTAGATGAAGACACCAATCTCCAATCCACCAGGCTCCAACTTGGACTTCATGAGGCTTCAAAATCAAGGGCTCCAACCCTATCTTCCCAAGGCTCCAACCTTGTTTCTATGAGACACCAACCTCTAGGGCTCCAACCCTCTCACTGGTAAAGGATCCAACCTGAGCTTCTTGAGGAATCATATCCTCTAGGGATCCAACCCACGACTTAAATTATTTAAGGTAAGGTCTATAGTTTTTGAAGGCTCCGAATATATTCTGCACCAAGCCCTGACAATATCTTCACCTTCAATAATGGCTGTAGAAATTTATAAACACAATAATGTATTTTCGGATTCTCTTGATCTAACAAATTAATCTTATGTTAAATACATAATCCTTCTGCTTAATTCTTTGCGGAAATTAAATCGCCAATTTCAAAGCACATATGAATCAAAATCAATCGCACATAACAAGATGTTTTACCGGGAAATATTAAAGCTAAAAACCCCAACTATCATATATTATGTATATCAATGGAACATGTAGAAATCTCATACAAAGATCAACTCATAGAGCTCTCAGTAAAATCAACAATTTTCACACACTGTCATGTAGAAATTTTCATATCTATGCACCAATTTCTTGCCTCCTGACAGCCTGCCTCCAATGCGCAATCCCTGCTGAAGAAGATCCATGAATGAATTCCATCTTGCCTTGCTTGCACTGCAAAATCCTCATTGGCATCTCCAATACCTGTGTAGATGCATTGAATTCATCACTATAGTCGCAACTAATAGTCCATCTCACCCTTTCACCTATCTCTCCACTAGGTCTCCAGTGGATCTGACATGCAAGTAGTTAACTGTTGTATTTCTTCAGTTGCAATTAAGACACTACTTGTGAATTAATTAAATAATTCATTCACTCATATTTCACTAGTGCATCTTTAGTTACAACTAGCACAACTGAGTTTAACTCACTTAACTGAGTTAAACTAAATAACAACTCACATAACTACTCTTCCAACTCTGTTACAACTTGCCACTATCAGTTATAACGAAGTCCTCCATGCACGAGTCACCAACCACCATAGGAATTGCATAATACCTCCAGCTCACTGATGTGCCACATCTGTTCATTTAAATAAAGTGCTCCAAGATAATAAGTTACTATTTATTGTCTGATTATTATTAAGGGCTAATAATAATCGACATGCATTCTATTTTTAGATTAGCGATCTATAAATAGACTTCGTCCAATATTCTAAAAATAGAAATTCATCCAAATATAGAATTTTCTCAACCAACTAGAATCAACATCTTGCTAATTTTAGAATATGCTCACCATTCTAAAAATAGACATACACCTAAAAATAGCCTACGAGCCCCACCTAGTGAAGGTGCTTAATTTTCACTAGGCTCATCATCTTGTTGAATATCACCACTCCCTCTCAACAAGATAGGGATTATCCTTCACCCCGATCCTGTCTCTATGGTATTCAAAGTTTCTCCTGGTGAGCGTCTTCGTCAGAATATCTGCATCCTAATCTTCTGTAGGAATTTACCAAAGCAACATGATCTTCTGCTGCACACAATCTCTGATATGATGATACCAGATATCTATATGATTAGATATATCATGAAACACAAGATTAATTGAGATTTTAATGCAAATCTGGTTATCACAATGAATCACTATAGGATCTGAATGAGAACTGAACAAATCGACCAGGATCTTCCTCATCCAGATAGCCTCACATGCATCTTGACTTACTGCCATGTATCCCGCATCCGCTGAATTGAGTGCCATAGATATTTGTTTCATACTGCACCAAGAAAAAACTGTAGATCCGATACTGAAAACCCCTCCTGATGTGCTCTTTCTGTCCATTGGGATACCTGCCCAATCTGCATCCATGAAACCATGCAAATTCACCTCATTTTTCTGTCCGTATCATAAGCCATACTCAGATGTGCCCCTGAGATATCTCAGGACATGCTTGCCCGCCTTCAAAAAGAGCTTGGTAGGCTTAACCATCGCTTGACTAAGCTGGTTCACCACATAGCATATGTCTGGTCTTGTATATGTGAACCCACCAACTATTGATAGATGGTAGCATCCACTACCTCTGTCGATGTAGCATCTTCTTTCCTCCAATTTCATGGAAGAGGAGTATCCATGGGTTTGAAGCCCTCCATGTGAAACTTACCAAGTATCTCCCGAGAATACTTGCCTTGAGACACAAACAGTTCACCTTATTGTTGCCATATTTCCAATCCAAGGAAATAATGAAGGAGACCCATATCCTTCATCTCGAACCCCTTTGCAAGGTCTTCCGTGCATGAGTGTATCAGCTGCTAATCACCAGTCAATATTAAATCATCAACATAAATAAAAATGATTAAAAGCTTACCCTCCACCACAATTTGGTATAGATTTGCATCCGCCTCAGTCTTGGTGAAGCCAAGTCCAGTGAAATAGCTATCGATCTGTGTGTACCAAGCACAAGGTGCTTGCTTCGGCCCATACAACGTTCTTTTGAGTCTGCACACATGCGACTTACTGCTGAAGATCTCAAATCCTTCAGGATGCTCAATGTACACTTCTTCCTCAATGATCCCATTAAGGAACATAATCTTCACATCCATCTGATGAATGTGCCAACCCATTTGCACTGAGAGAGCAAGGATGGTACTTATGGAAGAATATCGTGCGACAATGCAAAGGTTTCTTCATAATCAATCCCCTCGATCTGTGAGAAGCCCCGGGTAACAAATATTGCCTTATACTTCTCGATGCTCCTATTAGCAGCTTGCCTTACCTTGTAGATCCATGTTGAACCTACCATTGATTTACCAACCGGCCTTCGAATAATCTCTCAAGCACTATTTCTGATGATGGAGTCATACTCCTCCACCATGGCATCTAGCCATGTGGGATCCTGCACTGTTTCCTCAAAGGAAGATGGCTCTGTCACGATACACTTGATCATAAGAGCCATGTATCCAGTATATTGGTTAGGTGACTGTCTCTGTCTGCGCTGTGAAGTAGGGACTCCTACATTCTGTTCCACATCAAGCTTCAACCTCTCAGCTTCTGTGGTACGCCTTCTGCCAGTTCTGATGTTTGGCTTTGTGTGAGTGGACTCCTCCACTCCATGATCCTCCTCCTGTGGCTAATCCACATCTTGAGGCTCATCTTTGGGAACCAGAAGTTCCTTCTCTGAATGCAAGTGTATCTCCCTCTCAAGCAACAACTTCATGGCTTTCTCTGCATTGAATTTTACATCCCGTCACATGAAAGTCATCTGACTGTTTGGAAAATACGCATGATAATTATGGGGTGTTTCTGTATACCTTACAAATATCCCAACTTCTTCATTTGGCTCCAATTTCTTCCTAGCATTATTGGTCACATGAATGTAAACAGATGAGCCAAAAATATTTAAATGAGAAATATCTGGCTTCTTACCAGTAAAAGCTTCTTCAGGTGTACTCATGCCAAGTACTCTACGAGGACAACATTTTTTCACATAAACCGCAATGTTGCATGCTTTCGCAGCCTTAGTCATGCAACATAGCTCGTGTAGCACCCACTATCGTTCTGCTATTCCTCTCCGCAACCTCATTATGCTGTGGGTTATGAGGCGCTATGAGTTCTCTTCGAATTCATTCTTTGCTACAGAAGTCTTTGAATTCGTTTGAGATATATTCACCACGATTATCACTTCACAGAGCCTTCACTTGCTTCCCCAACTCCTTATCCACCAATGCTTTAAACTCACATAAATTTGAGAATGTTTGATCCTTCTTCTGCATGAAGAATATCTAGCATCTACGAGAATAGTCATAAAAAAATAACATAATAATTGTGTTTTGCTGTTGAAGCAACTGAGAATGGTCCACACACGTCTGTGTGAATTATCTCCAGGATCGCCGTGGCATGATTATCCTTTTAATGAAAGGTGGTATTCAAAAACTTACCAATTGTACATCCCTTGCACTAATCTAACTGCGCAAGAGTACCCTTGGGAAGTCCAGTAGAAATCTGCTACAAAATCTACAGGGTGCCATGGTGAAGATGGCATAATCTCCTGTGCCATAATTCACCATCATCCTGGCTCACCACTTCTTCTTCTTTTCCCACCATTGCAGCGCAGCCATATACTTCCAGCTTGTAGAGATTCTTTACTCGAATCCCTATCCTCTTGGTTTGACCCGTTATTTTGTGTCGCATGAAAGCTTTTCCCTCGATGAAAACAACATCATAACCTTTGTCCTCCAACATCGTGACTGAAACCAAGTTCTTCTTTAGACCTGGAACATGCATAACATATTTCAACATAAATGGTTTACCTGACTCCCTCTCAAAGGTAATGGTTCCAATGCCAGTCGCATTGTATCTACCATTGTTGCCCATCTCTATATGCATTTGGAGATCTTTCTCCTACAAGTCACTAAACAACTCCTTGTCTCTCGTCATGTGGAAGGAAGCACCACTATCAAGATACCAAACTGATCCCATTGCACTTGAAACCAATGATGTGATCAAAGAGAAATCATGTTCAAATTGCGAGGCAAGGGCCTCACCAGCTGCAGCTCCAACAACCTTCTTGTTCTTCTTTTTCTGTGGGCAGTTAGTGGCGAGATTCCCATGTTTATGACAATTAAAACACTTCACCTTGGACAAATCCAGCTTCTTGCATTTAGCCTCAGATTTTGGATGGGATTTCTTTCCCTTCCCTTTCCTTGCTTTGGTAGCCAAAGCGCAATCCTCTTCATCATCATGTTTTAATGAAGAGACATTCCTAGTACTCTGCCTTAGCTCCTCCTGCACTAGATCCAACCAAAGTCACTCCCAATCTGGCAGCTTCTCTCGCCCATTGAAAGAGTCTTGATAACTGTGCCTACTCTTTGGAAGCCCAAGGAGAGCCAAGCTCACCAATTCATCATCTGAAACTGTAATTCCCACACTCCACGGCTCATCCCTACATTGGATAAAAATTTTGAGATATTTTGGAATACTATCGCCCTTCTCCATTTTGATTTTTCTGAGTTTATCTTTCAGCGCGAACTTCCTATGGTCGCTGCTGCTTTGGAAAAGATCTGTCAAAGCCTTCCACATTGAAAATGGAGTGGATTTCCTGTGAAGGCTTGACAAAATATGGTCTTTCACACCTTCCAACATAATTATTCTTGTCTTTGCTACTTTCTTTTGCCAGGCGTCAAGTAATGTAGCATCCGTCGAAGTGGGCTTAGGAACATCTCTATCGATGAAATCCTTCAAGCCATTATCTTCAAGCACCGCCTCCATCCTATCCTTCCAGGCTATGTATTTTGAGCTTCCCTTGAGTGAATACTCTGATCGCAACCCATTGAAAGCCATTTCAATGTATACTCAACTGTCGCACCAAGAAATTCTTGTTGCAAATTCGAATTGTTCACCAGCACAAAACTCAGCACCGCTTCAATATTGTAGTCTGCAGAGATTAACACTGCTCTAATACCATGTATAAATTTATAAACACAATAATGTATTTCTGGATTCTCCTGATCTAACAAATTAATACTATGTTAAATATAAAATCCTTGCACTTAATTCTTTGCGGAAATTAAATTTCCAATTGCAAAACACATATGAAGAAAAATCAATCCCACATAACAAGATGTTTTACTGGGAAAGCTTAAAGATAAATACCCCAAATATCATATATTATGTATATCAATGGAACATGGAACAATATCATACAAAGCTCATCTCATATAAATCTCAGTACAGTCAACAATTGTCACACATTGTCATGCAAAAATTTGCATATCTATGCACCAATTTCTTGCCTTCTGACAACCTGCCTCCACTACGCAATCCCTGTTGAAGAAGATCCCTGAATGAATTTGATCTTGCCTTGATTGCACTGCACAATACTCATTGGCATATCCAATGTCTATGTAGATGAATTGAATGCATCACTATAGTCACAACTGATAGTCCATCTCACCCTTTGACCTATCTCTCCACTGGGTCTCCACTGGATCTGACATGCAAGTAGTTAACTGCTATATTTCTTCAGTTGTAAGTAAGACACTACTTGTGAATTAATTCACTCATTTTTCAATAGTTCATCTTTAGTTACAACTAGCACAACTGAGTTTAACTCACTTAATTGATTTAAACTAAATAAAAACTCACATAACTACTCTTCCAACTCTGTTACAACTTGCCGCTGTCAGTTATAATGAAGTCCTCCATGCATGAGTCATCAACCACCCTAGGAATTGCGTAATTCCTTCATCCCATTGATGTGCCACATATGTTCACTAAAATAAAGTGCTCCAAGAGAATAAGTTACTATTTATTGTCTGATTATTATTAAGGGCTAATAATAATCGACATGCATTCTATTTTTAGATTAGCGATCTATAAATAGACTTCGTCCAATATTCTAAAAATAGAAATTCATCCAAAGATAGAATTTTCTCAACCATCTAGAATCAACATCCTACTAATTTTAGAATATGCTCACCATTCTAAAAATAGACATACACCTAAAAATAGCCTGTGGGCCCCACCTAGTGAAGGTGCTTAATTTTCACTAGGCTCATCACCTTGTTGAATCTCAACAATGGCCTCAATCGATCTCCAAAGAAATTAGCTCATAAATGACAAATTTATATTCTCAGAAGGTGTCTCCAAAACCCTTCATGTTACCCAATCAATCTATTCAATATCACTCCATGAGGGCTTCAACATTCCATATTCATATGTATTCAAGGATATGGAAAAATATTCAAGGGTATTCTAGCGACTAAAAACTTCTTCATAAAGTATCTTCAAATATATCTGCACAATGGTTCTCTAGAAGCTACATCAAAGGTAATTTATTACTTCTTCAGAACTAGCTTCACAATCTGCTCTAGGATGATACTCCAAGGTCTACCCAAAGTGCCTTCAAGACTCCTCCCTAAGATACTTCAAGATGCCTTTAGAACATATCCATAATATAGCTTCATATATCTTCAATACTTATATAAAATGTATTCAAGAATACCGTCAAATAATGATACAAAATATTAATTTCAGTCTGCTTCGAGACTCTCTTCAAAAAGGTGTTCAATTTATTCAAAAAATTCTTCAAGGTTGTCTGCTCCAAATGGATTTGAAAGGATATTTCAAGACTGCTGTAAATCCTTATTCAAGGATTCATCAAGATGTTTTAAAGGTTGTATCTAATTAAAGAATGATTCAAATTGAGCCAACTTTATTCACAAGAGAGGAATCCAAGCTTTAGGCACAGGTCCGAGCTTATAGATTTGAGAATCACTATGTTAAAACTTAAAAAACTTGCTCAAATGTCACAAGGTCTCCAACAATTCCATAGTTAGTGTGTCCACAATTTTTAGCTCAATTCTTGTCTATATATATACCATAGAACTGAGGTTAGTTTCTATCCATAGATCTGCTATTTGATTGATCACATGTCTATACTCAAACTAAATTTCTAGAGGTAGAAGTGTTATGTATTGGTCATAGTTATAGTTTGAGCTCCACACAGGTCCGAGCTTCTACGAGTGACTGTACACACACCTATCACAGGTCTGAGCCCTCCTAAATTCTGCAATTCCTAGCATCAAAAATCTAGGTATAAGTGTAACAAGTTCAAGCTAGCATAGGTGAATAACCAAGCCTCATATATGAAGGTGTCAAGGTACGAGGTCTGTTGCTAATAATTCGAGCCTCCTTAAGGATTGTCCTCATGTTGAAATGATAAAAAAATTGATGTAAATCCTATCTCTACAACCAATCACATAAAACTAAAAAGAATATTTTCCCCAAACTGTAATATTATTTGTTCTCCACAACCTTTTTTCTTCTTCTCTCCTCTTATATGAGTTCTTCACCAAGTTTATGTTTGGAATGATGATTTAAAACCCATTTTTATACACATTTTGACCTTTTTTCTAAGAGACATGTCTTTTGCAAGAGAGGCTGACTTATACATGTAGGCTCATGTCGACCAACATCAAAAATAAATTATTTCAACTTGTAAATTTTGATTTTTGTGTAGCTTGGGAGGTACTCTAAGCCCTAGTGTTCGGGGTTTGGAGGGAAAAGTGCCACAAGTCTCACTTGTGGGATTGGAACCCAAGCATGGGTTTTTTCACGCATCAGGATTTGGGCCAAAACCATGAAGAATTTGAGTGTGAGAAAATTTTAGGTGATAGAGCTTTGCGTACCGATTCCAACGCTTCAAAGATCACTCAAATTAGAGCTCTAGAAGTGAAGTTATTAATTTTTGAAGTAATGATTGGGGTTGCACATGAAGAGTCTAGGTCGGCTTGGCGTAAACATGACCTATGACAATTGTAGAAGCCCCTAAATCATAAAATTTTGGAACCCTTCTCTTTGGTATAAATAGAAGGTGAGATGAGGGTGAATAGGCATCCATTTGGTGCAACAAAAAGGAATTTTTGAGGAGATAAGGAGCTCAGCCTAGGGTGAAATACATTTCTGTGTAGGGCCGTAGTAAGGAGGTCACTACAACAAGGAAAATAGGGCAGCGTGGATCCTTCTTGGCTTTGTTTTAAGGGTTGTTTTCTATTGCAGGGAGGACGAGTATGGCTAAGGACAAACACAGGTGAAAGGTGAGTCTCTTGGGCAAAAACCAAGGTAAGGAATCTTTGCTTTAGGGTGGGTTGTAGGTGAAAATGAAACTGTGATAGGCCATATACCTAACCATCTCAGAACAAGGGCAGTGTGGAGAGGTTTTGGGGAAGATTAATGATTAGAACAACAACATGTTTGAGGAGGATTCATCCTTGGAAGGGCCGTAGAGAATTAGGACTATTTCGGTGCTTGTTTTGGTATATTTCAGTGTTCCTATAATTCCCTAATGAGTAACTGTTATGAAAATAATATAATAGACTTGAGAGCATCACTATGCCTTGTGTTGGGTCAAGAAGTTGGCTAGATTTGGATCAATTTACATTGTAGTTTGTTGGGAGCCATTTGTTGTAGTTTCCTTGGGCATGAAGGAAATCCAACTAGGATAAGATCCCACTATGGAGTGACGTACGTGTCCTAGTGTGGACAGAGTTGGTGCAGCCTATGGAAGCCAAGGAGGTAGGGATGATGTGGCAATTTAGAAGCCATAACTAGTGGGCAATTTCCATAGTGAAGATTGGAGCCTAGATTTGTGCAATAGATTCTCTATTGCAAAATCAAAGGGTAGTTGATAAGAAGTATTTTGGCAACCATGTGTAAGGATATCCTAGGTGTGAGGATTCCCTAGCTAGGTTTAGATACTACAACATGGACTTTGTCACTCATGGATTGTTGGAGGGAAGTGTGAGAGTCGACCAAGTGTGAATGAGATTGAGCACTTATGGTCTGATGGAAGACAATGTGATATTGTCCAAGTTGGAGCCGCATGTGAAACACCTTGGTGGATAGAGGTATTTTCTAGAGTAACTGTTGTTGGAGCTCAAGGGTTTGATCAACCATGAGTAGTTTGTGTAACCTGAGACTTATGTGTGGATAAGGAATTATACAAAAGATGATGGAAGTCCTCCTAGCCCATGTTCATTGTGAGATATGAACATATTACAGTGATAGGTGGAATCCCTCCATGCCCTATGTTGGTCTTCATTAGAGCAACGCAGGAATACCATAGTGGGTTGAAGTCCCTAAGTAGCCAAGGAGAAACAATGGGCATATTGAGAGTTGTTCATAAACAAATTTGTGAAAAAATCTACAAGAGTATCGATGCGTTGTTCCCTCGATGGATTAAGGAAAAACTAGAGAGCATATTGACATCCAAGGTTCAGTGGCTAGATGGAATTGCAACCTTTATAGAGGCAGGAGCTGCAGATTGGGACCCGAAGGATCGAGCAGGTACATGGTACGATCTAGAGGAGATGAGAGAGCATGCTACAAAAAGATAATCATAGTATCTTGTACTAGTGGATGTATGAGGGCCATTATCCCTGGTATGGGAGCCCTAGAGTGTTCTATTATATCAGTTGGATTAATATAACGAAGTGCGGTTGAAAAAACTAAAAATTTGTCTATATTTTGTGCACATGGGATTTAATGTTGTTTATATTCCATTTTGAAAAGAAGTTCCATTGAGATTCTTGGCTTTCTAGCATAAGAGATTTTAAGACTCTATCCTAGACCCAAGGTCGTGGAAAATCAATAGTAAAATATTTTTCTCTTAGCCTATGAGGAGTTACAAGGCGTGTAAGAGCTTGTTGGAATGATATTGGAAGCCTCTACAAGATAATGTAATTTTTTTCTCAAGGAATGATCTCTAATGATGACAATATTAAATTTTGTTTCGTATTATGAGTGCTTTCCACAATAACCCTACTTGAAGGTTTCTTCCATGGAATAAGTGGATCACATGGATTTTTATTTATTTATTTATTTTGACATGCTGTCATTAATGACACTTGGAGAAGAATTCAATAATTTAGGGCTAGGGTATTATCTAGAATAGGTCTTTAGGATGAGGATAGGGTTTTAGTATTAAAGCATCATTCACTTCTAGATTAAGGCTCCTTATTTTTAAATTTAAGGCTTGGCATTAATGGAATGGCCCTATTAGGATTAGGGCTTCCTTATTACATAAGGAGCGAAGACTAGGGAACTATGAGCATCATTCAACAAGGCTAGGGCGCCTAGGGCTTGTGCAAGGGTTTCATAAATGCATGCAAGTTTCATACATCATTAGGGTTATGCTAAACATATTCATGTAATAAGTAGGGTCTAATTACTCATGCAATAACTAGGGTTTAGGTATTCATGCAAAAACTATGGTTTAGGGTATTATACATAGAGTTTTGAAGATAAGGTCTAAGGTTTCTTCAAGTAGGGTTTTCATAGTTTTCAACAATGCTCCAAAATATTGACATCAAAGAAAACTTTTACCAATAGGAAGATCCATCAGATGGATGTAAAACAAACATTTCTCAATGGGGTTATTGTGGAGGAGGTGTACATCGAGAAACCAAGTTTTTGAGACTTTTTTATTGAGAGTCTCATGTGTGCAAACTCAAGCGAGCGTTGTACTATCTCAAATAAGCACCTCGTGCTTGGTACACTAGGATCGATAACTATCTCACTGGTTTGGGTTTCACCAAAAATGAATTAGATACAAACCTCTATCATATATTTATAGAAGGTAAATTTCTCATCATTCTCTTATATCTTGATGATTTAATTTTAACTGCTGATGAGCAAATGATCATATCTTGCAAGGAGGACCTTGCAAGAGAATTTGAAATGAAGGACATGGGCTTCATGCACTACTTCCTTGGCCTTGAAGTATGACAAGGAAATGGGGAACTGTTTGTCTCTTAAGGCAAGCATGGAAATGAGATACTACAAATATTTCACATGGAGAGTTGCAAAACCATCGAGACACCTCTAGTGATTAAATAAAGGAAGGAGGATGCCACTTCAGGTGAAGAAGTGGATGCTACCATTTACCGACAACTAGTAGGTTCGCTGGTGTACCTTGTGAACACTACTAGATATGTAATATTTAGTAAAATAGATGATCCAAGCTATGTTTAGTCCAACCAAATTATTTTAGAAGGCAACTAAGCATGTTTTGCAGTACCTCATAGGCACTACCGATTTTGGAATATGGTACATACGGATGGAGGGAGTGAAGATGTTTGGCTTCAAAAATGAAGACTGGGAAGGGAGTCCATTAGAATGAATGAGTACATTAGGTGGAATTTTCAGTGCTGGGTTTGCAATGGTTTCGTGGTACAACAGGAAGAAAAAATCCGTGGCGATCAACTCGATAGAAGAAGAATACATGGCTGCAAGTCAAGGAACATGTGAGGCGATATGGATGAAAAATATACTTGTGGGAATATTTGGTCAGATGATGGATCCAACTATGATCTACTATGATAATCCTGAGAATCTTGTATTTCTTGAACGATCCAAGCATATAGATATCTGGTATCACCATTTACCTTATTGTGTGTGGAGGCAGATAATGTGCTACAATACATTCCGATAGAGGAACAAAATGCTAAAAATTTGAAAAATGTCTTGTGAAGAGGGAAGTTTGATTTCCACAGGTGCAGGATAGGGGTGGTTGATAATCCCTTTCTTGCGGAGAAGGAGTGTTGAAAAATACAACAAAAAATTATCAATTTGATTTTTCCTTGATTAAATTTAGAAAATTTGAATTTCCACATCAACATACAACTTGGATGCAGTTAACTGAGGTGACATGGCTCTTGTCACTCAATTAGCTTAGTAAATTCGATTTGGAGGAGTTAGAGTTTAGTTAAGCATGTGTGACTACTAATTTGTAGCAATTGAGGTCAGTTATCTCAGGTTTTTTTCATTTAAAATAGTTCTAACTGTTGGAGGAACTAGTGGAAGTTTAGTTAAGAAGTGGGACTTCATTCAAACTCAATGCTCATCCAGTTAACTAATCAATCAACCAAAAATATCTAGTGGATGTAGATAATTTGAGTTCCCTATATATGGTGGATATTCCAAGGCAGTGTAACATCCATTGTAGACTAGTATTGAGTGTACAAGTTTTGAATGCAGTCAGATGATCAACCCAGGGAATTGTGCAATCCATTTTGGAGAAATTTATAAATAATAGGGGCCTAATTTGTCAAGGAATTGAGTAAGGAAATAGGGGCTCAAGCAGAGTCAGAAATTGACTAAGTCTGGTTCAAAACTTCTCAGTGAGAAGAGTGATAGGTTATTCACTTATAGGATGAGCTCAAATTGGGCTAGAAATTGTAATACATCTCTATTCATTAGATTAATGCAAGCATGCATTGGGGTTTTTAGCAGATTGATTTCCCCGAAAAAAGTACTTTGTGCAAGTGTGTTATTTCTCATTGCATGTTTTTTATTGATGTTTTAAATTGTGAATTGAATTCCGTATAACAGTAGAGTAGGTTTTTGTCTTGTGATTTTTATTAAATATTCATGAGAATTTGAAAATGTAAATCATAATTTACAAAATATAATCCTACAGGAGTCTGAAGAGAAGAAAAATGGGGCAGATGGTAGTAGGTCCAAGAAGAGGCATAGGTGGGAGAGTGAAGACACCGTGAGAGGGAGTGTGCCACTGAGTATATAGAAGGAATAACTAACAATTATGTGCATCACTCTGGTAGATATTCCAAATCTACCTCAAGGAGGCATCATAAACATCATTATCATCATAAAAGAAGGAGAGTGTTGTCCTCTGAGATAATTCTGGGTCAATTAATCATGCCAGAGAATATATAATGTGTTTTTATTTTTTATTTTTTATTTATTTTAATTTGGGTATTTTGGATGACCAATGTATTAAGAAAATTCAAACAAATGTCTTTAAACTTTTGATAATATTAAATATTAAGAAAATGGTTGTTTCTTTACTTCAAACAATGATTTAATTTTGCATATGTGAAGGCAGAAACTGTACGAAAGTATGATCAATTAAATATTCAGATTGAATGTTTAATTTATCATAAGTGTGAAAGACTGTTAAACAATGTTTAACAAATCAACAAAACATATTTAACAATATGAATATTACTGAAAATTAATTGATATAGAGGGACTTATAAAAACAGATAGTTTAATAAGTCATTCTCTAAAATGGATTATAACTTCACATGATTTAAGATAGATTGAATCACAACTTTTTATTACCTACTTATCTTCATAAAAATCAAATATATGAAGAAAATAGAGTGAATTGAATACTAGAAAAACTTACAAGGAGAAAAAATGATTGAATTAAATCCATAATCCTTTTATTATCATCAATGATAAAAAATCTCATACACTTCTACTTACAAAAGCTCATCCAAGGGTGCAACCATTAAAAAATCGAATGGAGAGTTATTTATACTAATTTATATCACTCAAAAGTATCTAAAATGATTACAAATATAGTATCAAATAGTAGGAAAACAAAAAATGATGAGTTTTTTGTCACTGTCTTTGAGGAAACAGTTGATGATGTGGCCCAAAAATTATTGTTGCATTGGAATGATGTTGGAGACAAAAAGTTACTCGATGGTTTCACATAAGTGATCCCATCTTTCCTCACTTGGAATTTCTAGATTTACTAATTTCCTAAAAAATTCATCTACTTCTGTGTATCTTTCAAAAGTAGGCTTGTTGATGCAGAGATGTTTGATTTCATGTTTAATTATCAAATCAAAATCTAGAGCTTCCAGAAAATCTTTCCCTATCATGTGGCCTTTAATTCTTACAAATATAGCTTTGTCGATGGAAATGGTGTAGAGATTTTTGAAGTACTCCTCCAAGTTGATTAGTTTTTCATTAGGAGCTAATAATCTAGGAAATCCCCTCTGATTCAAAAGATTAAACTTAGTGTGAAATATTTGGACAAAAATGTCCAAAGTTTGACACTTAGTCTCTAATTGATTCAACAAATTAATTTTCTGTAATACTTTCTTGATTTCCAGGATAGTATTTGTTCTGTCTGTAATATTGATCTGCTCCAACTCTGCCCTGCTTTTTGAATTCATTATTTTAATCATGTTTGATGCCTTTGCTAGTTTATGCTTGAGTCCTGCCTTATCTGGTTCAACGACTATTTTTCACCTATTGATTAATATCTCTTGCTCAAAAATTATTTGTATGGATGGCCATAATTCTGTCATTGCTTGGATTATTTCTGTCCAGATACTCTTCTTGGCTGCCAAGGTGTTTGCCATTAGAAGCTCACTTTCTAAATTTTGAACCTTTAGCGCCAATTTGTGAGAATTTTGCATTTATTCCATGTACAAGGTGTCATTTTTGATCTTCTGAGTTTCCAAGGCTTTGAATTTCTCTAACAACTTCTCATTCTCTTGTTTTTGCATGGTCAAATGCTACACAAGTCTGGCTGAATCACATGTTGTTGATGTAGATTCCATTGCTATTGATGAAGATATGGGCTCTATACCTTCAACTACAATTGGTACTACTACAACTGGGATCATAACAAGCTGAGTTGATTGTTCTTTATCCTTAAGAAATCCTTCATTATTCTCCTCCATCTTCTTTATCTAAATGTTCTGCTCAATGATGAGTTTGAGCATTTATTCTCTATTTGGTTCACTCTCCTCTATTTCCTTTGTCTGTGGGTCTTCTGTGGAAGGCATATTTAGTTGATTTCGAAGAGCTACAATGTATGCATTATTCTTCTTTAAAATCTCTTCTACAACTTTACAATACTTTGGGTCATACCCAATCTTGACCACAATGTCTTCTAAAGACTTTAACTTATTGTCTTTAGCTAAAGAGGAGAGTTTTTATATTTTGGGTTGTGACTGTACATTTGATAATGTTGTTCTCAACTTAGATAATATCATAGCTGTATTAGTCATGGTAGAGAAGAGCATCTCTCCAGACTTCCTATGCATGTCCATTTGATCTATGGGATGAATCTGGTTTGAATCAAATGAGAAAATGGTCTTCTTATAATCGGATGGAAACTTGGGAAAAGGGACTTGGGCTTGTAGAAAACCCATCTGCATCCTTCCCTTTTCACTATCAAAAGCAGTTAGTAGCTTGTGCTATGATGTGGAAGTATGCTTCCAAAACTAAATATATACATTGGTCTTCAAGGCTTCATTATTTTGTTTAATCTCCAAGAATTTGGAGAAGACGTTCTGATCATAAGATGAATTGGTTCCAACTAATTGAATGATATCCATAGGATAATGAGAAGCTGAAGAAGATGATGGAGTATTGGGAACACTCCCTCCTGCTAATGTAGACACTTTTGGATCTCCCAAATATATAATTTCTGGTTCCTTTTAGCTCTGCTCTATAGAAATTGTAAAGTTAGCCTTCTACTTGTTTTGTTGGATTATGAATTCTTTGACCAAATCTACAGAAGTTGATGTTTCTTCTTTGGACCTTTTCTACTGTTTGCTTTGGGAAATTAGAGTCTGCAGAGTAGATGTGGAAATGATCTGCTCCCATGCTTCCTGCAATGTGTTCTTTTTCCACTGATCTTGATTCATAAACTTTTCAATTTTAGGCCTTGGTGTATGATTATATGGATTTTTCTTCAATTCAACCCTTAGGTTTTAAATTATTCTGAAAGGATCATAAGACCAAGTGAAGCTTGGCTGGAAATTCATCTTTTTAAGAATAACATCTACCTCAATCCCTCTTGATCTAGTATTGCATATAAAAGAGCCTATCGCTGATTTGATTTTAAACTGTGATTTTCTCTTTCTTGAAACAAAATGTAAATCATCCATGTTAATCATCTGCCTAATATATTACAAAGAGAAGATTCTCACTGGATCATGTTTGGGAAATTTATATGGTGCCAGCTCACAACCATATACTCTAATATTTGTGTAATTCTTGTATAAATACCAGTCTCCAGTTTTTACTTGGTCACTCAAATGAAGGATTATTTTGATGTCTTGGCCAATTCTAGGCTCATTCTGACTGCTAACAAGTTGTGCAACTGGATGGATGAGTGAATCAATGAAGTCTACAAAAGAAAATTTATCTGAAATAGATTTGACCAATTCTGTCCAATGAATTACTGACTGGTTCATTCCCTATTCATCCTGCTTGTACAATGTGATAGGCAGTGAATCTCCCTGCTGAAATAGAAACATATGAATAAGTATAGAGGTGTACTTAAAAATTCCTTGGGTTGTTAAATTCATCAGTTGTTCATGCATATTATCAGCCAAAATTTGACTGTAATTGTACATGAATGCAGGCTGATGATCTTTAGAAAAGACAAAAAATTAGCCAAGGATGGGCTCATCTATTTTTTTGTCATCTGGATATCATAATAAACAAGAAAGTAATGAGATAATATGTTTGGTAGACTAAGGAAACATGGAGGATGGATAAGGTGGGTTTTTCTTTGGCAGTTCAACATCATCAAGAAGAAAGGTCTAAAACATTTGGGCTCTCTGAGGGAAAGTAAGCTTATGAAATAGCTCCATAAGAGTAGCTTGGGATAAAAGGCTTACAAAGTCATTAAGAGGGATCAATAGAATGTTGTTTATTGACTCTAGAGTGATGGATAAAATAATGTTTCCATTATAAGCTACCACTGCTCTTTTAATGGGATCATATCTGGTTTGACACCAGGTGACCGGGTCTGGGAAGTCATGGGTTTGAGGGAATGAAAATAGAGGCAAAAGGGATTCCAAGAGCTTGATGTAATCTTGTTGATCCAGGTAGTTCTATTTTAGCCACAGGTGCAATTCATGAAATTTGAATTCGCACTCAGTGTAAATGATTTTGAAGTATGAATCAACAAAGGGGATGTGGTCGAGATAGACCAGGGTAGAAACATAAGGGGTTTCTTCAGTGATGGAATTAATGCTTTTCCATTTAGGAGCCATGTTTTCTTACAGAGGGAAAATAAGAAGAAGGGGTTTTTTCTTAAAATAAAACCCTATTTGGCATGGTGACAGATAGATGAACCAATGGTGCAATTATGTCATGTAAAACCTGCAATTCAAAAACAAACAGTAAATGAAACAAAGGTGGTAGAAGGTGTGGTGAGGTTTTATTTATAACATTGCTAAAAATACTCTTATGAGGTGACTGTTGGGAAAATGTGATTTTCGCGGTTTAATGCTAATGGTACAAGAGCTTGCGAGCGATAAATGACTAGACAACGACTATGGAGCGGACTTAACGGTACCGAAAGGGAAATCGTAATGGAGTGGAGCTACTGTTAGGTAAACTTGACTCGAGATATAGTCAATGTTGAATAGGATAAATAGTAGTGGTTTTGGGGCACATGGTATTGTGCACCCATGGTTTTTTGACCCATGGTATTGCATGTAATGGAGCCTAGAAAAGGTGGGGAATACTTCATTGTAAAGTAGGCCTGGAGGTGAGCGGTGAAGGCTCACTTGGCCAGATTGGCCAGGGTTTTGGCCAATGGTCAATGAAATTTAATTGGTTTGGTTTTTCCCCAGATCTAGGGTTTTCCCGGATAAAAATCTGTGTTTATGTTAATGATTTGTTGCTAGCTCTGGTTATGTTTATTCCTCTCGGTAATTTTTTTTAAAAAATTTCTGCAGTAAATTCTTACAAATGGTATCAGAGCCAACAGTTTTATTGGCCTAGTGAATGGAGAAATAAATGAAGAAATAAATAAAGCTTTTGTTGCAGATCTCTCCATATGGAGCATGGTGTTGTAGAGGAGAATTTATATCTACATAAGTCATTGGAAGAGTAATCTCATGATTGTAACGTGTAGGAGCACGTTGAGATGGAATTTAATTTCTTTGCTGCATGGTGAAACCACCGAAAGGAGATCAAGAAATTTCCTTAGAAGGCTATGGGAACCACTGATGTGAATATGCTGGATGTTGTGCGAAATTTTCTTAAATGTGTCATATCAGATAGATCTAGTTGTGAAGATGTTGGATCAACATAGATCTAATGCAATTAAAAGGTGATGGATGCCCATTGTGAGAGATGGGCCTGTCGGAGGTCTACGAGTGCAAAAGAAACAAGATGAATCGAGTAAATTTTGCATCGGTTTTATCGACATGCAGGATCTTGGTAGCTCTGCGAGAAGGAAATGAGATTCATGGCTACATTGTGAGAGGCGACCTTCATTTAAATGTTTATGTTCGAACTTCTGTAATATATATTGAACCCAAAGGCAGTGAATCTCTAGGCAGAGGCGAACGAGATCTCTTGCTTCCACAAGATGGTGCTGGTGGATAGTTTCTGGATCGACATGAACGAGCTCTTCATTTTCTGCAGTGGCAAGTGCTAGTGGACGATTTTTTCCATGGGAGTGGATGTGCCGGCAATGTCACGAGACCTGTTAAACAAAAAAAAAAGGGGGGTGAAATCCTACTTGCAAAATGCCCACGAGAGAGCTGACAGAAATAAGCAGCACTTAGGTATGCACTTTGAAGCATGAGATTACACGCATGATGGTGAAATATGCCTAGTTCCAGGTTAATAGACTATGCAGAAGGTGAAGTAGCCTACGATATCCATTGGTTGAAAATGGACGGAGCTTAATCGCTTGCATTAAAGCAAGAGATATGATCCTACAGGCAGTTTTGGCCTCATGGAATTCGAGCTAATCGGTGGATGAGTCTAAGAAATATTGCCTTTACAAACGTTTCTGAATTGATGGATCCATTGAGAATGCCACTAATGGTGCTTCACAGTGAACGAGCAATGCTTCCGTCAGCAAGGTGCAGGTTCTGGAGAAAATTGTTGAGTTTGCGTGGAATCCTCGATGGCGTATGCTTAGATGGATATGAGCAGTGCATTGATTGTGAGAAGATTCATGGTCGCTCTAAAGAAGCAACGTGAGTTAGATACAAATTTTGTTTGTTGACCGATGTTGGACTCTTGGAGCGTGCAATGAAAGGCAAGTGATGCAGCCAAGGGTTACGCACATGAAAGATAAATGGGTACATTCTGTAGTGCAATGAAGAAGCACATGGAAATGTGAAATGAAATTGAGGCTTTGTCAAAATGAGAGAGGATATGTGTACGTGGATTAATTAATTGATGAACCATGTATCTGAAGAGAATTCCTAGAGGACTGGCAGTTACAAAGGCTGGTGACCCATGTAATCCAGTAGATGGGTTCTTTTTATATGGACATTTATGTCATATGTTAAAGAATTGGGAAGATTGATGTACAAATATGATTTCCTCTTTGGAGAGGACATCATGAATGAATGTAGAGAATGGTTATACAAAGAATGGCAACAATGAAACAAAAAAAATAAATTATTATTATAATGGAGTTAATTTTTTACATGTAAATGGGCATACTGCTGTAAGACCTGGCATGGCATGCGTACCCCTAGGTAATCACTGGTAAAGTCTGGGTTAGACCTAGGTGATAGGGGGGATGTCAAGTTAACAATTACCTTGGGTAAAAATTTTAGGGGGGAAGAACTAGAGTGAGCGAGGTTGTCTCACTTACCAGTTTTGGCTGGATTTAGTCAATAATCCCCAAGTAAAGTTTAAGGGGGGAATTGTTAGGTAAACTTGACTCGGGATAGAGTCAATGTTGACTAGGGTAAATAGTAGTGGTTTTTGGGCACATGGTATTGTGTACCCATGGTTTTTCGACCCATGGTATTGCATGTAATGGAGCCTAGAAAAGGCGGGGAATACTTCATTGTAAAGTAGGCCTGGAGGTGAGCGGTGAAGGCTCACTTGGCCAGATTGGCCAGGGTTTTGGCCAATGGTTAATGAAATTTCATTGGTTGGTTTCTTCCCCAGATTTGGGGTTTTCCTGGATAAACATCTGTGTTTATGTTAATGATTTGTTGCTGGCTGTGATTATGTTTATTCCTCTCGGTAATTTTTTTTTTTTTTTTTTTTAAATTTTTGCAGTAAATTATAATAGCTGCAATGGGGTACACACGTGTCAGTTTTTTATTTGGCATCAAGAAATAGTCAGGAGAAAAATTCAAAGGACCATTGGTAGGAGTGAAAACTGTCATCGAGAGGAAAGCGAATTTCGGGGGCGTAGGTGGCAGTAAATGGTTTTGAGCGGAGGGGGTGCAAATTGTTGTGGAGGAGACACGTCGATGAGGTCTGACCATTAGAATAACACTTTTAGGACCCCCCCCTCACCATTAACAAGAATGGGAAAGGGGGGTGTGAATTGGCTTCCCCCACCATTGACCTGGGTGGGTGTTGTAGCACAATCTTACTCAGCAAAAAGTCGGGAGAAGTTCTGGGAAATATACAATGTTGGTCAAGCAGGCTTGACATTTTGGGCACCCAATATAAATATCTTTCGAGATCCTCGCTGGGGAAGAGGTTAGGAAACCCAAGGGGAAGACCCATTGTTGACTAGTGACTTTGCAGTTGCATTTGTAAGGGGTTTTCAAGGCGAAAATGAAAGTCATGACACTGTGGACAAGAGTCAGAGAAGCAGAGCTAGGAAGGAGTTAAAAATGGAGGGGGTAAATAGCCTTCAAACATAACCGAGTCGCTTAATGCTTTCAGCATGTTGCAAACATTTCACAGTATATGATTTGGATAGTTGGCAAGTGTAATTCACAACAGATTTACATCATCATTGATGACAACATTTCAGACACCATAAATTAGTATTGCAGAAAAATTACATCAATATATGAATAAGAATGGGACAAGAAAATTGCTCCAATCAATTGGCCATGTATTCTTCCACATTCTGGCTTCAAATTTGTCTCAAATATACTACCAATCTGTCTGGAAATCCAAACTATTGATAGTTCTAGAATGAAATGGGAGACACTTCAAAAGGGGGTAAGCATTGATACATTCATAAAGAATGTTGAAGATTGTGATCCGGCCAGGGTCCATTATTCCAATGATTGTTTGTCAATTTTATTGAAATATTCACTAGTACATTTGTGCTGTTGCATATCCTTTTCTATACAGTGGATTCACTTATGGTGGAGTCTCTCTTGCAATAGAGGCGTGTAGGTAGAACATCTCATGGAACATCTACAGGGATTTCTGAGAGGAGTAGAAAAAATGGAAGTTATGGAGCACAAAAGCGCCGACTTCCTTCTCTCGATGCCCAGTGGTGGTAGCAGGGGACGGTCATATGCACTGATTATCCTCAATTACGACGTCCCTCGCTTCACTGTAGTTCTTTGGGGTCAAGCGCAGTTACGGTTGTGTGCTGACGGAGGGGCCAATCGCCTCTACGATGTAATTCCGAGCTTCTTCCCCGAGGAAGATCTTTTTCTTGTTCGTCAAAGGCACAAACTAGATGTAATAAAAGGTGACATGGATTCCATCCAGCCAAAAGTCAGAGAGTTCTATGATAATTTGGGTTCAAGAATTTTGGATGAGTCATATGATCAGGATACAACAGATATTCACAAATGCATAGCTTTCATAAGAGTCTGCACACCATATTTGGAGAAGTCTAATTTGATTCTTCTTATAGTGCGAGCTCTTGGAGGAAGATTTGACCATGAGTTGGGAAATATAAATGTTCTTTATACATTTCCAAACATTCGAATTGTTCTCTTGAGCAATCATAGTCTTGTTTATCTTCTTCCCAAAACCCATCGCCATGAGATTTTAATAGATCATTCAGTTGAAGGGCCACATTGTGGTCTCATTCCTGTTGCTGCACCATCTCAGAGTACTACCACAAGTGGCCTGCAATGGGATCTGAATGAAACTACAATGAGTTTTGGTTTTCTAATTAGCACATAAAACATATTGAGAGATGAAAAAGTGACAGTATGCTCTAATGTGGACTTACTCTGAACATCATCCATTCAAAATTCAGCATGTTGATCCAGTATTTCGAGCGATTTTTCCAAGGAATCCACAGGGAAAGGCCTGATGTTATATTTTGGAAAAATTGGGCAGGAGAACACGAGGGTGGTAATTGTCCATTCTTAGATTTGATACTAATGGGAAAAGAAAGTGACTCAAGTGATAAAATTCACGTTAAATTGTAAATGGTGATTCATCCATCTTCATGGAGTTTTGGAGCGTTAAAGTGAAGTATAGAGAGGCTTTGGCATGTGAACCTGGGAGCGTATTCGTATCTGGCTACAATACAAAAGATCATGAAGCCCTGGATGGATTTCCGAATGATGAAGACCTCGAGTCATCGGAAGATGGGGGAGAAGAATTAGCTCAGATCCAACGGTTTACGGGGGTATAAGTTAAACGAAGTTTATGAGAGCTAGTACCCCCCGTAAATGGTTTGATTTAAACCAATTTTTACAAAATCGACGGCCATGATGTATTACGGCCCCTTCGATCCATTTCTTAGAAACCGCTATCATTACCCCCCATAGGTAGTTTTGGGTTTTCCAAAACCATGGGTGACTTTGCTGGTACGTATGAGTGTAGTGGGACCCAAAATGTACCATTGGTTCCTCTCGCTTGCGTTAGAGTAAGGTTTTATTTTTAGTTTTATATTATATATTATATATATATAATATTAAAACATGCTTTTAGTAATTGTAATTAATGCCAAAATTTTCAAGAATCAGTTTTAAAAACTGATCATAACAGTTAGTTAGATCAAATAGTAGATATAAAAGCAGAACAAGGAAGAGGGGGAGAGGTTTTGAGTTTTGGGAACCTGAAAGAAAAATTTTGTACTCCAGAATAGCAAATCAATGAAAAGAATGCAGGTTTCTAGCATTTGTTTATGCTGAAAAGTTTTTCTAGTTTACATATTGTTCCCATGTCTGTGAATGAAATAGAGTGATTTGAGCTACGAGTCTCTTTATACTTGTGTATCTAAGAGTTAAACACACCTTAATGTGCGCTCCTCTATTTTTACCTTATCTATACATAATTCTTCTGAGTTTTGAAGTGGTAGATTCTGTTTTAAATAACATATTAGTTTGAAATTCCATTCTCATTTTCTCCCATTCAATCATTTCAGCATAAGTGAAATATAGCACTGCATAACATGCATGGGTTTGTTGTTTAAGGGGTCATACAATCAATGTTTTAAGGGTTTTAAATACAGAGACAAAACATATTCATTTGTGACAGAATTAGATAATGTCTCAAGCACTGATTCCTTTACACAACAAGGAATTGTTTTCTTGAGGAACAACATTAATTGGCGCCATTGCCGGGGACAAAGAAGCGAAGTTCATTTCCCTGGGTTTTCTTTCTACTTCCTCTGGTTGTTCAGTGAGGAGGAAGTTTTTGGCTGTGTTTACTTTGTACATAATTCTCATTTTCACAAAGCCAAACGCGAGGTCAAATACCTTGCAGCAGAGGGTTTCATAATCCCTTGTTTTTTATGGTGAACAAGATTCAGATTTAAAGATTGATTGTTTATTATTCACTTGGCGACTCCACAGATGAGGGTTTCATTAGATGAAGAATTTTCCTGGCAAGAAGATGAGAAAGTATCATGGAAAAAACATGTATCAGAATTTCCTTTTTTTAAAGGAGGTTCTATTTTTTACTGTCAGTTTAGTGGTTTATTTTCCCTTTTATCTTAAAAATATTGTTTCTTGCTCTATTTTCTTAGAAGATTATAAGGCCCAAAATGTAAATTCATTATTGGAAAAAGATGATTTTTCTTCTGCTTGTATTAAATCTTGACACAAGTGTATCTCCTAAACATGAAAGGAGAGATATTACAATCCCGGAAGGTAATCAGTCACAGTCTGGGCATAAAGGTGATGATTCATCATCGTTGGATGATAATATTTTGCCTCATAAAAAATTGACTGTTTTGCAGTTCAAAAACAGAGAAATCTTTAAACCCCTGAAGCTGCCCGCTATTCTCCATCAATATCCTTCAAACGGATTCAAGTCCTTGCCAAGTTTCTCTGGGCAGGAGAAGGACATTTCAGATGAATCACATATTTTGGAATTTGAATACTTTATAGACAAATTTCAAATCATTTATGAAGACGTAGCTTTAAGGATGTTTTGCCATTCTTTAAAGCAGGATGCTCAGCAATGGTTCCAGTGTTTAGAAGCAGGTTAAATTAATTCCTGGCAAGATCTTCAGGATGTATTTCTTACATATTGGTGTTGAGAATGCAGCAAGATGATGGAGCTTGGTGAAATGAAGTCGCCTTCACCAAGTGGGCTCGCAGGCGAATTCTGGCGCAAAGTCTATTTTTAGACTATGTCTATTTTTAGACATATGGAGCATGGTTCGGGGGATTCCAGTTTGAGATTCTTGGAGCATTGGTCATGTTGGTAAAAATAGATGAGACTCTATTTTTTAGGTCGAAGAGGTTGAAGGCTATTTTTATACTGCCTCTCCTAAAAATAGGGAAGTCAAATATTATTTACCCTTAATAATATTTGGACTCTAAACAACAGTTTACTCTCTTGGAGCACTTCAGTTCGAGCTACAGAAGTGGCTCATGCATCTAACAGAGGAATCACGTGGTTCCCAAGGGTTTGATGGCATCATGCATGGTTGACTTCAGTTGGACTTCAGTTGTAGAAGTTTGGAGGAGTTAATGAGACAGCTAGTGGAGTTGTGTTCTGTTTATTTTAGTTGAACTAGTTGAGATTAGTTTAACTAGCTAATCAATTAGTTATGAGTGGAGTGAATTAAATATTATTTAATTCATTAATTAGTAACTTATTATTCAACTCAAGAACACATCAGTTCACTACAGTGCATGATCAGTTCAGTGGAGACCAGTGAAAGAGGTAGATGAAAGGGTGGAGTTAGCTATCAGTGGCGACATGAGTTGTGCATGAGATTTGCACCACACTTGGAGGATTTGTCCATGACAATTGCACAGTCAAGCCAAGGAGATTTGAACCTTGGATCTCTATATAGACAGGCTTGGATTGCACAATAGAGGCAAGGCAATTGGCGGTGAGTTTTGAACCAGTAACCTGTTCAAAACTGAGCTAGATTGTGTGTAACTTCATGAGAAAGTACTGAGTACTTGTGAGGAGTATTGTACTGAGTTTTTTACATGATTTATCCATTATAATATACACAATAGCTGCGGGGTTTTCAGCTATAAGCTTTCCCCATACATACTGTGTTAATGTGTATGATGATTTGATGTGTTATCGCTTGATTTTATTTCTGCATGTGTGATGATCTGAGTGGAAGAGATTATGTGTTGCATATGAATTCGAATTGTATGTGATCATGATAGTCTCAGTGAATAATTAATCATTATTCAGAAAATTTCTACATGGTATCATAGGTATTGAAGCAGATATTGATCATCACAGTGATTACAAACTTATTTCGGTAGACAGAGTCTGCATGCGGGCCAGGTAGCCTCCGGATTCATCTTTCTTCGGAAAGTGAAAGGTCTGGTAAACGCCCCTTGCAGTCGATCTCTGTGCTAGAAATAATTTTTTCTCACGATCTAGAGCGGTTGAGCTTTGAGGTGGAATTCGAAATTTTGCAGCAGTTTTTTTTTCTTGGTGCCGGTGTTGAAAATGTATTTCAACGGTTTGCGACTCGAATATGCTCTTGAAGGCAGTTCGAATTATGTTGCATGGAAGGATCGCATGGAAGCAGTATTAGAAGATAATGGTCTGAAGGAGTTCGTAGATACGGATGTCCAAAAGCCCACTGATCCTGCTGAAGTCGATGCATGGCAAAAGAAGATGGCAAAGTGTCGAAGGATCCTGTTGGAGGGCGTCAAGGATCATATTGTATCCAGCCTGCATGGAAAGGCTACTCCATATTTAATGTGGAAAGCTTTGACGGATATATTCCAGAGTAAGAGCGACCAAAGGAAGCTGGCGCTCAAAGATAAGCTCAGGAACATCAAGATGGAGAAAGGCGACAGTATCGCCAAATACCTCACGAAGTTCACTCAGTGCAGAGATGAGCTGGGAAGTGTGGGGGTGACTGTCGAAGACGAGGACATGGTCGACCTGGCTCTCCTTGGTCTTCCGAAGGCTTGGCACTCATACCAAGATAGTGTCAATGGTCGGGAGAAGCTGCCGGGATGGGAGCGCCTTTGGGCAGATCTCATGTAGGAGGAGATAAGGAGGACTACTAGAGATGGATCTTCATCAAAGGGAGCTGATGAAGAAAACTGCGCTTTGGTTGCCAAAGCAAAGAAGGAGAAGGGTAAGAAAACCTCTCATTCTGGTGCAAAGGGAAAGAAGCAGGATATGGTGAAAGTGAAGTTTTTTCACTGCCATGATCACGGACATTATGCTACCAATTGTCCAAAGAAGAAGAAGAACAAGCAAGCGGGAAGATCTGCAGATGGAGAAGCTTTGGCTTCACAGTTCGAGCTTGAATTTTCACTGATTGCATGCTTGGTTTCAAGTGTGCTGGGATCGGTATGGTTCTTGGATAGCGGTGCGTCATTTCATATGACGGGAGATCGGGAGTTGTTCTCAGATCTGGAGGACAAAGATTTGGGTGTGCACATCGAGATGGGCGATGATGGTAGATACAGTGCGACCGGTATCGGTACCATATCCTTTCAGAGGGAGTCTGGTAAACCCTTTGTATTGAGGGATGTCATGCATGTACCTGGATTGAAGAAGAACTTGATCTCTGTGGCGATGTTGGAGGATAAGGGGTATGATGTGGTCTTCAGCGAAGGAAAAGCCTTCCTGCGCAGTAAGACTACTGGAGAGACCCGGAAGATAGGGGTTTGGACCAAGAACCTTTATCAGTTGCAGGTAGATGGCTGCGCAGCTATGGCATGCAAGGCGAGAGAAGTGGTGAGCCGGGATGATGAGGGCGAACTATGGCACAGGAGATTGGGCCACCTTCACCATGGAGCTTTGAAGATTCTGCAGCAGATTTCTACTGGGCTTCCTAAGGGCACTCTTGCGCAGTCAGATCAGTGCAAGGGGTGTACTTTAGGGAAGTATGTGAAAGCCACATTTCACGAGAAGGATAGTCGCGCCACGACGATCCTTGAGAGAGTTCACACAGACGTGTGTGGTCCTTTCTCAGTTGCTTCGACAGCAAAGCACAAATATTATGTGATATTTGTTGATGATTTCTCTCGAAAGTGCTGGATCTTCTTCATGCAGAAGAAGAGCGATACATTCGCGAAGTTCTGTGAGTTTAAAGCACTGGTCGAGAAGGAGTCGGGGAAGAAGGTGATTTCTCTAAGGAGCGACAATGGTGGTGAATTCATCTCGGTTGAATTCAAGGAGTTCTGCAGCGCAGAAGGGATTCGGAGAGAGCTCATCGCACCCCATAACCCACAGCAGAACGGGGTGGCTGAGCGGAAGAATAGAACAATCGTGGGTGCTGCACGGGCGATGTTGCATGATCAGGGCCTACCCCTTCACTTGTGGGCTGAGGCATGCAATACAACAGTGTATGTGCAGAACCGTTGTCCTCACAAGGTTCTTGGCATGAGTACACCGGAGGAGGCTTATTCTGGCAAGAGGCTTGATATTTCCCATTTGCGGATCTTTGGTTCTCCTGTCTACATGCATGTGACGAAGGATGCGAGAAGGAAGCTGGATCCAACTGCTGAGGTTGGAATATTTGTGGGGTACATTGATACACCTCACAACTACCGGGTATATTTTTCAGATAGTCGAAAGACTGTTGTGCGACGGGATATAAAATTTCAAGAGGAGAAAGCCATGCAGTGTTCGCTTGAGAGGGAGCTACACTTGCATGCAGATGAGGAGCTGTTAGTTCCTAAGGAGGAGCTTCCGGATGTGGATCAGCCACAAGAGGAGGTTCGGGAGGTGGAAGAAACCACCCAGGCAGCGCCAACCATCAGAGGGCGCATGCGCACTACAGAAGCTGAGCGACTGGCTCGGGATGCAGAGAAGGTTGTAGGACCACCTACAGCACAGCGCAGACAGAGACAGTCACCGGATCGGTACACTGGATACATGGCTTTTGTGAGTCAATGTGTTGTGACGGAGCCATCCTCTTTTGAGGAAGCTGTGGAGGAACCCGCATGGGTTGATGCCATGATCGAAGAATATGATTTGATCATCAGGAACAGTGCATGGGAGATTGTCCCAAGACCGGTGGGGAAATCAGTGGTGGGTTCGCGATGGATCTACAAAGTGAAGCAGGCGGCTGACGGGAGTGTGGAGAAGTATAAGGCGAGATTTGTCGCCCGTGGCTTTTCACAGATCGAGGGGATTGACTATGAGGAGAATTTTTCACCTGTCGCAAGGTACTCTTCCATACGCACGATCCTTGCTCTCTCAGCGCATATGGGGTGGCACATTCATCAGATGGATGTGAAGACTGCGTTCCTCAATGGAGTTATTGAGGAGGAGGTGTACATAGAGCAGCCTGAAGGTTTTGAGATCTTCAGCAGTGAGTCGCATGTGTGCCGACTCAAGAGAGCACTGTACGGGCTGAAGCAAGCACCTCGTGTTTGGTACACTCGGATAGACAGCTACTTCACCGGGCTTGGATTCTCCAAGAGTGAGGCGGATCCTAACCTGTACCAGATTGTGGTGGAGGGGAAGCTGTTGATCATCGTACTGTACGTAGATGATCTGATTTTGACTGGCGATGAGCAGTTGATACTTTCATGCAAGGAGGATCTTGCACGAGAGTTTGAGATGAAGGACTTGGGCATCCTTCATTATTTCCTGGGATTGGAGATTTGGCAGCGCAGCGGAGGACTGTTTGTTTCTTAGGGAAAGTATGCTCGAGAGATTCTGGAGAGGTTCAAGATGCAAGGTTGCAAGCCTATTGACACTCCTCTTCCTGGTGGTTGGAGGAAGGAGGATGCTACTTCAGCGGAGGTAGTGGATGCCACTATCTATCGACAGTTGGTGGGGTCGCTTATGTATCTGGCCAATACACGACCCGATATATGCTATGCAGTTAACCAGCTTTCACAAGCTATGGTTAAGCCTACCAAGCTCTTTTGGAAGGCAGGCAAGCATGTATTGCGCTATATTAGAGGCACATCGGGATATGGTCTATGGTACAAACAAGAGGATGGAGCGAAGCTTTCTGGCTTCACTGATGCAGATTGGGCAGGGAGTCCAACGGACCAGAAGAGCACATCTGGAGGAGTTTTCAGCATTGGGTCGACAGCAGTTTCCTAGTACAGCAGGAAGCAGAGATCCGTGGCACTCAGTTCAGCAGAGGCCGAGTACATGGCAGCTAGCTTGGCTGCATGCAAGGCTATTTGGATGAGGAAGATCCTCGTTGGATTGTTCGGGTTGCATTTGGAGCCTACAGTGATTTACTGTGATAACCAGAGTTGCATTAAACTCTCTGCTAATCCAGTATTTCATGATAGATCCAAACACATCGACATCAGGTACCATCATATCAGAGATTGTGTTCAGCGGAGAATCATGATGCTTTCATATGTTCCCACGGAGGATCAGGATGCCGACATCCTGACAAAGGCGCTCACCAAGAGCAAGTTCGAATTCCACAGAGGCAGGATAGGGGTTGCAGATAATCCATATCTTGCTGAGAGGGAGTGTTGAGAATGCATCAAGATGATGGAGCTTAGTGAAATGAAGTCGCCTTCACTAAGTGGGCCCGCAGGCAAATTCTGGCGCAAAAATCTATTTTTAGACTATGTCTATTTTTAGACATATGGAGCATGGTTCGGGGATTCCAGTTTGAGATTCTTGGAGCATTGTTCATGTTGGTAAAAATAGATGAGACTCTATTTTTTAGGTCGAAGAGGTCGAAGGCTATTTTTAGACTGCCTCTCCTAAAAATAGGGAAGTCAAATATTATTTACCCTTAATAATATTTGGACTATAAACTTCAGTTTACTCTCTTGGAGCACTTCAGTTCGAGCTACAGAAGTGGCTCATTCATCTGACAGAGGAATCATGTGGTTCCCAAGGGTTTGATGGCATCATGCATGGTTGACTTCAGTTGGACTTCAGTGGCAGAAGTTTGGAGGAGTTAATGAGACAGATAGTGGAGTTGTGTTCTGTTTATTTTAGTTGAACTAGTTGAGATTAGTTTAACTAGCTAATCAATTAGTTATGAGTGGAGTGAATTAAATATTATTTAATTCATTAATTAGTAACTCATTATTCAACTCAAGAAAACATCAGCTCACTACAATGCATGATCAGTTCAGTGGAGACCAGTGAAAGAGGTAGATGAAAGGGTGGAGTTAGCTATCAGTGGCGACATCAGTTGTGCATGAGATTTGCACCACACTTGGAGGATTTGTCCATGACAATTGCGCAATCAAGCCAAGGAGATTCGAACCTTGGATCTCTATATAGACAGGCCTGGATTGCGCAATAGAGGCAAGGCAATTGGCGGTGAGTTTTGAACCAGTAACCTATTCAAAACCAAGCTAGTTTGTGTGTAACTTCATGAGATAGTACTGAGTACTTGTGAGGAGTATTGTACTGAGTTTGTTACATGATTTCTCCATTATAATATACACAATAGCTGTGGGGTTTTCAGCTATAAGCTTTCCCCATACATACTGTGTTAATGTGTATGATGAATTGATGTGCTATCGCTTGTTTTATTTCCGCATGTGTGATGATCTGAGTGGAAGAGATTATGTGTTGCATATGAATTCGAATTGTATGTGATCAGGATAGTCTCGGTGAATAATTAATCATTATTCAGCAAATTTCTACAATTGGGGCGAGAATAAGTCACATGAAGAGCACCTTTTGGAATTATATTCAATCCGAAGGCATAGCAATGAATCAATTTCTGAATTTAATAGGAGGTTTCAAAAGATTTATTTCAGCATGCCAGAAGAAATTTGACCTCCAGAGGCGGTAGCTATGGTTTATTATTTGAAAGCTCTTTCTATTGCCTTGGCTTTTTATCTCAAGGAGAGAAAGCCTAGTACTTTGAAGCTGATGTTTCTCCATGCACAAGAAATCGAAGATAATGCGTGGGCTTCTAAAAATTTTTCCTGCAATGCAGAAAGTCCAAGTTTTGTCAAAGATAAGAGGGATTGTGAAGGAAACATTGGAATTTCTTTACAGGAGAATGTAAGATCAGAGGCGAATAAAGTTTTCCAAAAAGTGTTAAAAGATTCTTGTGTTATTTAAAGACAAGAATCTAATCATTTTGAAGATTCTAGTCAAAACTTAGTTGCAACAGCTGAAATACACTATAAAAGCATGGAAAATCTTTGCAATAATTTTGCGATTAGTGAGGAAAATAGTGCAGTTTCTCAGACATGTTTGCAAGAAGATGAATTTTTTTGTCAAGAATTGATGTTATATGAAGAGCATCAGCATTGTGAAGAGCAAACCTTGGATTTTTATTTTCAGCCTGAATGCTTGCCTACAGGAAGTGGCAGTCAGCTTTCTAACACATAGTTCCTAATTGAAGGGTCAAACAAAGAAAGAAGCCGCCATGTTCAAAGATGTATGCAAAATGTTCAAGAAAAGAAGGTAACTAAAGTTTTGTCTCATGATTTCTATGATCCAGTTGCTGAATATATGGCCAATTTCTTCGGTCGACAACAAGCTTTAATGAAAGGGTATGTACAAAGTTTTGTATATAAAAATTCCTCATGGTACATTCCTCTTTTGATTTTTAAATTTCAGCAGTATGAAGGTATTAAATCTGACAAGCAGATGTTGGATTGGTTCCATTGGAAGGTCGACTTCACTTGATTAAGTTCAACCATGCTTATATATATAGGAGTTGTACATAAATAAGCTCAGGAGTTGAGCATTTCCAGTTGCAATAGTTCTAAGTTTCAAATTTTCAGTTCAAAATAAAGATCCTAGAAGAAGGAGGGTTCAGAGAAGTTTTGAAATTTTCAGAAATTTTAGATTGGGAGAAAATTCAGTTTGACTCGACTCCATGCCCAATAAAGCCTACTGATCTACAAGTTCTCAGCACTTTGTTACCAAAATACTGTCCCCAATTGGAGCCAGATGTTGTAGCACAATCTTACTCAGCAAAAAGTCGGGAGAAGCTCTGGGAAATATACAATGTTGGTCAAGCAGGCTTGACATTTTGGGCACCCAATATAAATATCTTTCGAGATCCTCGCTGGGGAAGAGGTTAGGAAACCCCAGGGGAAGACCCATTATTGACTAGTGACTTTGCAGTTGCATTTGTAAGGGGTTTTCAAGGCGAAAATGAAATTCATGACACTATGGACAAGAGTCAGAGAAGCGGAGCTAGGAGGGAGTTAAAAATGGAGGGGGTGAATAGCCTTCAAACAGAACCGAGTCGCTTAATGCTTTCAGCATGTTGCAAACATTTCACAGTATATGATTTGGATAGTTGGCAAGTGTAATTCACAACAGATTTACATCATCATTGATGAAAACATTTCAGACACCATAAATTAGTATTGCAGAAAAAGTACATCAATATATGCATAAGAATGGGACAAGAAAATTGTTCCAATCAATTGGCCATGTATTCTTCCACATTCTGGCTTCAAATTTGTCTCAAATATACTACCAATCTGTCCAGAAATCCAAACTATTGATAGTTCCAGAATGAAATGGGAGACACTTCAAAAGGGGGTAAGCATCGATACATTCATAAAGAATGTTGAAGATTGTGATCTGGCCAGGGTCCATTATTCCAATGATTGTTTGTCAATTTTATTGAAATATTCACTAGTACATTTGTGCTGTTGGATATCCTTTTCTATACAGCGGATTCACTTATGGTGGAGTCTCTCTTGCAATAGAGGCATGTAGGTAGAACATCTCGTGGAACATCTACAGGGATTGCTGAGAGGAGTAGAAAAAATGGAAGTTATGGAGCACAACAGCGCCGACTTCCTTCTCTCGATGCCCAGTGGCGGTAGCAGGGGATGGTCATATGCACTGATTATCCTCAATTACGACGTCCCTCGCTTCACTGCAGTTCTTTGGGGTCGAGCGCAGTTACGGTTGTGTGCTGGCGGAGGGGCCAATCGCCTCTACGATGTAATTCCGAGCTTCTTCCCCGAGGAAGATCTTTTTCTTGTTCGTCAAAGGCACAAACCAGATGTAATAAAAGGTGACTTGGATTCCATCCGGCTAGAAGTCAGAGAGTTCTATGATAATTTGGGTTTAAGAATTTTGGATGAGTCATATGATCAGGATACAACAGATATTCACAAATGCATAACTTTCATAAGAGTCTGCACACCATATTTGGAGAAGTCTAATTTGATTCTTCTTATAGTGCGAGCTCTTGGAGGAATATTTGACCATGAGTTGGGAAATATAAATGTTCTTTATACATTTCCAAACATTCGAATTGTTCTCTTGAGCAATCATAGTCTTGTTTATCTTCTTCCCAAAACCCATTTCCATGAGATTTTAATAGATCATTCAGTTGAAGGGCCACATTGTGGTCTCGTTCCCGTTGCTGCACCATCTCAGAGTACTACCACTAGTGGCCTGCAGTGGGATCTGAATGAGACTCCAATGAGTTTGGTTTTCTAATTAGCACATCAAACATATTGAGAGATGAAAAAGTGACAGTATGCTCTGATGTGGACTTACTTTGAACATCATCCATTCAAAATTCAGCATGTTGATCCAATATTTTGAGCGATTTTTCCAAGGAATCCATAGGGAAAGGCCTGATGTTATATTCTGGAAAAATTGGGCAGGAGAACATGAGGGTGGTAATTGTCCATTCTTAGATTTGATACTAATGGGAAAAGAAAGTGACTCAAGTGATAAAATTCACGTTAAATTGTAAATGGTGATTCATCCATCTTCATGGAGTTTTGGAGCATTAAAGTGAAGTCTGGAGAGGCTTTGGCATGCAAACCTGGGAGCATATTCATATCTGGCTACACTACAACAGATCATGAAGCCCTGGATGGATTTCCGGATGATGAAGACCTCGAGTCATCGGAAGATGAGGGAGAAGAATTAGCTTAGATCGAACGGTTTACGGGGGTATAAGTTAAACGAAGTTTATGAGAGCTAGTACCCCCCGTAAATGGTTTGATTTAAACCACTTTTTACAAAATCGACGGCTGTGATGTATTACGGCACCTCCGATCCATTTCTTAGAAACCGCTATCATTACCCCTCGTAGGTAGTTTTGGGTTTTCCAAAACCATGGGTGACTTTGTTGGTACGTATGAGTGTAGTGGGACCCAAAATATACCATTGGTTCTTCTCGCTTGCGTTAGAGTAAGGTTTTATTTTCAATTTTATATTATATATTATATATATATAATATTAAAACAAGCTTTTTGTAATTGTAATTAATGCCAAAATTTTCAAGAATCAGTTTTAAAAACTGATCATAACAGTTAGTTAGATCAAATAGTAGATATAAAAGCAGAACAAGGAAGAGGGGCAGGGGTTCTGAGTTTTGGGAACCTGAAAGCAAAATTTTGTAATCCAGAATAGCAAATCAATGAAAAGAATGTAGGTTTCTAGCATTTGTTTATGCTGAAAAGTTTTTCTAGTTTACATATTGTTCTCATGTCTGTGAATGAAATAGAGTGATTTGAGCTGCGGGTCTCTTTATACTTGTGCATCTAAGAGTTAAACACACCTTAATGTGCGCTCCTCTATTTTTACCTTATCTATACATAATTCTTCTGAGTTTTGAAGTGGTAGATTATGTTTTAAACAACATATCAGTTTGAAATTCCTTTCTCATTTTCTCCCATTCAATCATTTCAGCATAAGTGAAATATAGCACTGCATAACATGCATGGGTTTGCTGTTTAATGGGTCATACAATCAATGTTTTAAGGGTTTTAAATACAGAGAGAAAACATATTCATTTGTGACAGAATTAGATAATGTCTCAAGCATTGATTCCTTTACACAACAAGGAATTGTTTTCTTGAGGAACAACAGTGGGAAGAGTTCCACTGTCGAATCTTGCTCGATCAATAAAAATAATACTACAAATATTTTTGTCACTTTGCGGACTTTGGATAAAGTAACTTAGTTATTACAAGTTTAATTAATCGCTAAATGAAAGAGATTAAATAATTTAAATATAATTTAAACTTTAATCAATTTTTTTGGGCGCATTTAAACAAGTTGCCACTATTTTTCTTTCTTTTATTCAAACTAAGCAAATATTTATTTTCTTGCTTTTCAAACTACCCCTAACATTTTTTAGATTTTTCCTTCATTTTTTAGAGAAATATAATCCTAACATTTTATGATCTGAATACTTTATTGTTCATGAGTCCTAACATTTTTTTTTTGTCTATTCATATCCAAACTTAACATTTTTTAAAATTTTCATTTTTTTCTAAAATGCTACCTTATCAAAACCAAATAATGTTACAGCAGAGAGAAAAGGACCACACGCTCAAGAAATTTAGGAAATCCAACCCACCCACATTTGATGGAGACATGAAGAAATTTTAAGATGTAGAAGCTTGGTTGCTTGGCATGAAGAAATTATTCAGAGTCCATGATTATTCTAAGAACATGAAAGCCAAGATCACCACCTATAGTTTGAAGGAAAAAATAGACACATTGTGGGAATATTTGAAGAATGTCATAATCATCGTTTAATGAATTTGAAAATCTATTTATAAATTAATATTTTTTAGAGAAATACTATGATAGAAAAATAAAAGAATTTTATGAGCTCAAGATGGGACAAATGATAGATGGGAAGTATGTCACCAAGTTCTTGGAATTACTGAGAATTGTGCCATATCTTAAATATGAGAAGCCCAAAATATAGAGATTTATTAGTGGGCTGCCTATTGGACATTGGATACCCCCGAAGAAAGAAGAGAGAAGACTCCGCAGATTGAGGAGCGAACCACAAAACACAGGGTCCATTTTGAGTCTTAGGGACTTTGGGGTGAGTCAAAGCCCCTTATTTTGTAATGGGATGGGATTATTTTGTGAACTTTGAACTCTACCCATGGTTTTCGAACCACGGTATTGTAAATGAAAAATATATATAAGGAGTCTAGATAGAAGTCATAGATAAGAATTAAGGATAGATATGATGAAATGAATTTGGATGTAAGACTATTTTGAGTCAGATTCTATGTTTGGGTTAGAGGAAAGGCTCCTGTAGCTGAGTGCACAAAGACCTTAGGAAGTATGCAACTGTGTGAGCAGGGCCTTGCAGTTGTGTGCACAAGGTGGAAAGTGAATGTATGAGAAGGATCTGGCTACGAATGAAATAACTGTTGGAATATATCTGAGTTCTACTGAGGTGTTTGCTTTACTTGCTTTTGCTGAGTTTCTGCGCTGAATAAGGGTTTTTTTCTGTAAATGAATATCATAAATATATTTGTGGTTTTTTACAAATTTTTATGCATGAATAAGTTAGATCGTGTAGTTGTTGGTAAGTTCAACAGATGTGCTGAAAATCACATGTATAATTATTAATATGTTCTGAAAATATTTTTCAAGGAAGAAAATCCCTAAATCCACAGTCCATTGTCCCTCTGGATGCAGAAACCTAGTTCTAGCATCCCCCTATATTTCCTTGGGTGAGACTTTGGTTTGCGCAAGCAGATTGTTTCCAAAAGGGCCAGTAATAGTGGGTTTTGTTGGTTCACACAACCACATTTGAACCTAGGTCTAGGCCCCACCAAGCCAATAAATGGTTCCATTTCCAGGACCGGGATTTGACTGAGGGATATTTAGATGTGGAATCTGCCTAAGTAAGAGATTGAAGATTGGGTAGATCTAAAATAATGTGAGTTTGTTGTGCAAGAAAATAGAAGTCTGCACATCTCTACTTAACATTTTTTATATCAGTATATTTATACAGATTAGTACGATATATTTTTCACATCGTTTTCTTGTGAGATATACGAGTGGATATCAAGACTAGCTAGGTAGACGGGTCATTTCAATAATAAGTCAGTTGTGTGGACCCCAGATTTGAATGAGAAGCTGACAAAGACTGATAATGAGATCGCGAGGGCTGTTGATTATTGGATTGATAGTATCCTTGGAGGGTTTATCACTGAGTTTGTGATCGAGACTTCCATGTCTTATAGCAAAGCAGAGCACAAGTTCTTCAGAGGCCCTAGAGGCAAGTACGTGAATTCATCGAAGTTATGGATTAAAATGACATTGTGTGAAAAGAGTATAGTATATACTTCGGATATGCTTAGATTGACGTTCAAAGAAAGAGAACCTGTTGCTACATGGAGCAATAAGAGATTCAGAACAAATTGGGGTACTTACGTTGAAAATGAATATAGACCATTGTTTGGGTATGAAGAAAGAGAAAGCAACCCTACTACCCAGAGAAGTTTGTCGCTGACATATGAAAGTAAAAAAAGCACTGCGGAGATTCATTCGCCTTCCAACCCCATCATCACCCCAACCAATTCTATTCCTCCACCTTCATCTCCGCCATTCACCATGGCCCAAGCCCCGAAGATGCCTGTGTTCAAGGGATCAGATGATCCAAAATATTTTTGGTATTTTGTAGAAGCAATATGGAGTTCGCAGAACATTAAATATGAGAATACAAAGAAATCACAGTTGGTTACAATGCTGCAATATAAAGCATTTTCCTCATACATGAAATATGTTATGACAAATGTAAATGCTACATTGGTTGAGACAAAGACCTAGCTGAATGCTAAATTCAATAAACCAAAGTCACAGTCCTAATTTATCACATAAATAAAGGAGATCAAGAAGCTAAATACTAAGACCGAATGGGAGTGTTGGAGAAAAAGGAGGTCTCTGGGCAAGACCTAGGTTCAAGCTTAAGGCCAACAGGGTTTTCGCTGTAGTATAGGACAACGACGTCATTTTCACCCTGCTTGAGGGAGCAAGGAGTGTCACCCGAGGCATGCCGTGACCTTATTGAGATTAGAGACTATATCATTGACATCGAGGAAATTTTACTACCAAAAGTCATCTCTTATGTGTATACATAAGAAATTCATATATCTCAACTTTAAGAAGAAAGTGATAATTCATCAATGTATATTCATTCTAAAATAGACATACATACACCATAATCAATCAAGCATCAACTAATCCATAATATACATAACAACATCAGTCTGATTCCATTAACTTGGCTCAAAACAACATAAACATACTCCACAGAGTCTATTACAATTCAGTTCTGTACATTCGGCTTCACAGAGCTCTCCCTAAGCTCTACTATCCTATCATCCTCTCCCTAACTAACTATTCTCATAGTCGCTTCTTTGCTGCTTATTTGTTCCTGCGGACTGACACTATCAGTCTTTTCCCCATTTCTGCTCCGCTGTCCCCTTGCACTTCGCTTACTTCTGTTTCTTCTTCATCACTAGGAGTTCTACTACCTGTTTCTTGTCTCCCGTCTTTTCCATTTGTGCCGTCATTTGTTTATGCCCCGCCACCTGGCTTCAGGTTTTCCGCAATCGTGACAACCCCTTGCCTACCTTGATTGCACTCCGCTACCTGTCTTCCAGTTCTCCGCAACTCCAAAATTGTCTTGTCCAAAACAAAGGCCCCAACAGACCCCAACCACATGCTATTGACTCGTCCCGAGTCAATATTTTCCTACTATTGTGGCTTTGGGTGGTCCACCGGCTTCTGATGTTGGCCTAGTTTCCCCTGTTGCTTCCATATCTATCTTTTATTGTTCTTGTTTTCCGTCTTTCAACAAAGGCCCCAACTCAGGAACCTTGCTCATTGCTGCTGTCCTAAGCTTTGTGAATTAAGTTATTGCTTGTCACCATGCCTTTATCACAGGCTCCATCTCTGTGATGGCTATGTCATCCTGAGTCACATCCATTACCTGTGGCAAGTTATTGAATACTTCCTGGAGTTTATGTTCGGCCTCAGACTCCAATTGCTAAATTTCCTCCACATTTTGTTTCATAGGTTGTCGTAGGTCCCTACGAAGCTTCTTTGTCATTTATAAGTGTTCCTCGATGGCCTGAATCTAAGTTTCGAGTACGTCTGCTTGGTCATACAACTATGTGAAGATAATTGTATCTGTGGCCCCACTTATTTTGAGGAAGATCTTTTGCAATTTCTCTGAAATAGGCTATGCCTTCATTGTTAGAGAATTTGAACACTCATGTAGTTGCTCCAACAAGATGTATGCTTGCTTGAATGTCATTCCAAGTGTGTCCCTCATGTTCTGCATCTCTTTCTGTATTTTCGATACCTTCTTGGCATACACTATAGAGGGATCTGGTAATGCTAGTATTGTTGCAAGCGCCTCTCTCAACTATTGATTTTCTCGGTCCAGGATTGTACATGCCATTTTTACGCGAATGGATCTCTTGACCATTGATCATGATGAAATATCTGTGGGTGTGTTGTAGTCTAGGGTAGTGACTATCGGCCATAGGTCCTTAAAGACCTCTGTTACCTGATCTAGCTGCTGCTGTAGCTATATTTGTCTCTCTGGAGTTGATTGCACTCACTAGTAAGCACAATAAATTGTTGCTTTTGCTGCTCAAATGTATGCAAGAGGTCGTTGTGTAAATATTCTTCTTGTCATGGTGTCGTCTAGATGAAACTGAAAATTTGGATGGGTCCCTAGTTTTGCATGTCACCACCGCTCGACATATCTTGGCTAAGATGTCTCTCCCTGAGTGGTTGTCCACTAGCAATTGATATTTCAAAGTGTCTCTGTGGTGATGTGGGTTGACTTTGTTGCGGTGGTTGAGGTTTCGGGACGTGGTGATTAGTCGATGTCATGAAATATTGTAACAATAATTTGGATTGCTGGAACGGGTTCAGTTCTGCTTCAATGGGTGTTGTATTGGAAATGTGGGATCCTTCATGGATTAATAGTTCTAAAAAGGTGCCCTGTCCCATTGTAGTTTAGTTAATCTCAAGTACTCTAGCCATGCCTGAGTTAACCTCTGCCTCGGTGTCAAATTTCATTAGAGTTCCTGGTGGTATCAGATCTGAGATGGTTGTGGAGGTGGATGGAGTGTGGGTGGGGTGATCCTTGGACGTGAATGAGGTGTGTGTTGATGGATTCTACGCATTGAGTGGTGATGAAACTTGTATGTTAAGAACTGATGATAGGTCAAATGCTGGTAATGCAGAGGTGGTCTGATTTGCGACCTATGGCTCTTCTTGAACTAACATCCCCATGACTATTGGCTGGGTTTGGTCTTCTCCTATGAGATCGACCACTTGCTTGGATCCCATGGTTCGGCTCTCTTTCCTTTAGGTGCTGATATTGGGGGTTTCGTTGGCTTGTTTTTGCAGAGTCGAGTGACGGTGGGTAGTTAGTGGGAGTGGAATGCAGTAGATGGTAATGCGACTATGATGGGGTTGGTGGTGGATGAAGATGAAAAATTCAATGTTTGAAATTCAGAAAAAGTGGGAAATACAATAGATTTGGTGCTGAGAGTTTCTATTACCTTGTTGAAACCTTTTACCCGAGTGTCCAGCTGGTTCATCAGTGGTCGCAGTTTTGATTAGGAGACCCTCTACGCTATTTATTCTAGTGTCTCCCTTGAAAGTGCTTTAGGGAGCATCACATCAAATGAGTAAACTGAGATCGTGCTTCTAATTTCCATTGCCGCCCCTGACCATGAAGAAAATTCTATATGGAACACCTCTTTCGTTATTTGGAACTTCAATGGATTCTTATGGAAAATATTTTCATCAACGTAGTTTGGCTGAACATAGGTTTGGTTATGAGACATCCCAAACCAAATTTGAGGGTAGTATCTATCCAACAGATTTCTTGGAACTCTTTGCTGAATTTTAACTATGTCTATCATCTGTCGGTACCAGGATATAAAAGATTCTTCATTTACCTCTTTGGTACTCGGGTCCCCTGACATTTTCCATGGTGTGTACCTCAGTGCCATTGGTTGGTCTTCAGTAATCCCCGCAAGCGGCCTAATTCCTGGTGGACTCCATTTCCACATTGCCAGAGCCATGATTAGATATCCATACATAAATCTTGTTGCCCGCTTGTAGTTGTCCTTGAAAGCCTCAAAATGCTCTTGTAATAAAAATGTGCACCAATTAAGCCGTGCCCCTTGTATGCAGTGCTCCACAACCGATATTGTGTCGAGGGTGCATTCCATCTTGGTATAATGCCTAATAGTTTTCCCAATGATCAAGTAGCAATAGAATTTTACTGCTGGGTTGTTGATGAGATTGATTTTTCTCCCTTTCCTCCTCTCCTTGTTTCATAATTTCTATAGTAGTCACAATCCCCCACCTTCTTAACTCTCTTAGAAGTGTTTTGGAAGGTAGATGATACTTCACTTACTACATCTGATAAACCTGTGAGTCTATGTATATCCTCCGCGTGAATTGGGATCTCCCTCCCAAGCCACAATGATTAGTTCTGAATTCTGTTGGTTAGGAACTTGGTGGACTGCATTGCCACTCCCGATGTCCCGAACAATGGAAGGCTTCTGAGGTGCAGGATTGTTGACTTTGGATGCCTCTGAAGTCTAGATGCACTCTCACTGCTTTGCCTCCTCCCTCCTTTGCATGATTTTCAATGTACACCTTCCTTTTCATTGCTGGGAACTGGAATGAGTCTGTGAAGTTAGTATATATCAGTGTGGCATTGTCATATTTTCCAATTAGTCACTCCACCCTTTGAATCTTCGTCGAGCTTGGGCTCGACCACATAATTTTTCACCTTCGAAATTTTATTTTTTCTATTGTATACTTGAAATGTTGTTGATGGTCTATTGCTATGAAATTTTGCTGTTGGAATCAAGATTATCATTATAGCCATTTCTTGCTCTGATAACTCAGAATTTTCTGGCATTCTGCTGTTTCCCTCCTTCATGCAAGTTATTTAGGATTTCTGGCACAAATGATGTTGATGTGACTCCATAACTAGTTAATTATTGTTGTCTTTCCCCACAGATATAATCATGTGATTAGTTACTTGGGTGAGGTGGATTTTGACAGTGCTTACAGTGGCATCAGAAGTCAGGTAGACGTGATGGGCAATAATTATGGCTTAATGTGGAAAATTTATTATGGTATGGGGGTTACTAATTATGGTAGTTATTTTTCAAATTTAGATGATCCTATGGACTGACAACGCTAAGATGGCTCATTATGAGTGAATAATTGTTGAGACACTTAGGCTATGTAACACTGTAGTCTCTCCCCCCGACCACAATTGGTCGCGATGTGGTATCCACATCACAACTGGGTGACTGTTGATTTTGCACGACCTGCGGGTTTCTTACTTGAGGATTCGTACTTTAGTGGGATGAAATAATCAAGACATAAACTATTCTATGGCTCATATCGGTTGCGAGAGAGTTATTGACTCTAATATACTGACTTCTCTCGGATGCCAGATTTATTAAAAGTAAAAGGATTGTGTTGCTTACTCATGATAGGGTTTTAGGTGTGCGCCATTCACCCATCCTTGAAGTATCTCTCCATTCAGTTGCGTCAGCTTGACCACGCCTGAGTCCCTTATCTCTATGACATAATACGGTCCCATCTAGTGCATTCCAAGCTTCCCTGGGAACTTCTAGAATTTTCTATCATAGAGCAGTACTTTTCCACCAATAGTAAATGTTTTGTGCTTGATGTGGTGGTCATGCTAGGAATTTTGTCACTGTTTCTGTACTGATTGATGGAAATCCGCCAAAAATATATCTTCTTCAAGCTCCTGCAACTCATGAAGATGTGAAAAGATGGAGTCTTCCTCTGTCATGTGTGTTTTTGATGCAATTAAGAGGCTTGGTATGATAAAATCTGCTGGTATTATTGCCTCTTTCATGTACACAAATTGGAATGGAGTTTTATTATGCACTTTTTATGGTTGTCTTGTATGCCCACAACGTGGCTAGTATTATTTCATCCCAGTCATCGCAATTAGAGTTGCATATATTTGTTAGCCCCTTCTCCAATATTTTGTTTAAAGCTTCGATGGTTCTGTTCACTTGCGGGTGGTACGGGTTGCTTTTATGGTGTTGTATCATAAAATTATCCAACAGTGATTTAATTGTAGCATTAATGAAGTGCGTGCCTTGATCACTTGTGAGGCTCCTTGGACAATCGAACCTGCTTATGATGTTTTCAAAAATAAATCTAGCTATTGTATCTACTGTATAGTCCTTTACTGGTGTCATCTCTGTCCATATTGTGAGGTAGTCAGTTGCGGTGATTATATATCTTGCCTATGAGTGTCGCGCGATTGGTGCAATTGGTCCTATGAAGTCGATTTCCCATTCCTGCATAGCCCTCACAGGTTGTAGGGGAAGTTCATCATGGTGTGATGATCGCCGTGTTCTTTGATAGACGTCACATTTCTTCACATATTCTTTGCTGTCTTTGTGCACAGTGGGCCACCATAATCCTGCATGCGGTATTTTTCTTATGGTGGGTTTTACGCCTACGTGGCATCCCACGACTCTGCTGTGACACTCGCACAAGATGTCTGCTCTTTCGTGATCTAAGGCACATCTTCGTCGGATATGATCTAGGTCCATTTAATACAACTTCCTTGCTATGAGTTGATACTCGGTTGCTTTAAGTACTAGGTGTATTCTTTGGGTTGCTGTGTATTTCGATGGGCATTGTCTTGTGGCCAAGTATGTTTCTATCTATTCTAGATAATCTGGGATGGCTTCTACTCAGAAAAGATCAACATCTGAAATTTGGTCATCAAGTGGTCCCCCGATTTATCCATTCTCCAATCTTGACAAATGATCGGGACCAACATTTAGCCTCCCAGTTTTACTATTACTTCGAAAGTGAATTCTTGGAATAGTAGGAGCCATCTGCAGATTCTTCCCTCTAGTACAGGTTTGTTTACCAGATATTTCAGTGCCAAGTGATCTGTGAAAAACTTGAATGTCCCTCCCAATAAGTAGTGGCAAAATTTCTGTAGCAAGTATACCATAGCAAGATCCTCTCTCTCCGCTGTTTTGTAATTCCGTTCTGCTGTTGATAGCTTCCTTCTTGCAAAGTTTATTGGGTGATCTATGGAGGTTTCTCCTGGCTGAGCTAGAACCGCTCCCAATGAAATAATTGAAGTGTTGATGTGGACATGGAACCGTTTATCCCAATTTGGATGGGCCAAAATCGGTGCACTTGCTAGTTTTTCTTTCAACGTGTCCAATGCCTTAGTGAATCCATTGTTCCATATGAATTGTTCCGACTTCTGCAAAAAAATTTCTAGTGATGCTGTGATTTTTGCGTAGTTGCGGATGAATATCTTGTAGTATCCTGTGTGTCCAAGTAGTGACCTCAACTGTTTTACATTATTTGGTGCATCCATATTCACAATTATCGCCACCTTCTCGGGGTCCACACATAATCCTTTCTTGCGGACGACATGTCCCAAAAGCATTCCAAAGGGTACTGCAAAGATGCAATTTCTGAGATTCAGATAAATTTGAAGCTGTCTACACCTATCAAACATTATCCTGAGTAGAATTGCATGATTCTTCAGTAAGCTGTACACCGTACAATGATCCATGTACACTTCTAGGAACTTATGGATATAGTCTCTAAATGCTGCTATTACTATGCGTGAAAACACTGATGGTGCATTATTTAGCCCAAAAGGCATGACATGATAGGTGTATGATCCCCATTATGTTGTGAAATTAGTTTTTCTTTTATCTTCTTCTGCTATTCACACTTGATGATACCCTGAGAAGCCATCCGTGAATGAGTATGCTTCATTTCTCGCTACATTGTTGAGGACTTCATCACTAAATGGAGTTGGAAACGGGTCATGAATACATGTGTTGTTCAAAATTCTGTAGTCCACACATACTCTAATTTCTAATTTCTCCTTTTTAATATGTATCACTAGTTGGCTGACCCATTCTGCTTCTTCAACCAGAAAAATTAATCCTGCATTCAACATTTTGTCTATATTTGCTTTAACCTTTTCTTTTACTTTCGGATTCATGTGGTAAGGTCTATGCTTTACTGGCCTTGAATCCGGTTTTAGGACTATGTGAATCTCCCCCAGATCTCCTTTGATTCCTTTGAGTTGTGCCACTGAAGATGGAAATAGGTCTTCATACTCCTGTAGCAGGTCAAAGATTTCTTTTATGGTTTCTGTATCCCAATAATCTCCAATGGATGCAATCTTGGGCTTCTCCGTGCTTCCAATGTTCTGCTTCTTTGTATTCAGGGGTAACATGTGTAATACTTCAGTAGTTGGTTCCTCTTGTATTTCCCATTCCCCTTCCTTTTATTCAAAGCATAGATGTCGAATATTTTCTAAATAATTTTCTTCTATCTCCAGATCTATTCTTTTACATGCTACTGATTCCCTGACTTTCTTCTCTGATAAGGATATTTCTTCATTTTCCTCAAGCTTTGGGAAGAACAATATTCTTTTTATTGCATGTAGGGTATCTATGACTTGGTCTGTGTCTCCCTTGAAAGAAAAAAATTGCATAAATTTCTCTGCAACTGTTTCCCAAGTGCATGTTCCTCTCTTCTTCTCTTCTGTTAGGTACCAAGCTCGTGGAATGGTGTCCAGTGAATGTATGAAGTTGTGGGCCCATAAAGATTTAGGATATTCCTCTTTCCTCCACTTGTACTCGCAACTTCTTATATGTACTAGGGGATCAAAATTCCCTCGGTACTTTTCTCCCAGTTGTGGTCTTGAAGCTGCATAAAATCTTGTTCTTAATGCTATGGGAGTATCTTCCCATTGAGAGTGAGAGTTTTGATGGGTTTCCCACCACCTTGATGAAGTGGATTGTAGTGCTACGCCCATAAGAGGGACTCTATGTTCTACTGGCACCTTGTCTTCTACTTTGGTAATAAATGTATTCACAACTTGCATATTTGAAAGAGTTGGGTATTTTCTTACCTCTGTACCAATCCAGTTGACTCCACAAATGTTGGCGTATATTTTGGTGTTGATCTCGTATCCTCCCTGCTGCCAATCATCCCAAGCCACTTCTGATCCTACGTCAAAACTCTAAACACTTCTCTAGCTTACCATTCCTCGTACTGTAGGATTAATATTATCTTATCTTTTCCCTACAGTCATCTGGTAGAGTTGATCTAGAAGCTCCGCATCTTCTCTATTGTCAACATTTTCTGTGTATCAGGGTCCTTGATATAGATCTAATGGGTGAACCACTCTGACCTCACCATCTTCGAATATCATCAATTCCTTATTTAAGTTGATGACTGCGTAATTTTTAAAGGCCCAATATATTCCCAACAAGGCAAGATAAGGATCCTTGTCTTCCATGATATCTATTACTTCAAAGTTTGTATAGGTTTTTACTCCCGTAAAATCAACCTCAGCTTCTTCCAGCCTTCCTATTGGTACAATGCAGTATTTATTTGCCATTCTGAGCTGTATTGGTGAGTATGAAAACTTCAATTTTCAAGTGCTTCCCATGTATTTATAGGTAGAATATTGACATCTGATCCTAGATATAGCACTGTGTCTTTGATTTGGAATCCCACAACTTGAGCATTTATGCGGAACTCTTTTCTAGTCCTTCTATTATTTATTTTTACTCTTCTTATATATTTTTCAGTTGTGTTACCTGAGTCTCCATGTTCTGCCCCTCCTTGCAAGACCCTTTCTATAATTTGCTTTAATTGTTCTAGCATCTGTCCATTGTTTACAGTTTCTAGGAACAGTCGAAACCACTCTTCTATAGGTGTGCTTGTATGGACTATCTTTCCTCCTTCACTAGATTATTGCAGAAGCTCCATACTTTGATGTCTTCCCATATGTGAGAATGTCTCTAGTGCTTATTTAAAGTACTACATCTGTTGGTCTGGGCTGAAAGCCTTCTTTGGGGATGCAGGTTTGACTAGATTTATTGGGTCCATTTCTCGTGCATCCTCTCCTGTTTTCTTCCATCCTTGTGTCACTATGGCTACAATTTGTAGAGGTTGAGGCTCTACTATCCTTGGTTCTACATTATCCAGGTTAGCTCCTTTTTTTTTGGTTCTCTCTTCCCACCTCTTAATCAGCTCTAGGCAGTCTTCAGTAGCATGTGCATTTAATCTGCATTGAGAGCACCATGGTATCCTGGGTAGCAGAAATTCTCTCGCTACATGACCTTCCTGATCATAGTTATAATACCTTACTAGTCCTCTTCCTCCAGTTCCGCTACCTCTCATTCCTCCCCCTCCTCATCCCCTTGGAGTCTCATTTACTCTATAGGATGGTCTATCTAATCGTTCCATCAATGCATCAAGGGCTTTGCATTGCTCCATATTATGAGTTGTAGAGGCAAAAATTCACAGTAAATGTTGTTTGGAACATTTGAGTATTTTTGCATAATTGGACACAATCATGGAGGACGACCAATACCTTTACATATTTCATAGAATTATGCTGTTGTTTGATTATGTTGATTGGGGAATCTCGGGAAGTGGGGTTTCGTTTGTTATATCCCTTGAGTGTTTATCTGCACAACTCCACCGATTGGTGGGGTCCCTTGTGTTTCGGCCGCCGAAGTCCTAATGTTGGCTCCTCGCAATCTCAGACATTCTGTGGCTATGTGTCCTTCCATCAAGCAATGTGTACACCAAACATTGGGCCTTGCGAGTCATACTAGATGAATATCTTTCAGTTTCTCTGTCAAACTAGCTATTTGATGTTGTAGTCCTAGTATGGATGGATCTTGCACCGCTGCTCCCCCTCTGAACTCCTGCTAGTATCCAGCCATTCCTTCTATTTTCATTGCTTTCTCCAATGCATCTTGAAGGGTATCAATCTTTTGTTGTGTCAATGGTGTCTTTGTCAACGATAGGAGTTCTTTGATGAACTAGTCCCACTGGTGATTTGGATCAATTGGGTAACTTAGATTTCTAATCACGTTTTTGAATCTTCTCATAAAATTTGAGGTTGTCTCTCCTTTCCGCTGTTTTATTTCCCATAGCTCAGAAAAACCTTGCTAATTCGTCTGAGGCAACTTGAATTCTTGGATGAATTCCCTCTTAACATCATCTATTGTTGGGTTCTGGTGTGCTTCTAACCATTTGATGAACCAGCGCAAATCTCTTTCCTTTAATGTGGTTTGAAATTTAATTAACTTGACTACATCTGGTGTCTGTCAAGCTCTCTAAATTGCTTCGTAGAAATAGCCGTGCTGTTCTACATTATCTTTACCTTTTCCAGAGAATTATGGATATTGGGTGAATGATCTTGCCATCTTTAATTGTGTTGGTGGTACTAAAATAAAACCTATACTTCCTGGCTGAGAGATTCCACTACCAACACTGTTGCTAGTAGATGTATGTACTGTGGATTTAATACTACTCAACTTTCTAAACTCCCGTAACTTTATCAAGAACTTGTATCATGGATGATAGAGTACCAGGGGAAGGTTAAGACTAGTTCTACTTGAAACTTTGGGAATAGGATTACCTTGTGTTATGGTTGCCAACCTCTCTTGAAATAGTTTCTCCATCGCAACATGCAGCTCCACATCAGACTCCTCCTCGGAGTGCACATTCTCCTCACTAGACTTATTTGCCTTCTCTCTTCATGATGGGCTCTAATAGACTTGCCTAAATTCCTTAATGTACCCTTACATTTCTTGGGGTCCCACCTAAACTTTTCTTTCTTCTGTCATCTGTGGCGCCTTTTCCTTGTTCTGTCAATTTTTTTTTATGCTTCTCAAATTATCCTATCGCCCTTTCCCGCCACTTCTTAGCAATATGCGCCCTTCAATGTGCTCTATGCAATCTCAACCTACTAGAGGTTTCAGCATCCATATCCCTATTCCCCCTTTTTCCTTACTCGTAGCATATTTCCCTCAACTCCTTCCCCAAGTACTGGAGGTTTAGGTCTCCATCTTGGGACTTTGGAATAACATTAGGCCCTCGTCCACCATTAGATATTTAATCCACAACGAGATTTATTTTAACAATTTTCCTCGCAACCCAGATTTAAATATGTCTTCGGCTTTTGTAAAACATTGGTAGCACTCAGATGCAAACTCTACAATGTACCCCTCTAAATTAGTTTGTACCCAAAAATCTACTGCTCGGGTTAGATCTGTATCTAACTGATGTAGCACTTCTAGATCTGTGTGCGTCCAACTGCGATAGAATCAACGCAAACCTTCAGGAAGTGACTTGATCTCGAGTCGTCACAACCAGTTGTAAATCTCTTCTAGAAAATTTCCCCAAAAAATTTCATACAAGTCACTCGCTGAGTCAGAAAACAGGACTTGATCCTTGACAGTCTTTTCCCTCTGCTGCTAAAGCTCCGCTTGTTGTGATATGAACTGATCTACGTGATTGTACCACTAGCTACTAGTTCTTCCTCATATATCCTTGATACCATAATCTAACTTCTAGATAAATTTTCAGGTCCTGGCAACAGAACCATTTGTTAGCGAAAAAGGAGGTCTTTGGGCAAGACCCAGGTTCAGGGTTGAGGCCAACAAGGTTTCCGTTGTAGTCTAGGGCAACACCGACATTTTCTCCCTGCTTGAGGGAGGAAGGAGTCTCACTCGAGGCATGCCATGATTGTAGGTTTTAACCATGAACAAAAATTATCTACACACGAATCTTATAACAGAAAATAAACAATAGCGAGAGCATAAAACATAAAACAGATAAACATAGAGATTTTCCCCTAGATCCCAAATCGGGACGACCAACTTGATATTTCATTATTCCTTTTAGTGTTACAACACATATATATACATGCCAAAGCATACATAAACCCCAATCCATAAACCCTGGATTAGAACATAACCGTAGTTCCCTTGACCGGATCTACAAAATACCAGGGGATGAAAACCATCGTACCCCAAAACCTGTTGGAAATATTGTCATTTATGGCAAAGGAGGCAGCACTCAGGCAAAGGAGGCAGTGCTGAAGCAGAGGAAGGCAAAAGAAGCACAGTGAAAGCAATAGAGGCAGCAAGAAGAATGTCAAAATGTAACAGTCATAGAAGCACAGTGAAGAACCGTTATCGGAAGGTAGAGACAGAGGCAGAGCGACATAAGCAGCAGAGGCAGAGACAGAGGTAGAGAGCCGTTATAAAATTCCGAGAATCGCACACTCCAACCGGAGTTATACATATAATATAACATAAACATTATTCCGGGAATTGCACACTCCAACTGGCGTTATACATATAATATAACACAAACATTATTCCGGGAATCGCTTCACTCCAACGGCAAAAATATATATAAACATATATGTGCAGCGCATCACATAAACAAAGGTCTAAGCTCAAATATATAAGTGGAGAACTTTATTAAAGAGCGCACAAAACGAAGATTTAAATGGTGGGACCCCTCCTCAATCGCAATCGGAGAAAAACTGTGAAGCGTAATATGTAACCCACAGAAAACTGTGATTGCGATGAAAATCCAGACCCGACGGGTCTATAAACCACAATTGATAAGTCCTGAAACTCAAAGTTGCGATTGCGATCAATCGCAATCGGAAATCACAAGGGGAGCGGAACATCACAACAGAAAGTTAGGATTGCGATTAAGAGCTCGGACTCGATGGGCGTATAAACAATGGTTAATATATATGTGAATTCCGGCCTAATCGCATCGGAGATTATTAGAGCATCGGAACATACAACAAAGAGTTGTGATTACGATTGGAAGTTCCGGACCCGATGGATGTATGAATTATAATTCAAACGTGTTTGATGTCCTTTCCCAATCGCATCGGAAAAATACAATGAACAGTGGCCAATCGCAATCGGAGAAATCGAAAGAAGGTATAAGTGACTCAATCGCATCGGAGTATTTGAAGTTGCGATTGCGATCAATTGCAATCAGAACAGGAGAGATCCATCGCAATCGGAGGAGAATCAATGCATCGGAAAGCGTGATATGTGGGCCCAGGGCGGAGTCATATATAATGAATTTAGTTTAATAAAGGTTTAATCGTATTGGCAATCAATCCTTATGGACGTCGGGTTATTTGCAAATAAATTGCATATATTATATATGTTGAATAACGTTTGAATATGATATGGGGGCATAACACATATGATATATAATGGTTATTGAGTTATATATATAACACGGTTGAGATAAGCCGTGTGGTCTCTAGACCCACGGACCTCAGCTTTACGGGAGGGCGATTAGTAATGCTATACAGTTGTGATATATGTATGTTCCAACCTGCGGAACCTGCCACATCAACAAGACACTAATGGCATAAAAGGGATTGGAATTCCTCCAGATTTACAGTCAGCAGATATAAAAGGAACAATTACACGCATGCAACAGTTACACCACAGCAGAGGACAGAAAAGACAAAGACAGCCAAAGAAAAGACAAATGCATAGCTAGCCAAGAGGGTGAATGAGTGAGCTGGAATTCACTTTGTAATTCGAATGTAAATATTTTAATTGTTTTTATTGTTTGTGATACATTGGCAAATCTCCCAGAGAGAACAAATTCCCACTGTAATGTTAAATTGATACCTACAGTTATATTTCCTAATTAAGCAAGATAAAAGGAGTGAGAAGGCAGAAGGCAAAGAGACATGACTGTCCATTTTGAATTCCAAGTAGAATACAAACGATCATGTGAGGAAATCTATAAATAATATCATCACGATATGCAAATTGAAGAAGAGAAAATCTAGAGAAATGAGAATATAGAAATGTGAAATGAGAGAAGATTAAGAAAGAAAGAACGAAAGAGAAACTACGGGAATAAATTTGAAATGTCTGGTAAATCAACAAACATTTAATGTGATAAATTGGGAAGTTGGAGCTTCCCTATCAAGTTACCTTGATATTTGTCGGTAGTACTTGGCTTGAGTTGGAGCCTCCTGTAGGTTGGTGCCTGCAGAAAACTGAAGGGAGTTGCTGCTTCCTTGCAAGTTGTAGCTTGCAGAATTGAGGTAGGAGCCTCCTGTAGGTTGGTGCCTGCAGAAAAACAGTGGTGAGAGGGAGTTGGAGCTTGCCTTTGCATCACAACAATAATAAGATGTGGTTTTCTCCCTTTATGGGTTTCCACTTATATCTGGTGTCTTTGTGCATGATATTTATGTATTGATCTGATATGTATCATTTTCTTAATACCTGCTGCTCTCATATTAAGTCTATTGCTCTATTAAACTAATACTTTCTGATTACATTCTAAAATTACTCTCACATCAAATTGAGTTTGAAATGAAGGTGTAAATAAGTTTAATGAAAAGTTTTAAAAGATCAGGAATGTATTAAACTGATTCACCCCCCCCTCTCAGTTTAATTAGAGGTTCAACAATTGGTATCAGAGCCAAGTTCCTTTGTACAAGTCTAACAACTGAAAGGAGATCCTAGGTTCCCAAGATGGATAGTAAAGAAGGATGCTCAACCAATAAAGCCCCTTTCTTCACTGGTGAAAATTATGCTTTCTGGAAAATCAGAATGAAGACATACATAATGTCTCTAGGAATAGAAGTCTGGGCTGCTGTGCAATCAGGATATGCCCCGAAGGCAAATGACTCGGAAAAGGACTCAAAACAAGATTTTGTGGCTAATGCAAAAGCCATGAATTCCATCCTGAATGGATTATGTGAAGCAGAGTTTATTAAAGTAATGCACAAAGACACTGCCAAGAAAATATGGGATACTCTTGAAGACATACATGAGGGAGACCAGAAAGTAAAAACCGCCAAACTTCAAGTATATAGAGCCCAGTTTAAAAACTTAAAAATGAATGATGATGAAGATGTTGGCAGCTTCTTCTTAAAAGTTGCATAAATTGTTAACAATATGAAAGCTCTTGGAGAAACCATACCAGAAAGTATAGTTGTGCAAAAGATTCTAAGATCACTCCCATCCAGATTTAATCCCAAGGTGTCTGCAATAGAAGAGACAACAGATTGGGAGACTTTGACCATGAACCAGCTACTTGGAAATCTAACAGCCTATGAAATGAGGCTCCCACAGAAGAATCCAAGTACAAGGGAAGCAACCTTTAAAACAGAAAAGAAGAAAGAAGAAGAGGAAGAAATATGCTCTTGCTCAGATGAAGAAGAAGCAAAATTTGTCAAGAAACTGGATAGAGGTTCAGGTAAATACAAAGGTAAACTTCCTTTCAAGTGCTTTAACTGTGGAAGAGTTGGACACTATGCTGCTAAGTGCCCTCACAAGAAAGCAAGGAATCAGGCTCAAGAGTCAGAAAAGAATAAATCAAAGAACTGGCAGAATGGAAAGAAGTTCAGCAAAAAATCTTTCTATGCTCAACAAGACAGCAGTACATATGAAGATTCAGATGAACACTCAAGTGAAGAAGGAACCTCAGATTTTTTATTGATGGCCATAGAAGATCTTGAGGGACTCCTACTAGAAGATGAAGAAGAAGAAGGGGAAGTCGACCTCGAGGGGGAGCTAAGAAGTGCTCTGGAGGAGATTGAGAGACTCAAACTAAAATGCAGAAAACAAAAAGATATTCTCCTCAAATGTGTGAAAGAAGAAAAAAATTCAGAAGTCCTCATGTTGCTGAAGGTAAGGCTTGAAGAAGCCAAGAAGATAGAAGATATGTTACTTCAGCAAATCAAGGATAAAACCCAAGAACAAGAGAAGTTGGAGGAAGAAGTGGTATGTCTCAGGAAGAAACTAGAAAATGCTCAAAGGACAGTGGTTATAAACTCTTCTCAAACAACAAGCTCTAGCAAGTTGAATGATATCCTGGTTGCTCAAAGATCCCCAATGTTAAAAACAGGAATAGGCTATGAAGGAGAATCGAGTAAAGGCAAAGAAAAGGAAAACAAAAATATAATTTTTGTAAAAGAAAAGAAGACTAATGAAGAAGCCCAGACAATTCCTACAAAATAAGAAACATGTAATAAGGATGACAGAGATCAGAATAAATCTCTAGCAACAAGGAATATAATGAATACTAAGATGGCAAAAAAAGAATCATACGCCCCTGAGTATATCAAATTTGGAAGTCATCAGAGGAGATTCTTCCCTCCTATGAAGAATGCCACCTGTTATGTCTGCCACAAGCCAGGAAACATTACTGCATATTGTTATGCAAGGAAGAGTAATTCAGACCTGCAAAAGATGCAAACAGTGAAGAGGCTATCTCAAACAAACAAATGGAGAAAACAATCTTACATCAGGTCTGCAAATAATTTCTATGGTTATTGTTTTTATTGTAAGGAATTTGGCCATAAAATTATTGAATGTAGAAAGTATGGAAAAAGAATGATGTTCTACACCTCAAGGAGGTTCATGAATCAAAGAAATTTTGGTCATACTCAAAATTCTGCAAAAACTATGATCAAATGCTTTATATGCGATCAAGCTGGACATATGCCTTCCAAATGTCCTCTGAAAGGATGCAATTCATCACCTCACAAAAGATATAAAATAGAAGGATGCCTCCAGTGGAAAAAGAAGGAGAATAAGTGTGACCTGGCTCTAACTGCTCAAGATCTGAAAAGCTAGTGGTACTTAGACAGTGGCTGCTCCAAACACATGACTGGAGACAGAAGCAAGTTTATAACTCTTGATGAAAAGAAATCTAGCAATGTTATTTTTGGTAATGATAAATCAGGAAAGATCAAGGGAAAAGGCTCAGTCAGCATAGACAATGGCAGAGGAAAATCCCAAGAGGTACTATTTGTGGATGGACTGAAAGCAAATTTACTGAGTGTCAGTCAGATGTGTGACAAAGGCTGTGAATTTCTTTTTAGAGCACAAGATTGTGTAGTCAGGTCAAGCACAACAGGAAAGACTCTGCTCAAAGGTGTTCGAACAGAGAACAATGTATACATAGTGAAAGAGGAAGATGAAGCCTGCCATCTTAGCAAACTTGAGGAGTGATGGTTGTGGCATAGGATATTGGGACATCTCAGCTTTGACCATATCATCAGACTGAGCAAGAAGAAAGCTGTCAGAGATATGCCAGAAATAAAAAGGCCTTCAAGTACTATATGCAAATCTTGTCAATTGGGGAAACAGACTCGCACATCCTTTAAATCTAAAGAGGAGTTGTCAACAAGAAGACCACTCCAGCTTGTGCACATGGACCTGTGTGGACCTGCTAGAACTAGAACACCAAGTGGAGAATCCTATTTCATGCCGATAATAGATGACTTCTCCAGAATGACATGGGTTGCCTTTCTAAAAAATAAATCAGAAGCATTGGAAAAATTTAAGATATTCAGAGCATTAGCAGAAAATCAAACTGGATGCAAGCTGAAATGTATCAGATCAGACAGAGGAGGAGAATTCACATATTATGACTTTGCAGACCTATGTAATGAACATGGAATAAAGCAACAATTTACTATTGCAGGGACACCTCAGCAGAATGGAGTAGCAGAGAGACAAAAATAGGTCTGTACAACAAATAGCCAGAGCTATGATGCAAGAGAATAATATTGCTCAAACCTTCTGGGCAGAAGCAGTACACACAGCAGTACATATCCTTAATAAAGCTCACTTAAGGCCAAGCAGTGACAAGATTCCATATGAACTATGGCATGGAAAGCCAGCTTCAATAAAACATTTCAGAGTCTTTGGTAGCAAGTGTTACATAAAGAATAATGATGAAAACCTTGGGAAATTTGATGCAAGAGCAGATGAAGGGATTTTTCTAGGATATGCTTCCAAAAGTAAAGGATACAGATGCTACAACAAGACTCTTCGGAAAATAGTTGAAAGTATTGATGTGAGATTTGATGAAGAATTTCCAAACAATACAAGAAATAAATATTGCTGTAGTCCATCAGTTAATCATGAAGAAGAAGACCTGAATGATGAAGAAACTAGCAAGACAATAGAAGATGCAGAGCCGAGCTCAAAAACCCCCTCAAGATACACTCAGAAGAATCATCCTGAAGATCAGATCATAGGAGACAAGAAAGCAGGAGTCCAGACAAGAAGGCAGCTAACAGAACAAACAGAAGAAGTATACATAGCCATGTTATCACAAATAGAGCCAAAGAAGTTTGAAGAAGCCAACAAGGACAAGTATTGGGTAAAAGTAATGAATGAAGAATTGGACCAAATTGAGAAGAACAATACCTGGGAACTAGTTCCTAGACCTATTGAGAATAATATCATTGGTTCAAAATGGGTATTCAAAAACAAAATGAATGAGCAAGGACAATTAATCAGGAATAACGCCAGGCTGGTCTGCAAAGGATACTCACAAATTGAAGGACTTGACTATGATGAAACATTTGCCCCTGTAGCCAGAATGGAGGCTATCAGAATGTTCCTGGCATTTTCATGCTACCAAGACTTCAAGGTATATCAAATGGATGTAAAGTCTGCTTTTCGTAATGGAGATCTAGAAGAAGAAGTGTACATGGAACAACCAGAAGGCTTCTCACTGACAGACAAAGAAGACTATGTATGCAGACTGAAGAAGGCCCTATATGGACTGAAACAAGCTCCTCGTGCTTGGTACTCAAGACTGGACAAATATTTGCAAAAACAGGGTTTTAAGAGAGGTGGAGTAGACAAAAATCTATACATAAAATCCCATGAAGATGAACTCCTGATTGTTGTAGTATATGTTGATGACATTATGTTTGGAAGAAACAAAGATGAACTAGCAAAAGGGTTTGCTGATGAGATGAAAACAGAGTTTGAAATGTCTATTATTGGAGAGCTCAGTTTCTACTTAGGACTGCAAATTCAGCAAAAGAACACTGGCACATTCATTTCTCAAGAAAAATACTTAAAAGAAATGCTGAAAAAATTCAAAATGGAGGATTGCAAACCAGTGACAACCCCCATGATCACGGGATGCAAGCTATGTGCTGATGATAGGTCTGCAGATGTAGATCAAAAACTCTACAGATCCATGATAGGAAGCCTGCTGTATCTGACAGCTTCAAGACCAGACATCATGCTAGCAGTAGGACTAGTGGCAAGATATCAAGCAGCACCTAAACAAAACCATCTTCTGGCAGTAAAAAGAATACTAAGATATCTACAAGGAACAACACAATATGGAATTTGGTATCCTAAAACCAAAAACTTCACTTTATCAGCATACACAGATGCAGATTGGGCCAACTGTGTGGATGATAGAAAAAGTACAAGTGGAGGTGCATTCTATCTAGGAGAAAGTCTGGTGGCATGGTTAAGCAAGAAAAAAACATCTATCTCCTTGTCAACAGCTGAAGCAGAATATATAGCAGCAGCAGCCTGTTGTACTCAAGTCATGTGGATGAAGCAGACTCTTCAAGACATGAAGGTAAGCATTAATGAACCTATCTCAATCAAATGTGATAATACAAGTGCTATAAGTATATCTAAAAATCATGTGCTTCATTAAAAAACTAAACATATACCAATCAAGTATCATTTTCTCCAAGAACAAGTGGCTCAGAAGATAGTTAAACTGGACTATGTATCAACGAAAGAACAGATAGCAGATATATTTACCAAACCACTTGTCAGAGAACTATTTGAATACTTGAGAGACAGACTAGGGGTAGTATCTGTAGATACTATTCTCTAATATGAAGAGAAAGTACAGTCTCAGGGGGAGAATAGAAAGAAAGATAAGCATAAAACAAGTCCACAGGATCAGCATTATCAGTATTATCAGAATTATCAATATTATCAGCATTCAAAAGCAACAAGAACCTTTCAATCGTAAAATGCATCATCTCTGTCTGCAATCTAGCACATATTACAGGCACTACAAATGAAACACAACTATAAAACATATATTGGCTCACTATACCAAAGTGTTCTCTCAACAAGTTTCATACATCACTCTGGAGCAGCATAGTACAATTTCAGCAGAAGAGGACCTAAACGTAACTCAGAAAAAGGAAATGCAATGACAGAGCCCATACGGAGAGATGAGGCGTCGTCCTTTACCATTGATGTCAAAGGGGGAGGAAGAACAAACAACAGGAGGAAGAGCAAGCAACAAGAGAAAGAGAAAGCAAACAGAGAAAGTGGATTGCCATCAATGCCAAAGGGGGAGACTGTTGGAAATATTGTCATTGATGGCAAAGGAGGCAGCACTCAGGCAAAGGAGGCAGCGCTGAAGCAGAGGAAGGCAAAAAAAGCACAGTGAAAGCAATAGAGGTAGCAAGAAGAATGTCAAAATGTAACAGTCATAGAAGCACAGTGAAGAACCGTTATTGGAGGTAGAGACAGAGGCAGAGCGACATAAGCAGCAGAGGCAGAGACAAAGGCAGAGAGCCGTTATAAAATTCAGGGAATCGCACACTCCAACCGGCGTTATACATATAATATAACACAAACATGATTCCGGGAATCACACACTCCAACCGGCGTTATACATATAATATAACACAAACATTATTCCGGGAATCTCTTCACTCCAGCGGCAAAAATATATATAAACATATATGTGCAGCGCATCACATAAACAAAGGTCTAAGCTCAAATATATAAGTGAAGCACTTTATTAAAGAGCGCACAAAACGAAGATTTAAATGGTGGGACCCCTCCACAATCACAATCAGAGAAAAACTGTGAAGTGTAATATGTAACCCACAGAAAATTGCGATTGCGATGAGAATCCAGACCCGACGGGTCTATAAACCACAATTGATAAGTCCTGCAAGTCAAAGTTGCAATTGCGATCAATCGCAATCGGAAATCGCAAGGGGAGCGGAACATCACAACAGAAAGTTGTGATTGCAATTAAGAGATTATTAGAGCATCGGAACATACAACAAAGAACTCGGACCCGATGGGCATATAAACAATGGTTAATATATATGTGAATTCTGGCCTAATCGCATCAGAGATTATTAGAGCATCGGAACATACAACCAAGAGTTGCGATTACGATTGGAAGTTCCGGACCCGATGGATGTATGAATTATAATTCGAACGTGTTTGAAGTCCTTTCCCAATCGCATCGGCAAAATACAATGAACAGTGGCCAATCACAATCGGAGAAATCGAAAGAAGGTATAAGTGACTCAATCGCATCGGAGTATTTGAAGTTGCGATTGCGATCAATCGAAATCGGAGTAGGAGCGATCAATCGCAATCGGAGGAGAATCAATGCATCGGAAAGAGTGATATGTGGGCCCAGGGCGGATTCATATATAATGAATTTGGTTTAATAAAGGTTTAATCGTATTGGCAGTCAATCCTCATGGACGTCGGGTTATTTGCAAATAAATTGCATATATTATATATGTTGAATAACGTTTGAATATGATCCGGGGGCATAAAACATATGATATATAATGGTTATTGAGTTATATATATAACACGGTTGCGATAAGCCGCGTGGTATCTAGACCCACGGACCTCAAATTTACGGGAGGGCGATTATTAACGCTATACGGTTGTGATATATGTATGTTTCGGCCTGCGGAACCTGCCACATCAACAAGACACTAATGGCATAAAAGGGATTGGAATTCCTCCAGATTTACAGTCAGCAGATATAAAAGGAACAGTTACACGCATGCAACAGTTACACCACAGTAGAGGACAGAAAAGACAAAGACAGCCAAATTCACTCATTAATCTCTTAATTGCAATCACTTTGTAATTCAAATGTAAATATTTTAATTGTTTTTATTGTTTGTGATGCATTGGCAAGTCTCCAAGAGAGAACAAATTCCCACTGTAATGTTAAATTGATACCTACAGTTATATTTTCTGAATAAGCAGATAAAAGGAGTGAGAAGGCAGAAGACAAAGAGACATGACTGTCCATTTCAAATTCCAAGTAGAATACAAACAGTCGTGTGAGGAAATCTATAAATAATATCATCTTGATATGCAAAGAGAGGTTTTAGAGAGAGTAAATCAAGGGAAGGCAGAATATAGAAGTATGAGGCAGAGAAGATTAAGAAAAGCAGAATAGAAGGAGAAGCTACAGAATAGGGCTGATATCTGAGGTAAATCAGCAAACTTTTAGTTTGATAAATTGAGGAAGTTGGAGCTTCCCTATCAAGTTGCAGCTTGATAGCTGTCAGTTGTAGCTGACTGAGGTTGGAGCCTCCTGTAGGTTGGTGCCTGCAGAAAATTGAAGGGATTTGGTGCTTCCTTGCAAGTTATAGCTTGCAGAATTGAGGATTGGAGCCTCCTGTAGGTTGGTGCCTGCAGAAAAACAGTGGTGAGAGGGAGTTGGAGCTTGCCTTTGCATCACAACAATAATAAGATGTGGTTTTCTCCCTTTATGGGTTTCCACTTACATCTGCTGTCTCTATGTGTGCTTCTTATGTGTTGATGTGATTATTTAAATCTGCTTAATTGCTTGCTACTTTCTACATAAGTATGGTGTCACAATAAATTAATATTGGCTGCAAATAAGATTGTTCACATATTAAGCTGTAAATAATTTTGGTGAAAATTTAAAAAGGGTAATGTATGTATTAAAGCTGATTCACCCCCCCCTCTCGGTTTAATTAAGATTCAGCAAATGCTTAAGATCACTTATATTTAGAACACAAAATGAAAAATAAGAATAAATATTTTATTAATCTCTTCTTTACAATAAATCCAATACAATAATGTGTAGTTCCAACCCTAGATGAAGACTCCAATCTTCAATCCACCAAGCACCAACCTGTACTTTGCCAAGCACCAACTTGGACTTCACGAGGCTCCAACCCTATCTCTGGTGCAGACTCCAACCTGGTCTCTTAAGGACTCCTATCCTCTAGGGCTCCAACCATATCTTCCAAGGCACCAACCTTGTCTCTATAAGGATCCAACCTTTAGGGCTTCAACCCTCAACTTCAATTCGTCAAGATATATTTGGATATACTTCACGGCTCCCAATGTCTTCTTCAACGAGCTTTGACAATCTTCATCTATCCCCTCACTTAGTCTCCACGTCACTTCACAAATGACAACCTTGATCGCTTCAAAATGTGTCGCCACTGCTCTTCATATTTACCCAAGCTAGATCTCTAAGGTCACTCCATGAGGGCTTTAGCACATCATCATGTCTCCAAGGGTGCCTTCAAAATGTCAGCTCCAAGATGTGTCTTCACAAAGCTTTAACTGTTTCAAATGCTCTTCCAAAATTCCTTCAAGGATGCTTTAAGGTCTTCAATAAGGCGCCCCAAGACTTCTTCAAAGTCTCTTCAATAAACTGCTCCAAGCCTGCTCCAGAAACTGCTTCAAGGATCTCCACGATCTTCAAGGCTTCAAAATCATCCTTTAAGATTTTTCTTCAATACACAAGATCTGTCCACTTCATGTCTAGCATGCTGCTTCAAAACGTTCACACATTGCTCCAAAATCTACTTCAACAAATGCTACAAAATCTGCTCTAAAGATGTCAGTGGGCTACTCCAAAAAATGTCATTAGAATGCTCTAAAAAATGATTACAGGAGTGCATCAAAATATGTCACAGGGCTGCTCCAAAATGTCTTATTTAATAGGCATGCAAAAGAATAAGCAACTCCTCTAGATTTGTTCATCTATACTAAAATTTCTGCTCCAATGTTGTACTCAAAGCTACTTTGACTTTTAGTCTAATCCAAAACACCTTTAAAAATTCATCAAAGACTGTTCCAAAAGTCTGCTAATAGTTGTCCCCAGGAATTGCTTCAGAATCAATTCAAGACCTGCTCAAGAAGTCTTGTCACAAGCACAACCTGATTTCTCACTTCACACAAGTCTAGATTTGTCTTTGTTCAAGGTTTACATGTCACAGATCCTCTACCACAGGTCCAAGCACTACAGATGGCATAGGTCCGAAAAATTAGGTGCAGGTCCGAAATTTTAGGTGCAGGTCTAAACCACAGGTATGAGCTGAGATGACTGCTTTCTTTACCCTAGTTTGATTGCTTCCACAGATATCCGAGTTTTTCCTTCTTTACTTGATCCATAACAGAAATAAAACACTCTTCAAATTGTGTGTATCCTCTTCCTCAGTCCGGAAATGTTCTCTGTTTTTTTCACCGAAATTTGAGTGCTAAAATGAGGTGTCCGAACTCATATTAATACTGGTTTGAAGTTAGAATGAATGGACACGTCTTTCTGGAGGTAGGCCGACATGAAGGACAAGGATAGGCCGACTCACCGCTAAGGTTAATTTTTCTTGACTTAAAAATTTCATATCTCATCAACCGCTGGGAGTTTCGGGGCAAGTAAAGGCTCATTGGAAAGAGGAAAAAGTCCTCTTTCAGATAGTATAGAACTTATAGTGGAAAGATGCCTCCAAGCTGTCCAAAATAATTTTTCTTTGTCACTACTCATAAATTTTTTTGTGCAGAAGGTAATTAGGAGTCAGGACAGCAAGGTCATTAGGGCTTCTTCATTGTTATGACTCCAAGTTCTTCATCATAGTGTGTCATCAATATCATTCATATCATGATAGTGTAGCATCCATGTCAAGTAATAGTGCACTGATATGTCATCCATATGTCAAAGTGCAGCATCCATTAATATGCCATCAAGAGAGCTTCAAGTCCTTCATGTCATCATATAGTTTCCAACCATGTCATGAATGACATCATAAAGTGTAGTCTTCTAGGTTATCAAACAAGGTACATGATTGACACTTCGTACCTTAAGAGTATTTGCCATCTTGACATCATGTTGGTTCCAGGCTTCTTCGTGACATCTTCACCAAGAGTCATGGTATCATCATCTGGAACCAGGCATCTCAAGAAGATTGACATCTCGGCCAATTCCATATTGACATCAATGACAAGCTTAGACCAACAATCTCCCCCTTTGTCATTGATGGAAATATTCTTGCCATTTCAACATTTTCTCTCCCTTTGACATCAATGGCAAACAGAGTACCCAAGAACTCCCCCTATCATCCTGCTTCATGTTGCTCCCCCTGTCATAGTGCTCTTCCTAGCAATGTGGTTCAGGATAGATGTGTTTACATTTCTTCATGTGATGAACCATCTCCCCCTGTCTGCACAAATTCTTGTAGCTCATGAAGGATTGCTCGCCTCGTGTGATCAAGTAGAAGGCATCATCATAATATCATGTTTTTCTTCAATGGAGTTACTTCTGAGAGATGATCTATCAAGATTGTCCATGTATAACTCATCAAGGATTTTATAGGACCCATTCACGGATAGCTTCTGCAAGAATGCTCAAGAATCACAAAACTCCCCTTAACTGTATGCATGGTCTCTTTTCTGGCAGAGTCTCATCATCAAATACTTGGAATATAAAGGATGACTTCATCAAGTCAACAACATGTGTTGTTAGCTGAAGTGTTCAAGATACTTCCGGATTCAACTTGCTTCTTTCTCCATACTTGTGTAACTTTCTTTTTTGGCATGGTTCTAGCTTGTGTAGAGGCCCAAGACAAGTTACAATCACGTGCCATATGTCCAATGTTATGGCAATTGAAGTACTCTATCATTCTCATGAATAAGAAATCATGACTTCTTATTGCAAAATTGCTTGTAGGAGATTGATAGGGACCATCATATTTGTCTTTGTGATATGCCCTACAATCTTTTGACATGTGTCCAAAGTTTGTACAAGAATAGAAATATCCAAGAAATATACTTTGGTACCTGGGAGATGAAGATTTCCTTGAAGTAATTCTGAAGTCTTTTTGCCCTGGGATTTTTTGATGATATTCATTGCCTTCTGTATTCTTGACATCATTTATAAGTCTCCTTGAAGTAGGGTTTCTTCTAATGTCATCTTGACTCTTGCCTTTGCTGGAACTGGGAGTATCATTTCTTCCTGGCTTCCTCACATCCTTGTTGTTTGACGCATTATCATTCTTGCTTGAGGGTTCACCTGCATAGCCAAGACCTGATTTATCATGAGGAGATCTTTGATGACTTAGGATGTCGTATAGGGTTTGAGAGCTTTTCAAGGTCTTATTTAGCAAGACAACTTCCTTTTTAAGAGTGACAATTTCTCCTTTCAATTTTTCACAATCTTCATCTTTCATGATTAGTTGCTTCTTCATTTCTTCCATCATCCTTGTTGCTTTATGTGCTTCGATTTTAAGGGAGATGATATTCGATTTCATTATGAAGATTTCTTCATTTTCCTTTGCTAGACTACTCTCCATTTCTTCTTTCATTCTTATAGCTTCACATGTTTTGGCCTTGAGAACATTGATGTCTAATTTTAGTTTGAAGTTTTCTTTATCCTTTTCTTTTAGTTGGCATATCATGGTGTTTCTCTCATTTTATGCTTCATCAACTTGTCCTTCTATGAATGCCAAAGATTCCATTACCTTCTCAGCTCCTTGCGCTTGTTTCCTTGCTTCTTCTAGTTGAGATCTAAGAGGGGAGACATCTTCCTTGTTTTGACCAATCTCTGCTTCAAATTTGTTCAAGCTCTTAAGTCTTTGTTCAAGGTGGCTTAACAAAGTTTCTTCCCTTTCCTTTGTCTTATCCAATTAATTTGTCATGGATATGACTTCTTCATGATGCTTTCTTTTGTTTTGATGAAATTCCTCCTTACTTTTGGCAAGCTCTTCATCTCTTTCTTGAACTTGAAGCTCGACAAAGTCAACTTCCTTCCTTGTCTTGTTTTGGTCACCAACTTGCGCTTTCTTCTTAAGTTCCTCCTTTTCCTTTTTCAACCTGTTAATCTCTTCCATGGAAGCCATAAGTTTATTCAGGAGATCTTCTTCAAAGTCTTCTTTGTTCTCTTCATCTTCTAGGTCTTCTTTAGCCTTGTTATCATCTCTCTTATCTTTGGCTTCCTTGATGGATTCTTTACTTCTTTCTTGTTTTCCATCATCTTCTTGACTAGAGATCATTGTCAACGCTCCTTTTGAGTGAAGATCGTGAAGTTTGTCCCATATGACTTTTGCTAACAAACATTTTTCAAAATTGGCCTTCATAGAGTTTGGTAGCCCATTCAAAATTGCCTTCATTGCTCTTGTATTTTACTCCTTCGATTCTTCGTCCATCGTGTCATCAATAATCACTGATATCCAAACTTCACTTCCTTGAGTCTTCAAGAAATTCCTCATTCTTGCCTCCCATATATCAAAATTTCCATTGAACAATGGAGCTTTGTTGACCTAGTTTACATCTGAATTCTTAACTAAGGAAGAGACATTTTCACATGCTTTGGAGACTTGACTCCTTGACTTTTCCATTTGTGTTCTAATGATCAACCTTCATGATGTTAGGCTTTAAATGAAGGTACTGGCTCTGATCCTAATTGTTGGAAATACTGAGAGGGGGGTGAATCAGTATTTCTTTTCAATTGTTATTTTTACCAGTTAAGATCACTTATACTTAGAACACAAAATGAAAAATCAGAATAAATATTTTATTAATCTCTTCTTTACAATAAATCCAATACAATAATGTGTAGTTCCATCCATAGATGAAGACACCAATCTTCAATCCACCAGGCACCAACTTGTACTTTGCCAAGCACCAACTTGGACTTCCATCGGTGAAAGTCCGTAAAGAGTAGGGAGCCTTAGCCGAGTTGACAGTAGGCTATTGCTCCATTTCTTGCCCTTAATCTAGTAGTAGCCCTATGGGGACCCCCTTTTAGAGCCCTTGCTAGTTTGAGTGGTAACATTTCTGGCGTCATTGTCGGGGACACAAGACGTGTGTTTTGTTCCCCATACGACATATTGACATATCATTATTGGCGACTCCATTGGAAGAACGAAGCCCTAGTTCTTCATTGAACTTTAAGGTCGATGCTTGTAGGGTGAAGCAAGCATTTTTCTAAGCATATTCAAATTCACCCTGGCAACTCCTACATATTTTTCATGTATATCTCAAATAGATTGGCTTTCTTTGATAAATTTCCCGCTTTGTACATTGCTAGCATCCCTGGGCACCCTAATCATGTCATGGGAAGGATGGTACATGGGGTGCCCGTGTTTGATGGTGATCCACTCTCCGCAATTGACCATGTAGAAAGATTTAATGCACATGCTTCAAGAGAGGACGTTGTTTGCTAAGATGTCCTTATGTTGTTGTTCATGGGATCTCTCGGTGGTCATAACTCATAGTTGCATGATCATGAACCTAAGAGCATCTCATCTATTGAGGAGCCCGTTGAGGTTTTCTTAGACATTTTCAAGTATGCCCCACATTAAGCATCCAAGAGGCAGCCTTCATTGAGCATCATCAACACATTGAGAATCTAAGTAATGAGCAAGAAGACGAGTCCTCCTCAGGGCCACATGACGAAAAGGATGATATGGAGAACACGTGTTGGGAAGGATGAAGTTGAGACTAACCTTACATTTCTCGAGGATACTACTCCTGATGACTCTCCTTTTGAGAACCTTGAGGAAAGTGATCCCATTAGCCCCTTAGAAGATGACATTGGAGATTACTTCCATACTGAAAAGGAGAAATGGGAAACTGTTGGTCCTCAATTTGATTGTGCTCCCATTTATGACACTAACAAGGAGGATGAGGCTGAGATTGGTCCTCCTTTTCTCTCGAGAATTATTTATGATGACATATCCATTGATGCCCTTGGAAAGGAAAAATTTTATTTTCCCTTGCATAAAGAGCGGCAGTTGGAAGTGATCAATTTTCCTTTCAGGAAAGGCCCAATCTTTGATACTAAGGAAATTAGTAGGGCTCCCACCTCTCCTAAGTATGATGCTATATTCAAATCCCCTGAACCTTATGATTTTGGGGAAGAGAAACCTGTTGGATACAACACTCCAGCCTCCTCTTTGCCTCCTCTTTTTCATCATATTGAGAGTGATTCCCACACTTGGTCTCATATGATCTCAAGAGGCCTTGATCCCTTTCCCGTTTTTTAATATAGTGTCGAGGAAGAACCCCTCATTGAGTATTCTTTATCTCCTTCCGCAGCCCCTCAGGATCATGATCAATCTATAATCTCCCCTTTTTAGTGTGATGATCATGGGCGACATACTTGTGTTTCTCCATCTCATCAGTCTCCCTTTCCTACTAATCATAACCCTGTAGAGGCAATAAAATATGACATAAAAAATAATGGGAATAATATCCCTGAGGTTGCCATCCATCAAAAATTTATGAGCCTAATCATGACATCTCTATATTTTCGTTAGAAGAGAGGATCTCATGGACTAGATTACATCCTTTTCTTACCTCTTCTCACGTGATCATCCATGTGTGGGCATCATATTTTCCCACCTCCCACCCGCTTCATCCTCCATATAATTGTATTGCATTCACTTTGGGATTTACTACATGAGTAATCATACTGGCAGGTAGCTTTATATTGATATGATGATATGTTCGTTGCACTGGCTTTATGATTACACTTAGTATTAGTTTCACACCATATGGATGTTAGAGTAGGATGCATTGCATGCTGATTTTCGCATTAGAATTAATGTCATATGATATTTCTCATGATAGATTAGATGCATTTAGATAAAATTTTGCATATTTTATTTTATGTTGATTTTACGGCCTAACATTAAGAATGGGTGATCATAAGACACCGTACAAACATGCTGCCCCGTGGGTTTAGTCTTTGATATGTGCCTACATGTTGATTGGTTGATATTGGTGCAACCTACTAGATGACTTTTCGAAGAGACTTCTTTGAAGAATTGAATTAAAATGTAGGCGGTGCTGTAAGCTTTGTAGATGGATCCAGTCTCAAATCTACAGGAATTGGCACCATCAAGTTCAAATAGCATGGATTCCCTGATTTTTTGTTGTATAATGTTCTCTATCTTCCAAAATTGTGGAGGAACTTGTTGTGTCTTGTGCACTTTTGACAACAAGGCCATTTCATTCACATGTTTGATGGAAAAGTTGAAATAAGGAAGTCTTTTGATAACATGGCTGTAATGAGAAGAGGGGAGGATGACAAATCGTTGAAGTTGAAAGGGACATTTGCATGAGCATAGAATTCTGTATATCTATACCTTTCTCACCATGATGAAGGTACATTGTCTTCTATTCTCTTATGTCATGCTATACTTGGGCACACCAATTATGACAGTCTTTGTGTGTTGAAGAAAACTAGTGTTTCTGGTTTGTCCCCCAATCCAAGGAACTTGAAGCAATGTGAGGCATGTATCCTTGGTAAACACAAGCAGCCTTTTCATGATTCTACCTCAAGAGGACGTATAAAGATGAAATTAAATCTCTGATTTGTGTGGCACCATGTCTGTCCCATTTACCTTTGGTAATAAATATAACATGACTTTTATTACTGACTAAACTTAGGATGTGTTGGGTTTATTTGTTGAAATAGAAATCACAAGCATTTGAATTATTTAGAAATTTTCATCTATGGATAGAAAATGAAGCTCAGTCTCATATTGGAACTGTTCATACTAACAATGGAGGGGAATAACAGAAAGTGCATCTTCTTGGGATGCTCAACTACCACCAAGTCATATGATCTTTATGAGGAGATAAACAAGAAGTTTATTCTTTCCAAAGGTGATATTTACTGAATCCACCGAGAATGACAAGACTATTGAGTGGTAGCTTAATCATCTAGATAGATTCACCCATGCAAGACATATCATGGTTTTGATGATGATAATGCACATCTTGAAAGGGGGATCCCTATCTTGGATCAATACTTGGAATCCCCTTTTTAAGTGCCATCTCCCCCTTACGAACAAGATCCAGCCACTTCATCAGAGCATGAAGTTCAAATGGACGATGTGATTGAGAGGATTGAAAGACTAAACCTTCATGGGAATGCAACACCATCTCAATCAGTGCAGCAACCTAGACCATCATAAAAAGGTACAAAGTGAATCATAAAGACACTTGAAAGTGGTCATCTTGATGAAGTTGGAAAGCCAGGAACTAGAAATTCTACAAGACAAGATGGAATTGATGTAGATAATTTAGATTCAAGTGATGTAAATGATATGGACATTTCATTTGATTGGGAATTTTCAACTACTACCAGTGAACCAACTTCCTTTGAAGGAGTTGCTTATCATCATGAGTGGAAAGAAGTTATGAGTAAGAAGTATGTTGCTCTCATCAAGAATGGAACATGGAAGCTAGTGGATCCTTCATATGGAACCCAACCAATTGGTTGCAGGTGGTTCTACAAGAACAAGCACAAATTAGATGGCTCACTTGACAAGCATAAAGTAGGGCTTGTGGAAAAAGGATTTGCGCAAAAAAAAGGCACGGACCATGAAGAGAACTTTGCCTCCATAACAAAATGGGCCACCATTTATGCATTGTTGGATTTAGTGGCACAGAATAAGTGGAAGATTCATCACATAGATGTGAATGGATCCATTAGAGAAATTTTGAGGTCTAAAATGGGCCTCCTAAGGAATATAATAAAATAATAGTGGAAATAATAAAATAAGATTAAATTATCTCATCAAGTTTTGGAGGGAAAAAAGAAAAAACTACTTTTTCAACTTAAATTTTCATGTATTTCACATTTTTCGTTTAGTATGGTACATAGAAAGTATGCAGCATGTGTACGCCTTAGATGCAAAATTAAATTCCGCATCCAATGAGTGCTCCCGCTCGAAATTTGAGCAAAATCATAGGGAGATAAGTTGAGAAAAGAAAATAAATAATATTTTTACCTTTTTACTCCAAAAATGGTGAATCATCCCCCATGGTTGACATCATCATATTGAATCCTATTGGTTCTTATAAATTGATTTTTGTTGTACATTTTTGTTTTGAGACCCATTTTTTACCTCAAAATTTCTCCAATGCTTCTTAAATGTAGACTTGAAAGAGAATGTCTACATGTCTCAACCAAAAGAATTTGTTGTGCAAGGTCAAGAACACGAGGTATGCAAGGTCAAGAACACGAGGTATGCAAGCTCATCGACTCTTTCTATGGCCTAAAGGAGGCACCTCATGCATGATATGAAAAACTAAGTATCTTTTGAAAATCAATTTCTAACATTTTAACCTTGATGATGCAACTTTGTTTGTCAAGAAAGTTGGCAAAGTTGTTGTCTATCTCGTGATGTACGTAAATGATCTTTTGATGACAGAGAGTAATGAAGCATATATTGAATCAATAAAGAAAGAATTGAAGAAGGGTTTTTCCATGACAACCATGGGACATATTTACTACCATTTGGATACTAAATTTACTTAGAATCCAACGCATGTGTTCATCTCCCAAAAGAATTACATTGGAGAAGTGTTTCACAAATTTGGCATGGCTGATTGTAATCACTCTCTACTCCAATGGAGTAAAATCTAAATATTACATCAAAAGAAGTGAATGAATTTGAGGATGCAACTAACCATCCTAGATCCATTTTAACCCCGGATCTATCAAGTGCCGAGATTACATCAAAGAAGTGAATGAATTTGAGGATGCAACTAACTAGCCGAGATCCATTTTAACCCCGGATCTATCAAGCGCCGAGATGTTGGCGCTTGATAGATCCGGGGTTAAAATGGATCTAGGTTGGTTTCAGTTGTGTGCGGTCATACAAAATTTGTTGAACATCTAATTATTTTGATCATTTTAAATATGCTAAAAATGTCTAAGATTAATGATGAATGATGAGACAGTTACTAACTTGAATGATGAAAAATGATGAAATAAAAATTTTAAGTGCAAAGTGACAATGTAACAATGTTGAATGATAGAAAATGTGAGTAATAAGAATGAAGTCAATTACAAACAGTTTTTATTGCAATCAATCCGAAACTATTTTATTTTATTGTTCTTATTGTCACACATTTAGTTATTCTCTATTATCGTATTTGACTAAAAAGTGATTAACAATGTTGAATGATGGAAAATGGGAATAATAAGGATGTAACCAATTACAAATGGTTTATAGTTTCAAGAAGAAGACATTTCTTATGGTTGAATTATTGCAACACATAAGTCAATTCATGTCATGAATAATGTTTATGTGCTCATACTATGAGTGTGTGTGCATGTTTTGGGGGTGAGATAGAGATATAGATGGAGGGGGGATAGAGGGGAGAAGAGAGATGCAAAGATAGGGTGGGGAGGAAGAGATATAGATATGGAGAGAGAAGTGTTATAGACATCTACACTAAAATCAATGCATCTAGTGCAAGTGATCAAATACGATTAGAAATCAATATCTACACTGAAATCAATGCATATAGTGCAAGCAATCAGATAGGAGTAAAAATCAACATCCAACTAAAATAAATGCATCTAGTGTAAGGTATTAAATATGATTAAAAATAGACATCTACATTGAAATAAATGCATCTAGTGAAAGTGATCAAATTGGATTAGAAATCAACTATACACTCAAATCAATACATCTATTTTATTGAAAACCCAAAATATCAATGACTTTCTAGATCTAACTTTTATGTCTATATGTGTCTTTGTATCCACCTTCCATTCTGTGTCTATCTCCCTCCCTCTCTCCTTCTCTCTCTCTCCCCCTCCCTCTCTCCCCTGTCTCTCTCTCACCACCTCTCCCTCCATTTCTCTATCTTTATCTTCTTCCCTCTCCCCCCTTCCGTCTATATCTATACCTCCCTCCATATCTTCTTATTTGTCTCTCTATCCCATCCCCTGAAGCACATGGCATGATCTCTCTCTCTCTCTCTCTCATTTTCTTTGTCTCTCTCTTCTTCCCTCTTTCCCCTAAGTCTATATATCCCATCCCCTGAAGCACATGGCATGATCTCTCTCTCTCTCTCTCATTTTCTTTCTCTCTCTCTTCTTCCCTCTTTCCCCTAAGTCTATATATCCCATCCCCTGAAGCACATGGCATGATCTCTCTCTCTCTCTCTCATTTTCTTTGTCTCTCTCTTCTTCCCTCTTTCCCCCAAGTTTATATCTCTATATCCCTCAGTCTCTCATTCTTTATCTATCTATATCATCATGTATATATTACCTCTCCATATATATCTATCTATCTATCTCTCCCTCTTCCTTCCCCTCTCCGTAATATTCCCAATTAGCCTTGCTAATTTGAATATTTCATTTTTGCTTTATTTTGCCGCTTTAGCTAGACATAATAAATAAAGTGAGAAATAAGAGGGGTCACCTCACTTTAGTCACCTCACTTTATAATAAAGTGTTCTTTTCCTAGTAGATTGACGTTGTAACTTAGAGAAGGGGCCTTGGGGGTCCACTTGAGTATGATGGGGGAGGCATCAGGCTAACCCAAGGTAAACTGCGCAGATCCAGGGAGAGTTAAGTTTTGGAGGGAGTTTGACATTATAAAAGGAGAGGTTCTCACCTCATTTGGATCATTCATGATTTGATATTATTATTGATAGCTAGACTTCTGTCTGCTTCAGCACGCCGGTTGTTTAGTCGGTCTGCAGCACTGTTTAGTGCACGAGTGTCTCCGGTCGGGGATCTCACCCTTAGCCTCGGGGGACTTCGAGTGCCTGCCCTGGTAAGGTTATTTCTGGTTTCACCCTTAGCTTCGGGGGACTTCGAGTGCCCGCCCTAGTAAGGTTTGTTCTGAGTTTCATTCTTCAGTTCAGTATCAGTTTCAGGTGGAGATTCGGAGAGGGAGGAGCCCTCTTGTGGCTGCGCAGTTCAGAGAAGGAAGGACGCTGTCTCATCAGGAGAGAGGACGCTGATCAAGCCAGGAGGGTGAGGACGCTGTCCCAGGAAGGACGCAGTCCAGATTGGAGCAAAGAAAACGCTGTACAGGAGGAGGAAGGACGCTGTTCAGCCTGGAAGTGAGGACGCTGCCCATTTCTGGAGAGAGGGTTGCAGATCTGAAGGCATAGTGTGAGATCCAGCCTTGGAGAGGGTAGATCTGAGCAGATATTTGCAGATCTAGTTTTGTATGTTGCAGATCTGGAGGTTTAGCACTAGATCCAGCTTGGGAGATTGCAGATCTGAGAAGATATTGGCAGATCTAGTCCAGATCTGAAGAGATAACATCAGATCCAGCCTTAGAAGCTGCAGATCTGAAGAGATATTGTCAGATCCAGTATAGATCAGAGGGTTTGGTAGCAGATCCGATATAGGGGGACGCAGATCAGGAGGTAGAGGACGCAGATCTGATTGGAGGCTTCAGATCCAGCAGATCTGAGCATTCCGGAGGCAGATCCATCAGGTAGGACGCAGATCTGAGGAGCAGGCTTGTGTGAGAGGGTTCAGCAGCGTTTTCCCAGCATCCAGTAGCTGATCTATCTGTCAGGAGGTTTGGAGATTGGTGCTTCACCTGTTTCTGCGCTGTCACTAGCAGAGACAGCGTTTTCCATTGGGGAGGGTTTGCAGCTTGAGATCAGCCGTTTTCCAGGACTTCAGCTCATTACGCTGCCCTTGTTGTAGCCATTATTCTGTTGAGAGGGTTTCCACTTGCCTAGGGCAAGGATAGGTGCACTTGTTCTGATTCTCTTGTACTCCTCTCTATGTACTTTCAGATTAATAAAATGGCTCAGTTTTCTGGAATTTTATGTGTCATTATTCAGTGATCTGGTTCAGCATTGTATTATCTATATCTGTCTGGCATATTCCTGTTTATTACTGGTTATTTCCCTTTGGGGATATTACACACTCTCTCTCTCTCTCTCTCTCAGCCTCGAAACATACACACTATCTCTCCATATCTATCTATATATTTGTCTCTCTCTTTCCCTCCCTCCCTATTCCTCTCCCTCTCTTTCCCGCCCTCTTCCTCTCCCACTCTCTCTCCCTCTTCCTTTCTCTCTTTCTTCGTCTCTCTTTCTCTTCTCTCTCCATATCTATCTATCTCTTCTCTCTCCATATCTATCTATTTTCCTCTCTCTTATTCCCTCTCTCCCCCCTCCATCTATATCTCTATCTCCCATTGTCTCTCCTTATCACCCCAAAAACATACACACTCTCTCTCCATATCTATCTATCTCTCCCTCCCTCCCCCTTCCTCTCCCTTTCTCTCTCTCTTCCTCTTCTATCTCTCTCTTCCCCTTCTCCCTTGTCACTCCCTCTCCCTCTCCACCTTTCTCTCTCTATCTTTCTCCCCCTTCCAACTCCATCTCTCTTCCCCTCTCTCTCTCCTCTCTCTCAAGTCCTCTCTCTCACCTTCTCACCCACCTCCCTCTATCTCTCCCTCCCATCACACACCAATGATAGAATATAACATTCAAATGTTTCCATGATTTAGATTGAGAGACGTATATTTTATTATTATTATTATAAATATTTCCATTAGCCCACATTAAAAATGTTTACAAACTTTGTTACATTACATCTACACATTAATATGGATATTAGATAATAATATTAATTTGGCCCATGGTATTTGTCCCATAGGCTTCACCTAAATCAAACATCCCTTTTGAGTGTCCTTAAATATAAATATGATTATGGAGTAAAAATAAAAAGAGGGTTTATTTATTTATCATACCTCTCGTTTATTTATATTTTTATTTATTTACCATACTTATTTATTCCTCTTTAATATTTATTTATTTAAATATGGTATTCGACCCATGGTATTAATAGTAATTTGTTCCATGGTATTTGGCCCATGGTATTAATAATAATTTGTTCCATGGTATTTGTCTCATAGGCTTCACCTAAATAAAACATCCTTTTTGAGTTTCCTTAAATATAAATATGATTATGGAGCTTAAATATAAAGATGATTATGGAGTAAAAATAAAAAGAGGGTTTATTTATTTATCATACCTCTCGTTTATTTATATTTTTATTTATGTACCATACCTATTTATTTCTCATTAATATTTATTTATTTAAATATGGTATTTGACCCATGGTATTTAGCCTATGGTATTAATAATAATTTGTTCCATGGTATTTGGCCCATGGTATTAATAATAATTTGTTCCATGGTATCTGGCCCATGGTATTTGTCCCATAGGCTTCACCTAAATAAAACTTCTTTTTTGAGTTTTTTAAAATATATAAGGAGGTTTATGGAGTAAATATAAAAATGGGTTTTATTTATTTACCATACCTTTGGAGTAAGTATAAAAATAGGTTTTATTTATTTACCATACATCCAGTTTATTTATATTTTTATTTATTTACCATACCTTTTTGAGTGTTCATAAATATAAATTTGGGTTAAAAGGTAGGGATAATTATTACAAATATATTGATTACAATTAAGACGACATTACAAAATGTTTACAAACTTTCTTACATTACATCTACACATGTACCCTATATATTGAGCCGACATTACAAAAGTTTACGAACTTTCTTACATTACATCTATACATCTACCCTATACCGGGTTGTAGAGCGCCTCTCGGCGCAAATATAGACAATTTGTGGAGAGCCGTATCTACCTTACTACTACCAAACTAAATATTTCATTTGTAATTTGGATTCTTTCCAAGTTTGTGCAAAAACCTTGTGAAGAAAAATGTACGCCACAAAGAGAGCTCTAAGGTACTTTGAACTCAAGACATTAGACTCAAATACTCTAAGGTAGATGACTTCAAACAAGTTAGACATTCAGATTCACACTCTGATTGTGGGGGGGGGGGGTGATAAGGAGAATGGAGTGTCTACTTCGAGATACCTCATGAGTTTTGCATTACCAGCTATCTCTCGGAGATCATGCAAGCAATCCATTTCAACATATTTAACTACAGAGGTGGAGTATGTGGCTGCTGCAAAAGCGACAAAGAAGATTGTGTGGCTCCGGAAGATACTAGCAAATATGCAAGAGAAACTAGTGAATAATGTTCTGCTTCTGATTGATAACACTTTTGCAATCAAGTTGGCCAAGATTCCTAGATTCTCTGATTGAACCAAGCATATCAACATGAAGTACCATTTTATCAACATGAGGTAGAGGCCAAAAACATTCAACTAATACATTGTTCCACAAATTAGCAAATTGCAAACATCTTCACCAAAGGGCTTCACAGAGAGAAGTTTGAAAATTTTAGAAAGATGCTTGGATTTACAAACACCCCTTCAAATGAAGGGGGGAATGTTAGATACCTAATCCTTGGAATCATGGTACATTGTCAAAATTAATTTAAGAGGAATATGAAGAGTCATAGATGAATAGGAAGAGTTATCAAACCTCTTGGAAGATAAAACCAAGAGTCATCTGTCAACGTATTTATGTATGGCTCATATCAATAAAGTTTTTAAATGTAGAAGTTATTAATCCTTAGCCTGATAGATACAACATCTATTTGTCTTTTTCCTATTTAGCAGTAGTATAGACTCTAGAGAACTTAGTAATTTGTCTTTATTATGGCCTATTTTCTAAACATTATTTGTGAGTTTAAGTTTGAACTTTAAACATTGAACCTACCTTTGAAGTTTGCACTATTAATTGCATCTTACAACCCTTTGGTAATGAATATGATGCTCTATTTCATTTCGTGGTTGATGGTATTTGTTACAGTTTGTTAATGACGAATGTTATATGATGAAACTTGAAGGTTGATGTTGCATTTGATAACTGATCATTTGATGACAATGTTATAACTGCTAGATGATTGATGTCATGTGTAATGGTTGATGCTTTAATGATCGTTAATCCAGTATTTAAATCTATGTTTTCATGGTTTCTGCAACTAATTCAGCGTTCTGCATGTTTTTTAATAGATATGCATCCAAATATATTAAAATATGTATTATATAAAAAACACTTCTGGAATGCTCCACTCCTGGAAATTTTTTGAAATTGTGCTTCCCATTCCTGCTACCTCTCCCTACCCCCAGTAGCCTTGGCCCAAAGATCCATGCTTATCACTATTTATTTCTGTATTACATCAAAACAATTCTCACCACTCCCAATTAGCATCTTCATGATTTGATTAGAGATAAGATAATGTTACTAATGCTCAACAAATAACCAGAAAAGTAATTCAATTTGACTAGATAGTACACATATCAATACCAAAAGCAACAAAAGGTGAAAGAGAAAGAAGCATAATTAAGTGTGTAGGTAAGCTATACCCTAGCAGTCTATCTAAAAGATACAAAAGTATAAATGCAGTAACACAATAGGAGCACAGACACTGGTGATCCCAAGGATAATCAAGAAAGAGAAAGAGAAGATGACATAGCCTCCTAGTCCTGATGGCTGAAGGCAAGGACAAAGGTATAGCCTCATTTTTGGAGTCATCAGTCACTGTCAAAGAGCCAATGCAATGGAAAATGATGTCCTCTAGAGCCTGACCAGGGCTGAGGGGGGCCTGGCTGTATGATCCTTGAGGAGAATAGGACCAAGGAAGCCCCACTCTTATACCATCCAAGGTTGAAGGAAATAAACGCCAGATAGACCCCTGCTTGTTCAGCTGAATCTGGGAGTTGTCTTGTTATTTATACATTAATAGTTCTATGCATGGAAGTCATAAGCAATAGAATTCATAATTTGATGGAACACTACATGCCTTTCATGATAAAAAGTTCTTGTGACCACATTTTGTTCAGTAAAACATAATATGTTACTTTGAAATGTTTTACTGAACTATTCATTTTCAGCAGAAAAAATCCTCCTACTTTGCCAATTATCATCCTTTCACCTGCTATTAAATGACACAATGAACAGTGACAATCAAGAAAGCTAACAGAAGTAACTTACATCAAAAGAGCCTTCAATAATGTGTTGGATTATGTATGAAGTTAACTGTTTTATTTGTACAGCTGACTGCAAAATGCATACACACAACTATATGAGAAGATTTAGAAGTATTGAAAGTCCAAATCAAGAAGGCTGAAAATAAAGCAATAGCCTAGACATAGATCTATCTATATTTATATTTACATTTATATTTATGTTTATGTTTATATTTATATTAATACTGTAAGATTCAAAAAAGGGGCATCCAAATCAGTAAGGCTGAAAATAAAGCTATAGCCTAAACATAAATCTATCTATAACTATATTTATATTTACATAAACACTATAAGGTTCAAAAAAAGGAATCCAGCAATCCACACACAATGGATAAAAACAAATAAATTAAAATATTTCGATATAGAGTATGGCATCAATATGAGAATCAGCCTATGTGATTAAGCAATCACATATAAGATAACCTAAGATAATTTCATTAATGTACAATGAAAAACCACGGGGAAACATCTGGGTTTCAGAATGGTATGAGTTTCAGAAAATGCCACTTTCAACATTTCAAAAAACAGGAAACACACACCATAAATTTCAAATATCCACAAAATAGCTTTCTAAGAAGGTACAGAACTTGAGATCTGAAAGGGCAATGTTTTAGATTTTTAGACTGTTGTTTGTTAGTGTTTATTTAACTGGTGAACTTCAGCACATGAGTATGCCCTGCTCTCTGCAGATCAGCCCACAATTTTGGAGATTGTCGACCTCATCCCACAGGATGAATGTTTCAAGTTTAAACTGAACATTGATATGCCGAGCCCTATATGGCATGATTTGGAGTGGAGTTTTGGGGCACACTGTTAAGTATGACTTGCATAAGTTGTACTCCATCTTGCAGCAGCGCCATGAGCTGGTCCCTGTACTTAATGCATGGTGGTTAACCTTTGATGCTGAAGGCCAGTAGATTCGGAAATTGTAGTATCTGGTCCATGCAAGTGTCTTCTAAGCTCTGTGTGTTTGCCTGGCTGGTTATTTATCACAGCCTTCGTTCTAAGGTTTGGTGGTTGAAAAGCAGTCTCTCTGATGGTCTTTGCCCTACCTGCCACCAATCTGAAACAATTAACCATATGATCAGCCAGTTTGCCAGGATCTGTTGGGATCATGGTTAGGCACAACACATGGCTACTCTTCCAGGGGAGAGTACATTAGCATTCAACCTTGTTTGGAGACTCAATATCTCTAGTTCACTCTTCTCTAATTGGCATTTGACAGTGTCTAAGGATCTTTGCTTTGTTTGTCTTCTGGAAACTTCAGTGTAAATGTGCTTTTGAGAATTGCTGAAAAATTAGGGCTTTTATTAAAAATTTCTCTTTCTTGATAATTACTTGTGATTTCGTTATGCTTCTTTCACTTAGAACTTATCTTCGTTAGATTACTATGTTCTTCATCAAGTCAATTATCAAATGCACAAGACACACAATGTTTAGGCTTTCAAGCCAGGGCCAAAACCTCTCCCTCTTGGAGAGGAAAACCAGATCAAAATTCTTCTTATAGATCTTCAACTGACAAATACCAAGACCATGACACAGGCCCTTGACACTAGTATGCCTCCAAGACCCTTGTCACTTACTCTTCTAGGCTCCTTATGTTGATCTTCCCTTTTCTGCACTGCAATACACCACACTTCTAGGTCTCCTTGTCGCTGCAAACCTAGACTGAATTTTGACCTCCTTATTGCTGCAACCCAAGACTACATAGTGGAGACTCTCTTGCTGTGATAGGCCTCAGTCTCCCTGAAGTGAATCCAAACACTGGAAGCCCAAGACAGATCTCTTCTGTACTGTGATGACCTTCTTCTTTGCTGCCTTCTTTACGCTGTGAATATTACTGAGCTTATGCAAGAGTATGAACTCAATGACAGAGGCTAGCACTGCCTCTCCTCTGCATTGATCACAGTCTCCTTAGCACTCCTTATAATATCCTTTCCTTTGCTGCCAAGACACCTTCTTACGAACTGTATTCTTTGCTGACTGAGGACTAGTCCGAGACCTAGTCCTCTTCTTCGCACTGTACTTATACTTCTCCCTTTACTGTGGTTTGGATGTATGGTACAGACCTAGACCGAGATCTCTTGACCCAAAACAGAGAGCCCTTCTCCCTCGTTGAATTTCCTTCCTTCTTCGCACCAAACTTCAGACCTTTTCTTGCACTGTTATCTCAGACTTGTCCAAATTCCTTGGTTCCAAATGAGGCCGCAGTCCACTCTTTATATAGGGATTGTTCCTTTGTCCTAGGCCGACATGTCATCTGAGAAAAGGCCAACTTTACCAAGGAGTATCTTCACATATATTGAGCCGACTTCGTGGAGCATAGTGACAAGATCTTGGAGCATACATTTCATCAACAATTTGTCCCTTTACAAGTGTAACATGACTCCATATACATGACTCTTTAATTATATTTATGACAAGATGACAAATCCCTAAAGACATCAAGAAGAAGTCTTTGACCTATAATTAAAATTTAATACTTCTTGCTCATGAAACCCATGAGGCAAGCATTACAAAATACATTTTATTATGTTTGTCTCTTCATTACATAAAACCATATTTACAAGTCATTATGAAGACCGAACCTAGTTACACTTTTCAACACTCCCTCTTAACTAGGGAGGTATGCATAATGGTACATGGTCACTCTCAATCTGAAGAATCTCATAAGAAGAATCGGATTGGTAATCCCATCTGTATAGCATCAGATCAACCAACATTGTGATAGTGCAAGGCCTTGACTAACAACTCCATCTCTCCACGAGACCATGAGCTCCAATGTTGGAGAGACCAATGACTTATAGACACCTTCATCATTGTCTCTCTTGGATCATATCCCACCCGGGTTCACTCAGGGTATGTCCAAGACTATTCTTATCTTGGATTCCCAGTCCTCAAAGAATATCGGTCCTTCCACAACTACTCTTATCTTGGAGCCCTAATACATCCTCAAAGAGTATCGAATGCCAGATGATTACCCAATCCTCCATTATGTCTTCCCAGGTGAAGACTAGAATGATGTGTCTATCCATTCTCTCCTCACCAATGTTTTAAAACTCCAACTTGGGTTCGGAACTGGCCAAGGGTCAACTCTGACTCAGTATCGACTCGATTGGGTTGATTTCAATTACTCAGTCTTTGTAAAAAAATACATTAAATATTTATTTTTTATAAAAAAACATAATTTTAAAGATTTTCATTCATGTTTCCAAACACAAAGCATTAGAATATAGAGAAGACAACATATGATCAAAGTAGGCTCGTGAATATATCCATTATATCAAAATGGCACCCAGTGCACTGTCCAATACATGTAATATATAGAGATCAAAAGAAAAAAACATAACCAAGGAGGCTCTAAATGGCCTCTACAACAAAACATCACTAGTTGCTAGTCACTACTGCTAGAGAAGCCAACACCTAGCTCAAACTCTGAATCAGAGTGAGACGGGGAAACCCACGGCTCCTCCTCCTCCTCATCAAGATCACCAGTTGCAATTGTAGAAGTAGTAGCTAGCACTCACACAAATGCAATGAGATAATTGTGAGGATATGTGAGGGGGTTGGGTAGCTTTTATAGGCTTGGGAGAGGTTAGATGGACATGAAAAAAACCTAAAACCGGCAAACAAACTAATTCGGAGTCTGTTTCCCTCCTTTTTTACGCCGCGACCCGAGATATGACTGGCTCAGCCGAGTTAAGTCAAACTCGGCGGAGCCGGCCAGTTTCTTACCGAACCAGCCGAGTCGGTGACCGGCTAGGCCAGTTCGGTAACAAACCAGACTTTGGCTCGGTTTTTGTACCGAGTCGGCCTAGGCAGGAGTCTGACTCAGCCGAATCGGATTCGATTCGACCGGTTTTTAAAACATTGCTCCTCATGGCCTTCATTAAGACTTACGACGGTTAGTCCTGGTCTAGTGCATGACACATGAATTAGAGAACCATATTTGTCACTTCCTTTTAATTTGGGAAAGATATATTCCAATGTACTCATTCCTATACAAGGAATGTACCTAAGCTCCCTCTCGGCTTAGGAATTATCAAGTTTCTTCCAAGTAAGAAACTTATTACCAGGCTCCCTCTTAATCAGGGACCTGCAGCAGCAATGATGAAACACTTAGCTGCTCATGAAGAACTCCTTTCTTCAATGTCATAAATTTCTTCGTTGTTGAGGAGTCTTCATCTTTGGGATCTCTTCATAGGGCATAGATCATCCATCACTTTCATCCACGAGTCATGTCTTCTATCAGAAAGTGATCTAGCCGGTCTAGCTTCATGTCATGTTGCTTTTCTTTGAACCATATTTCTTCGAAGGTTCTTTCATCCTACCATATGGTTGTCAACTTGTGGAAGACATGTACTTCACTTTGGCAGCTATGCATAATCTCATCCAGATATTATTCAATTATAAATATGAACACTTAAATCAAAAATTACCTTAGTGATGATCTTTCGTCATGACATCTTCTTGTAGGCATCGGCATCCTTTGTACAGATTGACACATCTCCTAAAGATATGTATTGTCAAGGGTCTACATCTTTTCCAGACTTCTATCAGAGTCTACATATCTTCCCAGGAGATTTCCTAATCAAGTCTTCATGGTTTCCTTGGATGTTGACTGCCTCTTACCATGGTTGCATTTCTCACGATCTCTTCTTTTATTTCTCCACACAATTTTATTTCATTCCCAGAAGCTTCACTATGCAATTCCTTGATTGTGTAAAACCACCTCATATTCCATATGAGGACATATTATGTTGATTTCATCTGGTGTGGATCATGCCTTTTGGCAACCTGTGCATCGGAGGAGATTCTATTTTCCTTTGATCATACTTATAAAGATAGAAGTATACTACCTGCAACCATATGACATGACTTCATAGTATCCAGTGTAAGCATAAATATACATGTACCTCATTTCTTTTCCTTTTGAGCCATCCTGCAGCAATTTTCCTTAGAATTAAGAGTTTCATTCCCTTGACCTGCTCCATCAATATGTCATCAGATCCTAATCCCAGAATTATGCAAGTTAGAATTCTCGATGAAACCTTTTGCTTTCTTTCTAACTAGTGAATCCAAAGAGGACTCCATTAGAAAATGTCAGCACCTGTTTCCATGAATGATGAACCTTGATCTAGATGATTGCCTTCTATAAATGTTATTTTCAGTGAGGTTCCCAGGAGTAACTTATTTCATAGCATAGTTGTCACATAAATTTGTTTCAGACATCCTCCTATGACGAGTGCTCCTCCTTCAATGCTTCCATCATGATGCCAATTCTAAAGTGATGCATCTATCTAATAGACAATGCTTCCTAACATATTATTTTACAACCAACAGATAACTCTTAAAGAGGAAGATGATCTCAATCATAGTAGAGATCTTTCACTTATTCTTTCTTAAGTTTCTTTGAATCTAGTTCTTCCATTTCTTCGGCAACATGGGCTTCTTCCTTTTTCCTCTTGTCCTTATTAGATTTGGGACAATATTTCTTATAGTGCCCAAGTTCATTACATCCATAGCATCGTATCTTATCCATGTTTCTCCTTTTCTTCTGAGGACCAAACTTACCAAATTTTCCCTTTCTTCTTGATATGGCAACATATGCTTGATTTTCCTCATTTGATCCTGTATCAACTTTAGCTTTTAATCTTGTCTCTTCCATTTTACATAGAGACCATAGATCTTGGAATGGTGTTGCTTCTTTCTTCCCATAGATGCTTGAAGTGAAGTTTCCCCATCCCTCCAGTAGAGCATTCAGCACCATTGTCGTCATTTCTTTATCAGACATTACTTCTCCCAATTCCTGCAATTGATATCGTATTTTAGGAATCTTCATAAAATATAAAGTTATTCCTTCCTCTCTTGACAACTTCAACTTGTATAGTTCTTGTCTTAGAGATATTACTTCTCCTATTGTACTCACAGAGAACAACTCCACCAATTTGTCATATATTTCTTTTGAAGTTTCTAGTTTGATATATAAAGGATGAGTGAGTCCTTTATGGATTCTATAAGAATCTTTTGGGCTCTTATATCTCCCTTCATGTATTTGGCATGTGCTTGAGTATCTTCTTTTGAATTTCGAGTTGCAGATCCTTTAATATAGTCCATGACTTCATTCTCGATAAGATTTAGATCTGTCATTTTCTTCCATGCAAGAAAGTTTGAAGACCCAGACAATTTGATGCTTTCCTTGCAAAAAGTCATTTTGATAGATTCAAATGAAGTCATCAAGATACATATGAGTAGATGTTTTTCTTCTTCTAACAGCTTCCTTGTTGATGATGATGTAGATAGTAGTAGAAGCTCCCTCTTAGATAGACTTCTTCAAGAGTGGTGTAAAGAGGTAGATCACCTTGGATCCTTGATGATGATGATGGCTCCAACAATGTTAACTTGGCTTCAATCACGAGATAGCTTTAGATTCCTTGAATATAAAGATCACCTCCTTGATCTTGCTTTTCCTCTTGAAAGGACCTTGATGTATCAGTCCTTTAAGTAACTTCTTTGATCTTCTTGAGATGGCTTGAGGTTTTCACCGACTCTTTGCAAACTGCTCCTTGAATGAGGGTTTTCTTCTTTGGATCTAGGATTATGACTTTTCAATGTAGATCCTTCATTTTGCTTTATGTCTTCTAGAAAAAATTGGTCCTTAATGACTTCTTTGAAGCTTGATCCTTGTGTCTTCTTGCTAAACTGCCCTTTCTTGTCTTCGGCACCTTAGCTCTGATACCATGTTGAGAAATTAGGGCTTTTATTAAAAAATTATCTTTCTTGATAATTACTTGTGATTTTGTTATGCTTATTTCACTTAGATCTTACCTTCGTTAGATTATTAAGTTCTTCATCAAGTCAATTATCAAATGCACAAGAGACACGATGTTTAGGCTTTCAAGCCAAGGCCAAAACCTCTCCCTCTTGGAGAGGAAAACACGATCAAAATTCTTCTTATAGATCCTCAACTGACGAATACCAAGACCGTGACACAAACCCTTGACACTAGTATGCCTCCAAGACCCTTGTCACTTACTCTTCTAGGCTCCTTATGTTGATCTTCCCTTTTTTGCACTGCAATACACCACACTTCTAGGTCTCCTTGTCGCTGCAATCCTAAATTGAATTTCGGCCTCCTTATTGCTACAACTCAAGACTAGATAGTGGAGACTTTCTCTTGTTGTGATAGGCCTCAGTCTCCCTGAAGTGAATCTAAACACTGGAAGCCCAAGACAGATCTCTTCTATACTGCGATGACCTTCTTCTTTGTTGCCTTCTTTACGCTGTGAATATTACTGAGCTTATGCGAGAGTATGAACTCAATGACAGAGGCTAGCACTACCTCTCCTCTGCATTGATCACAGTCTCCTTCGCACTCCTTGTAATATCATTTCCTTCATTGCCAAGACACCTTCTTACGAACTGTATTCTTTGCTGGACTGTGGACTAGTCCGATACCTAGTCCTCTTCTTCGCACTCTAATTATACTTCTCCCTTTATTGCGGTTTGGATGTATGGTACAGACCTAGACCGAGATCTCTAGACCCAAAACAAAGAACCCTTCTCCCTCGTTGAACTGCCTTCCTTCTTCGCACCAAACTTCAAACCTTTTCCCGCATTATTATCTCAGACTTGTCTGAATTCCTTGGTTCCAAATGAGGCCGCAGTCCTAGACCGACATGTCATCTAAGAATAGGCCAACTTTACCAAGGAGTATCTTCAACATATATTGAGCCGACTTCATGGAGCATAGTGACAAGGTCTTGGAGCATACATTTTAATCAACAATTTGTCCCTTTACAAGTGTAACATGACTCCATATACATGACTCTTTAATTACATTTATGACAAGATGACAAATCCCTAAAGACATCAAGAAGAAGTCTTTGATCTATAATAAAAACTCCTTGCTCATGAAACCCATGAGGCAATCATTACAAAATACATTTACTTATATTTGTCTCTTCATTACATAAAACCATAATTACAAGTCATTATGAAGACCGAACCTAGTTACACTTTCAACAAGAATGAGATCAATTCTTTGTACACCTTTTGTCATATGTGGAGAGATGAGGTACGCATGCACCTTTTGGCAAAAGGTCTTTTACTTATCAAAGAAGAAATGTTGTTAAAACTTGCTTCCTATTCCAACTTTATTTATGTTTTGGTAATGTTGGGGAAGAGGATTTAAGTGCCACCACAAATACCTTTCCACCTTTGTCTTTTCTAGATGATGTAAATATATTTGTGTGAAAATTGGAAGTATTATTTCAAAAAAAAAATCTCTATTATGTCTTTTTTCAACTCCCAAACCATGCACCTCCCCCATGCCACGTCATAAAGAGAAATTAAAAAGAAATTATTTTCTAGTATGAACACATAGTTTTCATTCTGCCTTTTGTCAAGAAATTGGGGATGTTCCTCAGATTTTTTGTACAATAATATTTTGTGAACTGTTGCCACCAATGTCACATGGTTCGGGTTCGAGTTCGGATTCGGCAATGATTAGGTTCGGTTTGAGTTCAAATTTTTTGATGAGGTTCGGATGAGGTTCGTCATTAAGTTTGTCTATATATATATATATATATATATAATGAATTAAAGGATAAAATAGTAAGAAATTAGCATCAGTAAACATCAAAATGCAATTATTGGCATGGAAACTACAAGGATAATACAAGCTTGGGTTGTGACATGAAGTTATGAGTTTTGATCTATGGAATTGGACAATGGATATGAGGTTCACTGAGGTTCGCCAAACCTCAAAATTTTGTTAAGGTTCGCCAAAATTCGAACCTCAAGGTTAACGTTCGACGAACCTTGTGACATAAGTTGCCACACAATATAGCAGGTGTCCTAGGAGGCGTACCTAAGGGACAACTACTAGACCAAATGACAACAACGAAACAAGACCCACTGTCACTTTAGTCAGTGTCCCCTGCTCTTTACGGACTTTCACCAATGGGAGGAGTCCTGGTATCAAGGAAATCACTAGGATGATGGGATCAATGGCTAGGTATAGTGTGATTTCCAACAAGTCTTACATTAGGAATGCATTAAGAACTAAAAATGCATTAGCAACTAGTCTTGCATTAAGAATTTACCTCAAAGCATAAGCTTGGTTGATAGAGAGATAGGGAAACCCTTTCATCTTTGCTTGAGAAGTCTAGTCTCTTTAGTATTTAAAACAGTGACCTTGCAGTCGTCAGAGCCACTGTCTCTATAGCGTCGAAGGCACCAGGTATGTTAGATTTCAAGGAGAGAGATTGTTAACCAAGCCATTGCTTGCTTCACCTTGACTTATCTCTACCACTTACTTTAGAGTTTAGGCCCAATATAGACAAAGATCAAGGGATACACTTAGTTAGGCATCTAATTAAAATAAACCAAGATTCCTGCATTTCACTTAGTTTAGTTAGGCATCTAATTAAAATAAACCAAGATTCCTGCATTTCACTTAGTTTGTAGGATTTGCATTTCATCTAGGATAGTTAAGCATTCATCAAGCAGCGGTTGTTCATCTGGTCATTTGGCCCTTAATTGATATAAAGCAAGTAGTTGACTCCATAAGGCACTGGTCTCATCAAAGAATATAATCTAATCCTTTAAACTTGCTAAAATCAACCAAGTGGCTAGGCCATTCAACCGTGTCTCCCGGACTTGTTGCTTGCCAACAGGTCTTGTATTTCCATCTTCTATAGGGGCTACCCACCATAGCCTGTTGTTGCGAGACAGCTAGAACGGAAAGGTCACTTAGGCCTTAACAATTGTGCCAACTAAACTCTCGCGGGCCTGCGTTGAATGGAAAATTCTCGTGGACTTAGAAAATGGTGTCGTTGTACTTTTTGTAGCATCGAATGTGTTCTAGAATCGAGATTTGGCAGAGAGGTTAGAATACATGTATTCTCCAATACCCAGAAATCGTTTCTGGAAATTCCACTTAGAGACGACTTAATTAAATTAATTAGTCATTTTTTAATATTTCCTAAGTCTAAACTTAGGAAATATGATTAATTAAAAGCTAAGTCACCTGACACGGGGATTCAAGATTCGATGGATATGGGGATTCGAGAATCAGATTCGGGATACGATGACCCCCGGAACAAGACACTTTCGGGATACGATATGTTATATATTATTTTATTAAAATATATATATATATATATATATATTAAAATTTAGATATTTTTTACACAAATTCATTGATTCAAACATAGATTTAAGATCTTAGATACTCATACATGATACATTGAAATTTGATACATTGATACATCATACAATTGTCAAATTTACTCAGAAAGACAAGATAGTAAGATACTGTAGTTTTCTCATTAAGTTATCAGAATCAAAATGTGTTACATAAGTACACTGCCAATGGCAAATAGAAATACAAAATACAAAAAAACAACAGTCTACAAGACTATAAACCTGAAGCCTCAATGAGTCAGAGTCAATGAGTCATCAATCCTCATCATCATAATCAGCATCACTGTCCTCATCCTGATCATCATGCTCACCACTGCTCTCCTTTGCTGCATCCTCCTCCTCTGTCATCTTTGCATCTGCTGGTGTGGAGGATGACGCCTCTACTGTATCGGCATCATCAAATGTGACAGGCTCTAGCACTGGCACATTGAGATCCAAGTTGGCCAATGCCAACTCAACACTGCTGTCCAGACCCATATCATCAGGAAAGACATCCCACATTTTTGTCTTTCCCCTCAACCAATCCTCCCTCTGCCTGTAGATGAGACGAAGGTTGGTGTGCACATACACCATTGTCTCTACCCTGGACTACTCAAGCCTGCTCTTCTTCACACTATACAAATTCCCATATGTGCTCCAATTCCTCTCGCAACAAGAGGATGAAGTCACCTGAGAGAGGAGCCTCATGGCTAACTGTTGTAGAGGAGGGCTTGTTGCCCCATGAGTTGCCCACCAAGAATAGGGCTTCTTAGCCCCCTTGTCTCGAATCACATCATAGCCTGCAAATCGCCCAGTGCCAGTGGAAAACTCTGCAAAGGCATCCTCCACCTCATCAAGGGATGCCCTCTCTTGAAAAATCCTCCTCAATGCATCTTTCCTCCCCTGTGAGATTTCACCATCCATGTGAGGAGGGAATCTGCGAGAAGGTCCACCATTCAGCCACTCATGGCTGTAGTATTTTGGGTTCAAGGAGTGAGCCAAACAATGTAAAGGTGTGCAATTCTTGTCCCATATGCTAACAAGAATATCCTGTATGCCAGTGAAGAAGGCCTGGTTGCCAATCTCATGCTGCGGGCATTGAGATCGTAAAACAATGGTCCTCACAGACTTAATCATGGAATCCCATCCCTCATAAACCTCTCCTAGGATGGGTTGGTCTGTATCTGCAAATCGAAGCAAGGAAATGATAGGCTCCATGATCTGAATAACTAGATCTACCTTCTCCCACCAAACATCATCCAACATTGTGTCCTTCACTTTCTTTGAGGTTCCGTCTTTCTCCAAAAAGACGAAAACTCTGAAATAACCATGGAACCAAGAGCGGTCTTGACCTCCCTCAACCTCTTCAACATGATGAATGAAGAGGCAAACCATGTATCTGCAATCTTCAACAATGATAGATTGTTGTACTCCTTATAGATAATGAGGGCATTTGTATGGTTTTGTACCAAGTTGCGGATATGCCGTGCATCCTCAATAATGGCTCCAATCCAAAGCACATCAGAAGCAATAGATTTCAGTGCCAAGTTCAATGAATGGACAATGCAAGGTGTCCAAAATATTTGTGGATATTTTGCTTCCACAATCATGCCAGCAACCTTGCAAATAGGTGCATTATTTGTAATGATTTGCACACAAGAATCGACACCTACATCTTTAATAATTTTAATAAATAACTCACCCATATATTGTGCATCCTTGTACTATCCAAGTGCATCCACTGATTTCAAGAAAACTGGACCATTCAAGAATGACACCATGAAGTTGATGAGTGGGTGGCGTGCTGGATCTGTCCATCCATCAGAAACAATGCTAACCCCAGATGTTGGCCATGCTGATTTAATAGGCTCAAGCATTTTGTCCACCTCTTTCTTTGCCTTTGTCAACAATGTGGTTATGAGCTTCTCTGACCCAGGAAGCACATACCCTGATGGAGCCCCATGACTAAGAGCTCGACACATCTCAATAAATAGAGGTGACCGTGCAGCATTAAAGGATATGAAGTTCTGATAGAAAAAAAATGCAATGGTGAGATCAAGCTCTTCCCTCTTCTCTTTTTGAAAAATCTCGTCAATTGGACCAACTACAATTGCCTTTCTCTTTGTTGATTGTCCCCTACTAAAACTCTCAAAAGGGAACTTGTTGTTGCTTTTCCTTAAGAATGGAAGGGGGTCATCATTCTTGTTTTGTTTTGATTTTGATGCCACAGCTGTCGCACCAACAAATTGCTATTTCTCCAATTCCTTCCTCTGTGGCAATTCAATTGTTGTACAAGATTGAATGCCACAACCTGGCAAACCCAACAAATGAGCTTTCACACGGAAATATGTGGAAGTGAAATGGTCGTTGCATATATTGCATTTCCATGAACAATTTCCTCCTCCCTTTCCCTTTTTCCTTGGCCCTGTCTCTCTTGTCACATATTTCCACAATGGGTATTTAGGGTCATGAGTTTGTTTTCCCTGCACATTTGAAGTTGTTGTTGCAGCCCCACTTCCAATAGATGGAATACTTGTAGACCCTGATGAAACAGGGACAGGAGGGGCATCTCCAATGGGGACATTATTCCCCTTTCTTTGCCCCTATCTTGCTGCCTTTGATTGAGCCATGAATACTGTAAAAATAAACAAAAATGACCAAATATATAAAACATATGCACATGCAAACACTAACAGGAAACTAAATGCAAAATATAGAGGGACAGTGCACTTACCGGATGCTCGAATCTCTTTGAAAAAACTCCCTTTCTCCTTGCTAACCCTTTCTCCTTGCTAACCCTTGCTCCTTGCTCACTTCACAAACAAATATCAGTGAGAAACAATGAGAGAAATTAGACTTTTATAAGTCAAACTCGCACTTTTCGGCTGCTCGAATCCGGCTGTACGAGATTCGACCGTATTCGTACAGGGCACGGTCAGGATTCGACGTACCCTATACGGATACGGTCGAATCCGGTGATTTCGGCACGAATCCCTCCGTATCGTATCAGATACGTCAGATTCGGGATTCTTGGGCCCCACCCAACGAATCTGGTTTCTTAGATTAAAAGGAATTAATTAATTCATGGTGAGAATCTTCTAGAAAAAAACTTGGATCGAATTCTAGTTAATCTTAGCCATTGATTAAGATTTAATCGTGGTCATTGATGTCTCAACGGAAGATTATAAGAAGAAACTCGATGGGGTCTGGAGAACACACTTCAGTAGTTCGATTTCACTAGCAGATCGATTTCCAAAGTAGCAGTGTTTTGTTGTTGGAGAGAGAGCTAGTGAGCTCAAAGCAGTGAGAGAGTGGCAAGGGTAGTAAGGTCGGAGGAAGATTTTCCAGTTCCGATGAGTGCATTGCAGATAGGCAGTGAGTGCCACAGAGAGGCAAAGCAGAGCCAGCACAGAGCTTCAGTGGGTGATTCCATTTTTGCTAGGGAGCAGAGGATTTTCTGAGCCGAAACTTGGGTAGAGGGTCCAGAGGTGAAGAAGATCAGTCTTCCAGCCAGTAGCTGCAGAGACAGTAAGAGGAGACGCAGTTATGAGCTTGTGGGACGCAATACTACGTAGGTTGACGCAGTGACTACGCAGAGGCAGGAAGGAGCAGCTCAAATCGAGCTGAGGTCAGTGTCGGATCGCTTATGGAAGTGAGATTTTTCTCACTAATTTTACTGCCAGTCATTTCTCTATATTGATTTGCTAGATTAAGCAACCATAGTTTTGTACTCAAATTTACTACTGCATAATAATAAAACCGTCAGCAGTTGCACCAGTGTTCCCGAGTTGGGTTTTTCCGGGGACTTAGTCCAAAAACAGTGTATTTTGTGTGTGTGCATCTGTTCTTCCAGCGTTTATTTTTCTTCTGCAATATTTGTTTTGTGAAGTTTGCAGTGTATTAGTTTCGATATTTACCATAGCACACAGTAAATAATTTGCTAAATTTATTTAGCAAATAGAAGAAACTATATCAATTGTTGCAGTAGGATTCCGGTTAACGGAATTTTCACAATCGTCTGAACCTTTGTGGGCTTGTATAGATACATCTACCAAGTGCAGAGAGCATGGTTTTCATAGAACGGCCTTCTTACTACAACAAACCTCCGCCAATTACGAATTATACCCAGGATATTTCGTTGCTTTTTTCTTTTAAAAGATCATTTTGTGCCAAATCGAGAAATAGACAGAGATTGCTTCCTTTTCAGACGTTTGTTCTTGTGTTACACCTAAGCCCAATACACGAGAACATTTGTTGTCCTTAGAAATCATAATTTTTCCACTCTGTAATTACAAACCCTGTGCCCAAATAGAAAATAGAAGAAGAATACATTGCTCTCCAAGATGCCCTGTGCCCAGACAAAAGAAAAATCCACACTGTCTGAATGGAATGAGGTAAATGGAAAAGTCAACTAGGGTGGAATCTTTCACCACCGAAATTGACAAGAGAAAAAGGGGTCTAAAACCCTCAAAGCTAATGCTCAAGAACTGTTAAAAACGCATGGTAAATACACATGACAATAAACACACATAGACAGAACTGAAGGATAAGTGTGAGATGCTTTACTATTAACCATAGATGTGCTTTTATAGTACATTAGGTGTGACCCTTGGATTCTACATTCCAAGGTCACTTGGACTCCATTTGTGACTATTCGCCTTCCACACCTACCCATAGAGGATTAGGTGTCCAACATTCCCCCCCTTAATCTGAAGGGGTATGTGTGAGTCCAAGAAGAGAGTTGTAATACAAATCTACAAAGTGTGCATGGCAGCACTTAGGCTGAATCAGCTCTCTGAAATGTTGGCATAAAGAGGTGGTTTAAGGATGACCACCAACACTGAAACGCAATGCTTATTGCGGTTCCCGGAACTCTTCCAAATCTGGCAAGAAGCTTAGGACTTCTACAAAGGAACTGTCCCTCATATTTGAAGACGGAGACCTTCAACCTAGAAGAAGGGAGGTCTACAACCTGTGATGGTTTAAGGATGACCACCAACACTGGAATGCTTAATGCATTTCCCGAAACTCTACCAAAGCTAGCAAGAAGCTGAAGTCTTCTACTAGAGGAAGTGCTCTGAATTCTTTGAAGAGGAAGAATATGAACCTCGCATGGATGGTTTAAGGCTGTCCACCAACCAAAGGCATGCTCATGGGCATCCGTGTCTCTGGCTACAACTCTGAATCTGGAATGACAGATTGTGGCTCAGTCTCGCTTGAACTGTTGTGTCTCTGGCTACAACTCTGAATCTGGAATGACAGGTTGTGGCTCAGGCTCACTTGATGTGGCTTTGAAGCTTGTAAATGACCACCATTTTCCCCCCTGTCAGGTACAAGGTGAGATGATGGCGAAAACTCAACTGCAAGATTGTTCAATATTCAAGAACAAGTTCTGACATGCGACTTAAACATCTTCTTGGCTGTTGATGCCCATTGCCAAGAAGCGATCCATCCAAGATGAATCTTTGTTCTTGCAGGAGGCTTGTTTCTGAAGCATCTGTGTGAAGAATGGTTGTGCTGACCACAGTGCTTGCATGGGTGAAGATCAAAACAGTGATCTTTCATATGGCCAACTCAATCACAGTGTTGGCATTTTTCAATCTGTTGTTGTTGATGTGGAAGAGGAGCAAGATCTGGAACAGCTAAAGGTGAACTATCATAAAGAAATCCGGCACTCTGAAATTTGATGGGCTTGGAGTAGTCTGGAATATGAAAGGACAACTCCTTTTCATATCCAAGACCGGTTCTTTGCTTGTTGTGGACAAGCTCTTCCCAAGGTCTAATGATGGGCTTGGGAGGGGCTGGTTGGATTTTTTCTTCTTTCTACAAATCTGTGCTTAAAATGGGTACTGCATCTGCAATTTCATGTTGCTGATGGGAGACTATCTCAATGTTCTGAACAGAAACAGGTTCAAAATGATAACTCTTCTACTGTAATTCTTCTTGCTGAAGTTGAGACTCAAGCTGCAAAAATTCAATCTTGTCTAGTGCATTTTGTAGACAGGTTTAAATATTAGAGAGAGAGGTTTTGCTGACATTTACCGTATCATCGACGGTTGAGAGTATCAAGGTGTTCAAAAACTCCAATATTTCATCAATTTTGGCCATTTTCTTAACAACTCAAGTTTATGAAATGGGGTTTCAATGGTGCTAATGCTAATAAAGGCAATGCTGGCCAACAAACTAGTGAAAGGTAACCTTCCTCGAATTCTTGCAACATTACCTTTTAACACTGAAGTTCACATTCCTCTTATGGAAACCTTCACATCTCTCTCTCTAATTTTTTCTTTTTTTTTTAATGGAATAAAGAGCTTTTACAATTATCTGCAATTCTTGGTTTCAAAATCACAAATTATTAGAAAGAATTACACAGAAGGGAGAAAAAGATATTTATAAGGGGTGAGAATTCAAGCCTGGATGTTTATGTGTACATTCTCCATCTGAAAATTACGGAAATTCATCTTCTAAACATCCAAATTCTTCATCTGAATATTACTGCTCTTGAGAGGCACATACTCTCCCAAATACTCCTCCAGGTGATCAGATAGTGCCGACTTATCAATGCTTTGGTGATGATAGGACTTGCAGACATAATAAAGCATGCTTTGCACCAGTAGCCCAATCAAATTCACAAAAACCATCACACCGACAAGCAGAACCCCGAAGCCCAGCCGGGATCCAATCCTGCCGCCACCGCTGGCGTGCACAACCTTATTTCTGAAGACACCCTGAATCCCAGCCCAGATCACAAAATAGAAGAAGATGAGCACGAAAGCCACAAGTCTCTTCCCCTTAATCAAATCCCTGCTCTTCTGAAATACAACAGCAGGGACTCTACGCATTTTCTTTCATGACTGTTTTGTTGAAGGGTGCGATGCATCGGTGCTAGTGTCATCGATCAGTGTCGGTCACAAGGCGGAGCGGGACACAGACATCAATCTAGTGTTGCCTAACGACGGATTCAATGTGGTCACCCGAGCAAAGACCGCGATCTAAGCTCAGTGCCTTGGTGTCGTCTCATGTGCAAACATTCTTGCCATTGCAACCAGAGATCTAGCAACGTGAGCCAAGGAGCTGTAGGGGATTCGGCAGAAGTTGAGAAGGAGGGAAGTGGGTGATGGCAGGAAGGCAGTAGGCAGAGGAGGGAGATGAAGCAGTGTGTAAGGCAATGTTTGGAAGCTGCGAGGAGTATGTGGGTGTGAAGAGCCACATGATGCATTGTGGAAGAGCGCGAGGAGGCAACGTGGAAGGGAGGTCGCAGGGATCGAAGCAGAAGGAGGAAGGGTTGCGAGGAGGGAGGCCGAGGCCGAGGCGCAAGAGGAGGAGTAGTGTATTATTGCACTGCCCAGGAGAAGCCGAGGAGTCGGGCCCTATTGATCAGTGAACTACATTAATGCCTCAAGCGGTAGACTGGGTAGGTTATCTGTAGAGAGCCCAGCTCAAATATGGCTGACATAGGGTTCACAATTTCTGAGCGGCAGAGGGGCAGGTTTGATTAACCTGCTCGTACCTCACAAGTTCAAACAAAAACGCAGATGCCAATAGTATATATTCATTCTCTTGCCTCGAAATCTAGTCTTACTGGGAGCCTGACAAAAGCTATTTCTTAATAAATTTGAGCAGAAATTTCCAACGCCACTGTTTCAAGCAGGAAGAAACCCGCAAAGAGATAGGTAGAGAATCGCAGAGCCATTACTGTGGACACAAATTGGCAGAGCCATTTTTGACAAGTCTGACATTCTAACGGAAAATAGACTCCAACAAGGTTAACTATAACCAGTCTCTGCTCTTACAAATTCTCAGAAAGGGACAGAACCAACAAGGAGGGAGGAGAGCACAAGTTCACACAAGCCTCCTCACATTAGAGCAGGGCAGGAGAACACCCGCTTTGATACCATGTTAAACACGCATGGTAAATACACATGATAATAAACACATATAGACAGAACTGAAGGATAAGCGTGAGATGCTTTACTATTAACCATAGATGTGCTTCTATAGTACATTAGGTGTGACCCTTGGATTCCACATTCCAAGGTCACTTGGACTCCATTTGTGACTGTTCGCCTTCCACACCTACCCATAGAGGATTAGGTGTCCAACAAGAACAAATGAATTGATTCACACTTGATGCTCCATTTGAACTCAATCCTCTTTTATCTATAGACTTCCTTGAGGGGTTTCATCCTATGTTACCAGAAACGAGAAATGGGAAACGAAACGAGAAACGACAATGGGACGAGAAACGTAGTTTGTAGGTTTCACACATTCAAGAAAAGAGGAGAGAGAAAAAACAAAAAAAATGTGAAAAACATAAAACAAAGCATACATCATCAACATTCTCCAATACTATGGTTTATAGGCAGTTGCTCATAGGCTTTCGTTGCTAACATGGGTCATTCTCGAATATTCATAGTGACAAGCAAAGTTTGTGTTGCTCACATGGGTCATTCTCAAATACTCATGTTTGATCCTCCAAGGACATACAATAGTGAAGAAACTTTGGCACTGAATTCAAACTTGATTTGGCCTTTCCATTTCCACTTGATTTGGACCCAGTGAGAGTGGGATTTTTTTGAAGTCTATATCCATAGAAATTTTGGGATGAGTACATGATCTCACATATACTTATCCTGTATATATACTCCAATGTGACTTGAGCGGACCTCAAATTTGGTATTTGGCAAGCTGCCACTAGTTTGTAGTTTCCCTAGTTGGGGAATAGGATGGTGAAGATTGAACTGATCTCCATTGAAAATAGAGCCAAAAGTAGAGGGTTGTTTAGAACTACTACTACCTACAACTATCTTGATATAGGAAGGAGTGTGGCTCCCTCCATTGGCATTTTCCATAGTAAAAGTGAAAGGATGGAGAACCATAAATACTACAACTAATGTTTGAAGACAACCTAAAGAAAATTACCATTAAACTTTCAAAACTTTATCATTAATCAATTATAATAGTAAATTGAAGTAAATACTAAAATATTCATTAAATTATTTAAATACTAATTTATAAAAATATATAATGTAACCCTCTTCATTTAAATTTATAATTATATATGAAAAATAATTTTTAAATGTTATAAATTATATAAAATTGTACACTAAATCCACTTTAAAAAAAAAAAAACCTAAATCCCCCAAAGTTGTTAATGAAATTTTAAACTACGCCAACCATGAAATCATCTCTGAAAACTATCCCAAAAAAAACAACCTTTGGCATTTTAATGATTCGGTTCACTCAATGTCAAATTGGAAAGAGACCAACATTACAAACGAACACATTTCTGAGAAAACCGTTACAAAAAACCATTTGTTTCTGAAAAACTAGTTTTATGTATTGAAAAATGAAAACGAATGTACAGAACGACGTTTTCCATACCGTTCCGTTTTCTTAACGTTTTTTCAGGAAACGAATGCTTCCATTCTGTTTCTGGTAACTAGGGTTTCATCTTCTTAATTGGTTGAGTGTATCTTACTCAAAACCCCAGTTTTGGGTTTTTTTCACTCAGTTGACCCAAACTTGCCCAACAATGGGTATGTTTGGGTTTTTATCCCCTTTATAAAGGACTATAGCCTACGAGGACGGATATGCTACTAAGTCCGTTCGTCCTCAATTCATAGAGGACATTGCATGATAAGCTTGCAATGGCATATTTGTATGAGGCCATGGATAGGGCCAAAAATACTATTCAAGTTTATTATGCAGTAAAGGGTTATGTTAGGTTTAATAGTCAGATGATGTTATGGGATGTGACTGATAATCGGTGGATAAGGATGCTTCATCGACGCATTCATGCAGCAACACTTTTCCTTGACACCGCATTTTCCTACAAATGCAACTTTAATTTTGATGGCGAGGTGATGGAAGGGCTCCATACATATATTCATAGGACAATACCTAATCCCAAGCTTCGCAACAAAATTAATCGCGAGATAGAGATGTATTGGTATGGCGTTGGACTATTTGTCTTTGATGATGCCAATCGTGAAAGGACCATCTTCATGCTATGTAAGTGACAAGTCATGACTCATTAGAATTTACTTGAAAGTTTAATTATGTTTTCACTTTTCTTTATTTTGTTGTAGATATTTGGTAGCGAAGCTATGGTGCAAGGGCACCAAATTTACAGAAATTGACCATCAAAATCCTTAGTCACACCTGTAGCGCTTAGGGTTGTGAGCGCAATTGGAGTGTATTTGAGAAAATACACTCAAAGAAGTGCAACAGGTTATAACTTTGAACTCCAACTAAGCAATTGCATTTATTGTAGTTTATGACCCTGAAGTGTCAAGACTCATTAATTTTTTATGACACTCTTACAGGTCGGAGTTCTCAAGCCTTAATGACTTGGTGTATGTCCATTACAATCTCCAACTACAAGTGAAGCAAATAGAGAAACCACTAGATGTGGATGCCATTTCCTTAGACAATATTGGTGTATTGTCTAAGTGGAGGGTGGAGCCTGAGCTTCCGATCATGGAAGAGTCACCTGCATGGTTAGAGGAGGAATCAATAGTAGTACAACAGCAGGGGCAACAAGAGGAGGAGGACGAGGACGAGGAACAGCAGGAGGAGGTGGAGAATGTGGCAGCATCAACACCAGCTTCTACAGATATGCAGTTCCATACTCATCAATCATCTTCTTACATTGGGTGCAGGGCCACGACCTTCTACTGCAAGGGGCAAGCCTAGCAAACAGCCCATCATCTTTTCCCATAAAAGGGGGAGAGGGAACTGAATTCAAATAGCTAGCTACTAGTTTTGTTTGTTTTTCCATTGTACTTATAACTCATGATGATGAGATACATTTATATAGGTGATATTATTTTGTATTGGTTCTCCACATTTGAGTCCTTGATTGGACAATTATTAGCGGGATTTAGTATCACCTTTGATGTATCAATTTTATATGACATCCTCAAGTGTCAAGACTCATTTTTTTTTATGACACTCTTAAAGGTTGGAGTTCTCAAGCCTTAATGACTTGGCGTATGTCCATTACAATCTCCGACTATAGGTGAAGCAAATAGAGAAACCACTAGATGTGGATGCCATGTGATGCTCAGATTAAGATGCTAATATTTTTGTTGGATTCCTCTTTCGAAGAGGTGTAAAATCCATATAAAATATATCTTAATCCGATGAGCAGAACATTTATTTTGAATTTATTATTTCTAATAAATTATATGTGCAGGTCGGCCTTAAGGTTTTACACCCCCAAAGAAATGTGTCACACCTCAATGATGGATATAAATACAAAGTGCAAAGTTGGGAGAGCATTTCACAACAACCTTCTTCCAACTGCATCTTCTTCACTCATTCTGATGAAGACGAAATTCTTTGGAGGACAATTTCAGTTTCATTAATGGGAAGAAGGACAAATCCGTACTGCCAAGGAAGAAGGACGAAAAATTTGAAGTAGCCTAGGCTTTCAAGGAAAGACCAGCGTTGACTTTGGTCAACGCATGGTCCGAAAGGGCTGAATTTTGTTGGAGAATTCGATTTTGGGAGGCTGTACACACTGGCACAGAAATCGAGGTCAAAAGGTTGACCGAACTTGTTGCTGCGTTGACTTTTAGCTTGCTACCCTGCGTTGACTTTTCTAGACAGCGTTGACTTTTCTGGAGTTGACTTGGGTTGACTCGGTAGCTGAGTTGAGGATTGTTGTGACACATTCTGGGTTGGCTGATCAAGGAGACTTTGCTCGTTGAAGCATCCTGTTGACCGCCGTAACGCACCATCACATTTTTCTGTTTCTGGTTTGTCTTCTATAAGATCCACTGATATGTTCTATCAGCATTTTACTTAACCATTTGTGTGATTGCTGTAATAAAAGTATAGTTGCATCAAGCATAGAACATCTACAAAAATTTACATGGTTTCAGAGCTGAGGTGAAGACAAGCCCTATCTTTAGCAATCACCATCTGAGAAAATGGGTTCCACAAGTTATGAATTCAAGGAGAATGACAAGCTGACTGGTAGGGATGACTTCCATGCCTGGAAGATGATATTAGATCTCAAATTGGAAGACCATGATCTCATGGATCATGTACTAGGTAAGATACAAGAACCTCCATCCAATGCTACTGCTGTTGCTAAAAACAAGTATAAGAAGGGGGAGATCAAAGCAAAGCTGATGATCAGGGAATCCATACATAAAAGTCTAGTTGCCTATATATCTGAGCTAGGCACATCCAAGGAGATGTATGATAAATTGATCCTTATGTTCAAAGTAAACAATGTGAACCAAGTGTTATTCCTCAAGAATAAGTTGAAGAATATGAAGAAGGGCCGGGATGAGTCTGTTCAAGCTTACTTTCTGAAATTGACAGAAACAAGGAACAATCTGCTGGCCATTGGGGAGACAATTGCCGATCGTGAGATGGTTCTCACCGCACTTGGAGGACTCCCATATGAATGGCAAGTATTCACTACTACCATTCTCAATAATAATACCATTCCTAACTTTGACGAGCTTCTGTCTAGATGTATGCAAGAAGAAACAAGGATGAAGGAATTCGAAAATGACTGAAATGCTGCCTATGGTGCTCATTGTCGAAAGAAGAACTCTGGTGGTCCTAAGGACAAAGGAAGAACAAGGGCTCAAGAAAAGAAGGGTAAGTGTTTCACTTGCCATAGGCCTGGTCACTATGCTAGAGAATGTCCCTTCAAAAAGGATTCTCCCAATAGTGATGATAACAACAACAACCGAAGGAATGGGAATCGAAGAAACGACAAATCCAAAGGAAAGAGGAAGGCTCCCTTTGGTGGAAACAATCAACCTTCTAAAAGGTCTAGAAACTCCAAGTATGAGGAGTCTAATGCTGTTGATAAAAGAAATGAGTATATTCTTGTATCTACTCTCTCTGCTACATCTCCGCCCGACACTATGGATGTCTGGCTAATCGATAGTGGTGCCTCAAGACACATCACTGGATTCAAGGAAGCACTCTCTGACATGGTTGAGAGGGATACTAATCTAGAAATTATCCTTGGAGATAATGCCATATATCCCGTGAAAGGGACAGGGACTGTGACCCTCCACTTGTCTCAAGGACAAGTCCTACATTTGCAAGATGTACTCTATGTACCAAAATTGAAGAAGAACCTTGTGTCTGTATCAGCGATGGAAGACAAAGGGTTCAATGTAACATTCACTGATGGAAAGGTGCTCATGTGGAAGAAGAGCTTCAAGGAATCTATATCGATTGGTTTTAGAGTTGGCACACTCTACCAGGTTGGAGGGAGTCCGCTGGGAGCAATGACATGTGACACTATCCGACAAACCGAACTATGGCACCGAAGGTTTGGACACCTTCATTACAAGGCCCTTCCCGAAGCAAGGAAGGTGGTGACAGGGATGCCTGACTTTGGAAATAATCATGAAGGTGTATGTAAGGGTTGTGCCGAAGGAAAGAATACAAGGGGACATTTCCCCTCAAGTGTCACAAAGACATCTGATATTTTGCAACTGGTCCATTCTGATCTATCTGGTATGTTTCCCGTGACATCCCTGGGAGGATGTTCTTACTACATGACATTCACCGATGACTTCTCTCGCAAAACCTGGATATACTTCTTGAAGAAGAAGGATGAGGCTTTCATGTGGTTCCGTACCTTCAAAGCCTTGGTGGAAAATATGACTGGAAAGAAGATCAAGATTTTGAGGACTGACAATGGCACTGAATATGAGTCAAATGAGTTCAAAGATTTTTGCAGAGAAGCTGGCATTAAGAGGGAGACTACCACTGCATATACTCCTGAGCAGAATGGTGTTGCTGAACGCAAGAATAGAACTATTGTGGAAGCTGCCCGTGCCATGCTATGTGACCAAGGTCTACCAAAGTTTCTGTGGGGAGAAGCTGCAAATACTGCTGTGTACATTCAAAACCGATGCCCTCATTCCGCTTTGGACTCCAAAACTCCCGAAGAGGTTTTCTCTGGTAAGAAACCTGATGTCTCACATTTTAGAATTTTTGGATGTCCTGTCTATTTTCATGTGCCGAAAGAAAAGAGAAGTAAGCCGGATGCTACTGGGAAGAAAGGAATGTTTGTGGGCTATAGTGAGACTTCTAAGGCATATAGAGTCTATGTACCTGGTCAAAGGGAAGTAGAGATAAGCCATGATGTCACTTTTGACGAAGATGCTTCCCTGAAGAAAGTAGTAGATCTTCCAAGATCCGAAGAAAATCATGAAGAAAGGCCTGGAAATCAAGAAGAACCGCAGGATGAGACAATGCCTGATATTGAAGGACCAATGGACCCTATTGATCCATCTCCTTCATTGGGAAAGAGACCATCATGGCTCAGGGACACCCTCGAAGATGCTGAGGGTCATGCTGCCCCAAGGGGGACATTCCGGGAAAGCAAGAAGCCGTGTAGATACCAAGGGTATCTAGCTGCCATGAGTACTATTGTATAATCCGAACCTGGATCTTTTGAGGAAGCCGTAAAGCATCAAGTCTGGAAGGATGCTATGCACGAAGAATATGAGTCCATAATGAAGAATGATGTCTGGGATGTGGTCCCGAGGTCGAAGGACAAATCAGTTGTCACCGCGAAATGGCTCTACAAGATCAAACATGGATCTGATGGGAGTGCTGAAAAGTTCAAGGCAAGATTTGTTGCCCGTGGCTTCTCTCAAAAGGAAGGAATAGACTATGATGACATATTTGCACCTATGGCACATATACCACCATTCGATCAATCATAGCCCTTGCTGCTACGCAAGGATGGAGTCTTCATCAGATGGATGTTAAGACTGCTTTTCTGCATGGTGCAATAAAAGAAGAGGTGTATGTAGAACAACCTTTGGGATTTGAAGTTCAGGATCGAGACACTCATGTCTGCAGGTTGAAGAAAGCCCTCTATGGGTTAAAGCAAGCACCCAGAGCTTGGTACGAGAGGATGGATAGTTACTTGATGAAGCTGGGCTTCACTCGAAGTAATGCCGATCCGAACCTTTACTTCAAGGTTGTGCAGGGGAAGCCTCTCATTCTAGTGCTATATGTGGATGACCTCTTCCTGACAGGTGCTGACCCTCTCATTCATCAATGTAAGAGGGAGCTCGCTGCTGAGTTCGAGATGAAGGACTTAGGACTGATGCACTACTTCCTAGGCCTGGAGGTCTGGCAGAGACCTGGAAAGATTTTCCTTTCTCAAGGAAAATACATTGTGAAACTTCTAGAGAGATTTGGTATGGTGGACTGCAAGTCCGTGTCAACGCCGATGGAACTCAACTTCAAGAAGTTGAGTGGCAGCGCTGCTGGGCCTATCTTGGCCAATCCTACTGAGTATCGTCAACTCATAGGAGCTTTGATGTTCTTAGTGAACACCCGACCAGATATATGTTTTGCAATGAACACTTTGAGTCAACAGATGGTTGAGCCTCATCACTTTCACTGGGTTGGTGCCAAGAATCTTCTGAGATATCTTCGGGGCACGATAAACCATGGGCTGAGATACACTGCCGAGAGTGTGACACTCCGTGGATATACCGATGCCGATTGGGCTGGCAGTGTGGTGGATCGTAAGAGCACATCGGGATGCTGCTTCAATCTTGGTTCTGCTTCGATCTCATGGATGAGCAGGAAGCAGAAGTCGGTGGCTTTGAGCACCGCTGAGGCCAAATACATTGCAACAAGTATGGCCTGTTGTGAAGCAGTTTGGTTGCGAAAGCTCTTTAGTGAGCTGTTTGGACATGTGCTAGATACCACTGTGATACTCTGTGATAACCAGAGTGGGATTCGTATGACTGAGAATCCTGTGTTCCACGACCGATCCAAGCATATTGATATCAGGTACCACTTTATCCGAGATATGGTACAACGAGGCGCCGTAAGGCTCGATCATATAGGAACTGATGAGCAGGTCGCGGATATTCTCACAAAGCCCCTGGGGAAGGTCAAGTTCCTAACCTTCCGTGAGAATCTTGGTATCGTGGAACGACCCTATGATGTGGGTCTTGTTGGACGATGAGCTCTGGGAGCTCTGGGGGGCTTTGGGGATAGCTTCTCGGAGCTATAAGCACTCATAATGCTTCTGCCCCACCCTTGTGATTATTGAGCTGGTTCGCCTCTCATTTATCTATGCCCCGTATGCATCCTACCCATTGAGTTCAGGGCTCATGGGAAGTACCTCTCATTTGGCCAATGAGGTGGGAAAAGCTAGAGACTAGTAGTAAAGACTGATGGACGCATCAGAGATTGTCGTACTCTCTATCTAGGATGGCATGGTCCAACCACTTGATCTGGGATCAAGTCTAGTGAGGTTTTGGACCTCCGCCTGACTTCAGGTCAGATGAACCAACTTCGGGTTTGTTGGACACTCTTTGTGAGTTCGATAGAGTTTTCAGACCTCTGGGCTGAATTTTTCAGCCGAGGGATGATGTCTTTGTGATCGACCCACTTCTGTTCTGAAATAATGAGGCCAGCAAAGCAAGTTACGGCGGGATGACACACGGTGTTTGATTGCACTGGTGGATGGAGTTCTCCCTAGTTGAGAGGGAGTGTTAAATTTGGACAACTAGGTCCAAACTCCATCTTGTGATGCTCAGATGAAGATTCCAATATTTGTATTGGATTCCTCTTTCGGAGAGGTGTAAAATCCATATAAAATATATCTTAATCCAATGAGCAGAACATTTATTTTGAATTTATTATTTATAATAAATTATATGTGCAGGTCGGCCTTAAGGTTTTACACCCCCAGCAGATGTGTCACACACCTCAATGATGGATATAAATACAGGCAAAGTTGGAGAGCATTTCACAACAACTCAACTCACATCTTCTTCACCCATTTGATTTAGTACGAGCTCCTTGGAGGACAATTTCAACTCACACGTGGGAAGAAGGACAAATCCGTACGGTCAAGAAGAAGGACGAAAATTATGCAGCTAGGGTTTTCAAGGAAGTTTGACCAGCGTTGACTTTGGTCAACGCATGGTCCGAAAGGGCTGAATTTTGTTGGAGAATTCGATTTTGGGAGGCCGTACACATTGGCACAAAAATCGAGGTCAAAAGGTTGACTGAACTTGTTGCTGCGTTGACTTTTAGCTTGCTGCCCTGCGTTGACTTTTCTGGACAGCGTTGACTTTTCTGGAGTTGACTTGGGTTGACTCAGTAGCTGAGTTGAGGATTGTTGTGACACATTCTGGGTTAGCTGATCAAGGAGACTTTGCTGGTTGAAGCATCCTGTTGACCACCGTAACACACCATCACATTTTTCTGTTTCTGGTTTGTCTTCTATAAGAGATCCACTTATATGTTCTATCTGCATTTTACTTAACTATTTGTATGATTGCTGTGAGAAAAGTAAAGTTGCTCCAAGCATAGAACATCTACAAAAATTTACAAAAGGCCATTGATTTTGGGAAGGGCTATGTTCCTTTCGGATCTGAAGCTTTAAGGACCACTTTGTTAAAGAAAACAAGAGACAGAGTGACAGAAAAATTGTCTTAGATTAAAGAGTCTTGAAATTATACAGGATGCACAATTTTGAGTGACAGTTGGTCAGATTTGTGTCATCGCCCATTGATCAATGTGCTTGTTTACAGTCCTCAAGGGGTACTTTTCTTGAAGGCAGTTAATGCAATGGATCAGGTGAAGACATCGGAATTTATTTTTGGAATTTTGGATGAAGCAATTCAAGAGGTTGGGGAGAAAAACGTGGTCCATGTTATTACAGATAATGCATCAAATTGTGTTGGTGCAGGGAAGATGATTATGGAAAAGCATAATCATATTTATTGGACCCCTTGTGCAGCTCACTGCTTGGATTTGATGTTGCATGATGTAGCCAAATTTCCTTGGGCCAATGAGACAATACGAAGAGGCAACACAATTGCAAACTTCATCATCAACCATCGTCTCACTTTGAGCATATATAGGAAGAATGCATCTAAAGAGTTGTTGAGGCCTTGTGATACAAGGTTTGCTACTTTTTATATTACTCTGAAAAGAGTTGTTGAGGAAAAAGCAAGCCTTAAAGCTGTTTTCTGCAATGCTGAGTGGGAGAGATCTCCCCTTTAAAAAAAAAACAAAGGGGAAACATGTTGAACAAATAGTGTTCAATAATGGCTTTTGGGAAAATGCAGACAAGGTTTTAAAAATATGTGGCCCAATTGTTAATGTGCTCCACATGGTTGATGGCGATAAACCTTGTATGGGTTTTGTTTATGAAAGCATTGATCGTTGCAAAGAGGCCATTGCAAGTGCTTTTAATAATGTGGAAGTTGTTTATCGAGAGATATGGGAAGTAATTGATCAAAGATGGAAAATGATGCATTGTCCCTTACATGCAGCAACATGTTATTTGGACTCTAGATTGTTTGGGTTATCAAGACATAGGGATGAAGAAGTCATGAATGGACTTATCCAGGCTATTGAGAAGCTAAATCCAGATCCAACAATTGCAGGTTTGGTCAGATCTCAGTTGAGGGCATACAGGTTAGAAGAAGGGCTATTTGGTACACAATCAGCAAAGTATGATAGGAGCAGAAGTAATCCAGCAGTATGGTGGGAGTTTTATGGTCCAGGGGCACCAGAATTGCAAAATTTTGCAATTCGTATCTTAAGTCAAGGATCAAGTGCATCAGCATGTGAAAGGAATTGGAGTTCCTTTGACCACATTCATTCCAAGAAAAGAAATAGATTGTTATCTGGAAGATTAGAAGATCTTGTGTATGTTCGTAGTAACTTGCAGTTGGCTTTGAAAAATGTGTCTAAAGAGTCATCCAATTCTTTTACTCCGTGGATCGATCCTGTTCCTAATGCATCAAGGGATGAAGCTGATTTTTACAATGATAGTGACATTGACAGGGAATTCAGTGATGAATCTGATGCTGAGGCATCTAGCAGATTCACAACCCATACTGCTCTTGATGATATAGAACTTTTTGATATCACAAGTGGGCCACGAGAACATCAAGAATAAAACTTGTGTTCTCGTTTTAGACTTCTAGTTTACTTTTTGCATGAACAATATTCTAAAACTGCCAAAGTACTTTAAAGTTTATATATTTTGAATACTTTTTTATCAGATTGTTTTCAATATATGAAATCTGATATGGTCCATGGACCATGGTTTTGTTGAATTTGATATTTGAAGATGGCCTACTCTTAATGTCTATGATGAATTTCTCACCTTGTTTACTATGTATGGAAGACTGAAGTTGGTTCTTTATTGGCAATTTTGCACTCGCTTTCATGGTTTATATGTGGAAATGATGTAAATGTTTGAGCAATAATCCTATAATCTATGTGTTTGCAATGTGCTATATATATATATATATATATATTTTTTTTTTTTTTTCAAATTTCTATATGTCGAATTTTATGCCGAACTTCATCGGCAAAATTTTCGGTGCCGAACTTTATTCGAATTTCAACGTCTCCGAACTCGAACACGAACACGAACACGAACCTGGTGACTTAGAGGGTAACTAACAGTCTTCCTACCTCCAAATCCTCATCAAGTGACCTCTGAAATTTGAATAGTAATCCAGGTGGCTTTACCATAGACCCATAATATTTTGTGAGATTTCCATGGCCATTTTCTCAACCTGAAAAAATAAAAAAGCTTTCATTTCCCAAATAATTGATATATTTGGAATAATATTCATCTTTACCCAAAATCTTCTACAATTTCTCAAGATATATTCTAGACGGAAATATTTTATTAACCCAAGCAGCAACAAAATATACCTACACATTTGGCCTATTCTTTTCAACATAAAATGTTCACAATCAAGAAGAACTCATTTTCAGCTTGATAGACCGGAGCATTCTTCAGTTATGGCACCCCTTTTCTAACTCTTGGAGTTCTTATATACCCATTTTGTTGCAGAGAAGCTAAATGGATTTTTAAGGATGAACTACAATGGTGTAGAAATTTATAGTTTCCCACCCCGGTTTTCAGTTTTCACCTTATTACTCCAAAATAGTTAAATGCCCTTTCCCATAACCATACATTCAACAACTGGAAAATAAATTTTGCTGAAAACACAAATTCTGGAAATTTTTCAGAATGCCGGAAAATGCAAAAATAAAAAAACAGCAGTAACAAACAGCCATTCAACACATCATAACACAGTAATTTTTGGTCAAGGTGACCCTGGAAAAACCCCCTACAACTCTTGGGGAAAACCAGTTCGAAAGCTCCTTCTTATTTCTGGAAAAATTCTTTTTACAGTGAGAGAAATATTCAGCAAAATAAAAATCAGCAAACAGACTTTTACAACTTATCTCGTTTTCCGTGCTTAACCACCGCCTCGGAAAATGTACAAACAGCAAAAACAGAACAACAATAAATGTTGTACGTTCTCCTCGATTTGCGTGCCCAGAAATCTGCAATAAATGCAGCTGTACGGCCTCCTCAAAATCTGTGCAAACATCAATTAATGCTGCTGTCCAAAACCTCGATTTACGTGCCAAAACTGCTGCAAAACTCTGCTGTACGGTATAGCCCCTTGCTGCCTCGATTTCCATGCCCAATATTGCTGTACAGCTTGTCGTACGGCCTGCTGTACGGCCCTGCTGTACGGCCTTGCTGTACGGCCTCCCTGCCTAGAAAACCGTGCCAAAAATCTTCCTGCTGTTTGCTAAATCTGCTGCACTTTTCTTGCTGAAATGTCTTGCTGAAATGCTGCCTTGGAATGCGTGCCAAGCTGCTGCCTCCTTCTCTTCACTGCCCAAAAATCTCCCTTGCTCTCTTGCTCTCCTTCTCCCAATCTGCTCATGAAAGAATGAATGACCTTTTCTTCCTTTTCCTCCTTTAACCTAACCCTAAGTGACTTTTGGGGAATCCCTAAATCCAATGGCTGAGATAGATTGAGATCTAGGGCTGAGATTAAATGCTCATTTAAATCTCACTTTCTATTTTTTAATTCACCCCACTTTAATAAAGACCCACTTAGTCATTTATTTCCAAAGTCACTTTTTCCTTTTCTAATTTTACATTGACTTTATTAAAAGTCACTTTAAAATTAGACTTTAGTAACTTTATCACTTAAAGTCACTTTTAAATTAGATTTGACTTTATAACTTTATAAAGTCACTTTAGGAGAAAAATTAAAATTCTTTTGGACACTTTTCCCTAGGCCAAAGATCAAAGCCTTAGGGAACCACCTGTCCTCCGGTACCAAATTTCAACACTTCCTTCTTACGAGGAAGGTGTTCCACCACACCCATCTTGTCTACGAAGTGAACGCCTTTGCCCAGTGGTAAGGCTTTGGTAAGAATATACGCTTGCTCATCGGTGGAAATATACTCAAGCTTCACGGCTCCTTTACGAACATAGTCTGCGATGAAATGATATGATCTGATATGCTTTGACTGTCATGAAAATATTGGATTCTCAGTGAGTTTAATGCAACTACGATTATCCTGATAAATCCTTTGAAGGTCTCAACGGTGACCAAATAAGCCAAACAACATCTTGCGAAGCCGGATAGCAACCCTCACAACTAGCTAAGAGTAGGTGCCATATGCTTTCACTTCGTGAACTCAGACCATGTTCTTTTGCTTAGGTGGGAACCATGACACCACCTCTTAGAACCCAACCCAAAACGTACCACAGGTGCTCTTCCTATCGAAGCACAACATGGCAATCGAATCGGTGTAACTTTTAACGATCTCACTCCATCCCCACACTGTCGTCGAGACCATAATCCCTTGTCCCTGTGAGCTACCAAAATGTGTTTTGCGGCCACCTAATGAACCTTCCTAGGCTCACACATAAAGCTGACTCATCGTGTTGAGCGCAAAACAAATATACGGTCTAGTGTTGACCAAATACATCAAGGAACCAATCGGTACACTTTGTACAATGTGGGATCCACCAACTCGGAATCCGAAGCATGAAACTTCTTCCGATTGGTGATCCTTCGGTGTCGACATGGGTCTACAATCCTCCATGGAATGCGCGAGGATGTCCACAATATACTTCCCATCCCGGGGAAGAAATGCCCCTCCTCTTGCCACACCTCCAAACCCGAAAAGTAATGCATCGAGCCGATGTCCTTCATCTCAAACCAACGCAAGATCTCTCTTGCGGTGCTCTATAGTCTCTACTTTGTAATGACTAAGTCATCCACATACAACACCGAATGAGGGCTCCTCACCTGTCACAATATAGTAAAGGTTCGGATCTTGCCTCACTCTTTGTGGTATCTTCTGCCAGTAAGTATCTATCCTGGAGTACCAAGCTCGGGAGCTTGACCCATAAAGGAGCCTTCTTCCCGGTACGCACACATGGGACTCCTTCCCATGCACCTCAAAGCACGTAGCGCTCGATGTACACCTCCTCTGTAGAAACCATGAGAAATGCGGTCTTCACATCCATCTGGTGGATCTTCCAACCCATCTCTGCTGCTATCGATATAATGGAGCGGATCGAAGTATATCGAGCCACGGGAGCGAAGGTCTCCCTGTAATCGACTCCCTCTACCTAGGAGAGACCCTCTAGCCACAAATCTCGCTTTAGTTTCTAAATGTGCCATCTGGCATGTACTTGTAAAAACCTGCGGGACTAACCACGGATTTGCCTTGAGGCCTCGGCACCACCTCGAACATCATTCTTTAAGTAGAAGAATGCTCCTCCGCATGGCCTCTCTCCGGACACACGGCTGTTTGCCCTCCTCATAGCTAGAAGGCTCGAGTCCAAGGATGCGGCACGCCTTGCCATATAGCTACAAAACCTCTCGGGTGAGGTACGCTCTCTGCGGCCAGGCCTCTTAGGCCGGCAACGAGATGTGGCATCTCTCAAGGTGTCCGAAGCCACTTGGGCTTCCTCTTCCACGAGAGCACACTTCTCCGGCCGGAGGGCTCTGGCTCCTCCTCTGCCTCAACATCGAGGGCACCGAACTCCGGTATGCATGCCAACAATCCTCCGCATTCAGGCACCTGGGTGCGCCGAGGTGCGGGTGAGCTGACTCCATCGGTGGACTCCCCGATCGGCCCCCGCTGCGACGGGGCCCCTTGCGTGCCCGCCTGCGCCCACCCCTGCGACTACGCGAGCCACTCCCCCGCGACGGACACGACATCGTCGCCAGATGTACCTCCGGATCCTCACGATCCACCTTGCCCCAGATCCTGTCGTGGCTCCCAAGCATGTGAGGGTGCGGGTGGGGTCAGGATATACTCTCCCGTGACCTCCTAAAGGCCTGTCCTCCTCGGAGCCCATCACTTTGACGAACTTTCCTCGTAGAGATATCGTCAAGGCCTTGGAGGTCTCCAATGTGGCCACAAAGATACCCTTCTCTGGGTGGGCTCTAGTTTGGTCTCTTCTCCTTGGGCCTGTAGGAGTATGTAATGCACCCAAAGATACGAAGATGACCAATATCGGGGCTCCTTGAAAAAGCCTCCTCGGGAGTCATGTGCCCAGGCACGATGCGGACTACGTTGCAGAAAGTAGCGGTGTGTTGGGGCCTGCGGCTGTATTGGCAACCCACGATCATGTAACATGGCTTTGGCCGGCCCCTCAGGTGGATACGGTGTTCTTCCTCTCACTTGGGTCTGTGGGGGTTGTAAGGAACGATGAGCTCCCTCCTAATGCACGCCTCATGCAATAATCAACAAACTCTCTCCAAGGGTGTACTCTCCTCCATTGTCCAGGCCTCGGGGACTTGATCTTCGGAACTGTCTGTGTCTCCACAAGAGCCTACGAACTCCACGAAACCGCTTGAAGACCTCACTCTTGGTCTTCAAGAAATAAATCGAGTCCTCACAGGTGATCATCGATGAATAACACATAGTACTCATATCCACTCGAGGAAACGCAGGACATCAAGTAGCTCACATCGGAATGAATCAAATCAAGTATCCCACGGTCGCTCTGCTTTGTCCTTTCTTTGAAAGGATTTGGCAAACTTGCCCATCGCACATCCTCTGCCCAGTATGTCAAGAAGTGATCGATGCAAAATGTAACACACTGTAGTGATCTCCACTTAAAGTCCTCAAGGCTCCATGATACATGTGCCCCATCTGCGGTGCCAAATCTCACAACTGGAGGCCCTTGTCTGCTGTCGGTACCTGTAATGCCAAAGGAATTTGAAATGCAAACTTGTACACCTTTGCATGGCGTACACCTATCACTCTAGGCCCAGATCGGGCTGGAGTGCCCACACAGTACATCAACACTGCTCCTCCCACAGGCAGTACCTCATATCCTCTATCCTCCAAAGTGCAGGAGACGACTGGGGTTCTTCCTCATCCCTGGCACATAAAGAACATACGACACCTTCAAGGGAGGTTTGGACTCCCTACGAAATGTCAATGTTCCACAGGGCCCCCCCGCTCTAACAACTCTATCATCACCGTTTCTACCTCACATCGGTGCCACTCTCGAAAGCTGCGAAGTACTCACGGACTCTGTCCGCGTAATGACGTGAAGCCCCACGCTCCACATACCGGATACTCGAAGATGCTCGCTAATCGAGGGAAATGCATGCTCCCTGCGAACCTCTATGGCGGATAATCCCGCACTAGAGGACTCACACGCGGTGAACCCAAACTCACGGTCAAAACGATACGCAAGTCCTCAACCTGCGGAAAGTACACTGTGCTGGTTCTTCCCTTCTTCTTCTTCTTTCGGGACACCTGTTGCATAGTGTCCCATCTTACGACAATTCCAACACTTCACTTTGGAATAGTCCTTACGTGTGTTATCCTGGTACCTTTTACCTTTGCCTTTGCCCCCACCATTGCTTGTGGAGAGCTTGTTCTTCCTTTTGCCTTTCTTGGGTCCGCCAACGGTGCTACATCTCCCACATCTTTCTCCAATTGGCTTGGGCGCCCCAAGGTGACCTTTCTGATCTCTTGTCTGAATGCAATCATCCCAAAACCTCTCCCATGTGGGAAGGGTCTCACGTGCACAAAACCCCATCGTGGATTCTGTTCATGAACGAGGGAGGCCATTCACTTTGCCAATCCGCACCAACTCGGTGGGTGGAATGGCCTCTCCAATGGCTGTAACTCATCTCCACATTAGTAATCTTTGTGAGATATCGTTGCACTATGTTGCCATCTTAATGGTCTTGACTTCTCCTTGGGACCACTTCCGTTCTCATTGGTACTGCGAAGTGAGATTGGACAATCTTGTCCACATCATAGTATTTCTCCTTTCTCTCACATGAGAATGCAATGATCTTTGATTGGTAAAATCGATCCTGCCTCTTGTGCTTTTGTGCTGTCTTTACTTAGCTGAGTAGCATCAACAATACCATTCAGGGGTTGTGTGTTCTCTTTCATAATGTGGACTCTCTGCCTCCTCAGGAATACTGCATTCTCTCTCTTCAAATCTTGTAATTGAGATACCATCCAAACTATCTCTCTTCCACCAAATCCCAAAGACATCTTAACATCCTATAAAAGCCGAAAAATAACATTAACATGGTAAAGGTAAAGCTGTTGTTTGTGAAAAATCGACTTCATGTTGGAATTTTTGGGCTGAAAATACGGTACAAATTTCCTCATGGCATCTGGCCTTGACTCAGCTCCGATACCATGTGAAGTTGGTTTCCACGGTTTCGGTTTTCACCTTATTATCCAAAATGGTTAAATGCCCTTTCCCATAACCTTCATTCAACATTTAATCATTTGTGAAAACACAAATTACGGAAATTTTTTGAGAATGCGGGAAAATGCGAGAAATAAAAACGAGCGATGCTGTGACCATTCAACACATCACCTTGTGGTGTTTTTGGTCAGGTGACCTGGGAAAAACCCTACAACTCTGGAAAACCGGTTGAAAATATTATTGTTTGGAAAAAATATGTTTTTTTAAATTAAATGTTAAATAAATAAAAATCAGCAGCAGGACTTTTTACAACTTATCTAGTTTTGGTATGTATATAAATGTACAAACATAGCAGTGACTTGCGTAAATGTCTGAAAGTTCTCCTACGATTGCGTGCCCAGTACAATAAATGCGGTGTCTGACCTCAAAATCTGTGCAAAAAACAAATTAATCTTTGTTGTCAGCTCCCTCGTTTACATTGCCAAAGCTGGCCATTCACATTAAATTTTTGACATAACATATAATTTGTTTAGTGTTCTTTGCTCGGCTGCTGCAGCCTTCTTTATCTTGACCTCCACCTAAACACGTACCAAAAATGCCAGCATTTGTTTGCTAATCACGCTTATGTGTGAAATGTCTTCTTGAAATGTTACTTGTGGAATATGCAAGGCTGTTTCTCTTCTCCTCCTTGCGTCTCCCTTGCTCTCCTTGCTCCTTCTCACAATCATCATGAAAGAATGAATGACACTTTCCTCCTTTTCCTCCTTTAACCTAACCTAAGTGACTTTTGAATCCCTGAAATAATGGGCGAAATGATTCAGATCTGAAATTTTGAGATTAAATGCTATTTTAAATCTCACTTTCTATTTTTTAATTACTTACTTTAATAAGGGCCACTTAGTCATTTATTTTAAGTACTTTTTCTTTTCTAATTTTACATTGACTTTGTTAAAAGTCACTGATAAACATCTTTATCATAAAAGTCACTTTTAATTCAGAACCCATTATAACTTTATAAAGTCAGCACAGAAGAAAAATTAAAATTCTTTTGGACACTTTTCCCTGGGCCAAAGATCAAAGCCTTAGGGAACCACTTTTGTCCCTCCGGTACCAAATTTTGGTGCAGAACTTCTTCAATTCAACGTCTCCAGAACCTGAACTTGAACACAGACACAGTACATTGCGAGGTAACTAACGGTCTTCTATCTGATCCCTCATCAAGTGACCTGAAATTTGAATAGTAATCAGGGTGACTTTACCATGGACATGTAATATTTTGTGAGATTTCCTTGGCCCATTTCTCAACTTTCGAAAAAATAAAAAAGCTTTGTTTCAAACAATTGATATATTTAGATAATATTCATCTTTTAAAATCTTCTGCAATTTCTCAAGATATATTCTAGACGGAAATGTTTATTAACCCAAGCATAATAAAATATACTACACATTTGACCTATTCTTTTCAACATAAAATGTTCACAATCAAGAAGAACTCATTTTCAGCTTGATAGACAGACATTCTTGGTTATGGCACCACCACCAACTCTTGGAGTTTCTTACTTATTTTGTTCTTGGAAGAAGCTAAATGGGATTTTTAAGGATGAACTACAATGGAAAACGGTGAAACGAAGTTCTGTCTATCCAAATGTGACATTGTTTCCTTCTTAGCTATTCATGTTAGCATTAAGATGAAACCTCACGACCTTTTCGATGCTTGATCTCTAAGTTACGCTCTTTTGAACTACATCATGAATGTCACTAACTTTTGGGTACTTGGAGGAAACTACATACATCCATAAAATCAATGTTGAACAACTCTAGGAGTGGAAAAATGTTTTTACATTCTTCTCTTTCAATGCGCCCCCTTACTGTATCCTCAGCTATTATCTTGCCAACATTAATTCATATTTGTCATGGAAAATGGATCCATGGAAGTTTCTACCACCACCTTGGTTTCAAGGGATTAATGGTTTTCTCATAATGGATAGATAATAAGCAAGAACATAATGTTGCTCGACTTTTTTTTGTATATGAAGTTTTTATTAGTAATTTTCAGTTCTGTGAATCTGCATATACAATTGAATATGAAAGGTGGACATTGTTGTCCATTTAACTAATGAAATGCTGTATCATACTGTGAATTGTTCATGAAAGGGATTGTGATATTCTAGGATTATTGCATCAATGTTTATGGGTTGTTGGTTTAGCTTTTCACGATACTTTCTGTTATTCCTGCTTGATATGAGATAATCGATTGCCTGAGATATTACTTTATTCATTTATTAGTTCTTTTGCATTGTTGGACCATAGTGATTGATTGTGATATTGTTCTTTATAGGTTAGTTGTATTTTTGATACTTCAATTCCTTCTAAATGTGGGCCTCTTACTATGTTTGTGTAAGCTGATGTCATCAGATCACACTCAAGCATGGGTGGGTCTAGTACTGTGGGAGAGCAAAACATTCTTCCAAGGCCCATCAAGACTGGATAGAAGAGCTGAAAAACCAAGGGTTAGTTGAATACATTATTTTAATGGATTTGGCCTTACGATATCAACATATCTTATCATTTATCCTCAAATATCTTAAATTTTTAATAGTAACCATAATGGAAACTAAAATAAAATCATTATCCCAAAGTTTTCCATAGATTTTGAAAACTGTTACAAAGCCACTATTAGACTTCGATGCCAAAAATAATTTCTAATATTTTTTTGGCTATTGTATCTATTCCATATGCCGGATCATTACTTGTGTAAGTCCGTAAATAGAAGAATGTTTACTAAGCTTCTTGTTTTAGAATATTAACTGTGTTTTCCTTTACTGCAAAAATATATTTATGTATAAGTCTGGGGAATATATATGTTTGTCTTCAAGGAACTCTCGGACAACAAGGCTCCAGCCATTACAAGGATACACTGTTGGCCTCAGAGCTTGTGTCACATGAAGAGATGAACCCAGTTGAAGGAGATAACTGTCTTTCTCCCAACCATTAGGCCTGCTATTTCTGTAAATTGACAAATATTAACTTAGTTAACACTAATTTGATTGCTAATAAGCTTTATATTGTTATCTGGAATGTGTGTATGTGTTTTGGGTATCAATTCTTCAGCAGAAGAGTTATTAGAATAATTTAAAATGTGTGAAAAGATTTTAATGTTTGAGTCATTCTATCTAATGAATATCTTCCATTCTTAATAAATGAGTATACAAGTGGAGGTGTTAAGTAGGCCAAGTGGCAGTCTGTTCCAAAGACAAAGGAAAAAAGGTGGTTGGGATCTGTAGCATCCTTGGCTTCCTGGAAGTCTCTGGAATTTTAATTTCATTTCTAGGGAAGGAGTATGGAAAAAATATTATCTTGCAGTAATATATATTTCCCCAAATTTAAAAGATTGGATAAGGAATCCCTGGAAAGTATTAATTAAAAATATTTCTAGTTATTGGAGAGCTATGTTTTTGGTTTGTTGAGAACAATAGTACCAAGGAAGTGTTTCCTAGCCATTTACCCTTTTGGCCTAGGGAGACACATTAATAACCTTTTTGTCATCTGACATTATATGTTATATCAATGTCATGGGGTAAAGTCACTTTATGAGGTGGTACTTTTTAATTAAGTCATTTTATGTTTTAATTGTGACCTAAAAACCGGATTCGACCATATGGGGCCGCCATCTTTGAATCCGTCGTGTCGGAAACACGACACGTATGGATCGAATCAATTTGCCGGATTCAATCGTGTACGTACAAGACACGTCGAATCCCGATGATGTCCTGTACGGACACGTTCGAATCTGATTACGGTGGACATGAAAACAAAGGAAATTGCCGACAAGTTATAAAGGTGCGGTTTGGCTCATTCTTTCTCGCCGTTGTTTTTGTATGTGAGTTGAACTTTATAGGCAAGGATTAACGGGGAGCAGTTTAGCAGGAAGAAAGGCGGTGTTTTTCAAAAGTTAGGAGCATCTAGAGTGAAAGTACTTTGTCTCTCTATGGTTTTATTTAGTTTGCTATTAGTGTTTGCATGTGCATATGTTTTACATATTTGGTCATTTTGTTTATTTTTATAGTATTCATGGCGCAATCCAAGGCAACCAGGCGAGCAAAGAAAGGAGAAGAATGTCCCCATTGGAGATGCCTCATCCTGCTATTTCATCGGGGGAGTCACACAGTATTCCATCTATTGGAAGTGGAAATTTTGCCAACAACAACTTCAAATGTTGAGAAAAACAAACTTAGGGCCAAAATATACATTGTGGAAATATGTGACAAGAGAGGCGGACGGCAAGGCAAAGGGAAGAGGCAATGTTGCATGGAAATGCGTTTCTCTGACCATTTCATGGGCTTTTATGTCTGTGTGAAAGATCATTTGTTGGCTTTGCCAAGTTGTGGACACGCTTGTACAATAATTCCATGTCCGAGAAGGAGGTGGAGAAAGAGGTATTTGTTGAGTGCGACCTTGAGCGCGCAGCCTCAAAATCAAAACAAAACAAGAATGATGACCCCCTTCCCATTTCTTGAGGAAAAGCAACAAGAAGTTCCATTTTGAGAGTTTTAGTGGAGGATGGCAATGAAAAAGAAAGACATGGCTGCACTTGCTCAATGGACAAGATTTTCCAAGAAAGAGGGAAAGAGCTTGATCTCACCCATTGCATTTTCTATCGGAGAACTTCATGTCCTTTAATGTTGCACGGTCCTGTCTATTTATTGAGATGTGTCCAGAAGCTCTAAATCGAGGCTCCATCGGGGTATGTGCCTCCTGGGTCAGAGAAGTTTAGAACCACATTGTTGACAAAGGCAAAGAAAAGGAGTGGACAAAATGCTTGAGCCTATTAAATCGGCATGACCACCATTTGGGGTTAACATTGTTTACGATGGATGGACGGATCCGGCCACGACACCCACTCATGACTTCATGGTGTCATCCTTGAATAGTTAAGTTTTCTTGAAATCGTTGGATTTAACTTGGATAGTACAAGGATGCACAATATATGGGTGAGATATTTATTAAAATTATTGAAAGATGTAGGTGTGATTCTTGTGTCTTAGTGTCTGAGATAATGTTTTTGTTGCAAAGTACATTGGCATGATTGTGGGCACAATAATAAATATTTTGGACATCTTGCATTGTCCATTCATTGAACAACAAATCTATTGCCTACGATGTGCTTTGGATTGGAAGCATTGCGAGGATGCACGACATATCCGCAACTTGTACAAAACCATACAAATGCCTTCACTATCTCTGAGGTACACCAATCTATCATTGTTGAAAGATTACTGAGATACAGTTTGCCTCTTCATTCATCATGTTGAAAAAGTTGAGGAGGTCAGACCGTTCTTGGGCCCTTGAATTTTGTTGAGTTTTGGATGCTGGAGAAAGACGGATCAAGCAACGTCAAAGAAAGTGAAGGACACGATGTTGGATAGTGTCTGGTGGAGAAGGTAGATCTACTTATTAGGATCTACATGGACTGTATGTTTCCTTGCTTTGGATTTGAGATGTAGACCAACCCATCTAGGAAGAGGTTTATGAGGGATGAGATTCCATGATTGAGCTTGTGAGGGACCATTGTTTTACGAGTCGATCTTGCTTGATGTGAGACCTGCTGAGGCCTTCTTCACGGCATCTGGGGATATTCTTGTCGGCCAGACGGGACAGGAGTGCACACCTTTATATTGTTTGGCTCACTCCTTGAACCGAAATATTACTCTTGACATGAGTGGTGAATGGTGGACCCATAAATTCCCTCCTATACATGGATGGGTGAAAATCTCTGGGGAGAAAAGATGCGATGGGGAGGATTTTCGGGACAGGCATCCCTTGGTGAGGTGGAGATGCAGCACAAGATTTTCCACGAAGCCTTTGGGCGATTTACGAGGCTGTAGTCTTCAGTTAGGAGACGGAGGCTAAGAAGCCTAGCTAACCGGTGAGCAACTCATGGGGCAGCAAGCCCTCCCTCTGCGGCCTTAGCCATCGAGGCTCCTCTCTTCGATGACTTCATCCTCTTGTTGCGAGAGAATTGGAGCACATGTGGGAATTTATGTGATGTGAAGAAAGACGGGCTTGAGCGGAGGTCCGAGAAGAGACAATGGTGTGTGTACACCAGCACGTTTCATCTACGAACGAAAGGAGAGTTGATTTGAAGGGAAAGACAAAGACGTGGGATGTACTTTCTGATGAGATGGGTACGGGACAACAGGTGTTGCGTTGGCATTCGGCAGGTAGATGCAGACCAGGCAGTGCTAGAGCACAATCACATTTGATGATGGCGATACGGTAGGCGTCATTCTCACCACAGGATGAGATATGACATTGGATACGGAGAGGAGGATGGGGAGAGGGAGAGCGGTAGTGAACATGATGATCGAGATGAAGACGATTGATGCGGTGTAGTGATGAGGATTGATGACCAGTGGGGCTTGTAGTCTTGTAGACTTGTAGTTGTTTTGTATTTTCTATTTATTTTCCCGGCCAAACGATAACCTACCTAGAGCCTGAGGCTAGTACTTGTCTGCTTGTTTTAGTTTTGATAGCTTAATGAGAAAAGTATGTAATGTCTTGTCTTTTCTGAGTCATTGATGAATATGTCTATTACTTTGTAATAATAATTAACTCAATGTATCATGTATCTTAAATCTTTGTAATTTACTGTGAAATTGTAAAAATATATATATATATATATATATATATATATATATATATAGCATGTCGGACATCATCTCTTGCTCACGAGGTCACTTCAATGTCCAAAATCCGACACTCCAAATGCGCTCCATCATGTCCCGTGTCCCTATGTCGGGTGACTTAGATTGTGACTTTCTGAGAGAAAAAAAAGTACAAAGTGCACTTTATAATATTATTGACTTTTTATGTTTTAAAAGTCACTTTATGAGAAAAAGTGCTCAAGATACATAAGATTAAAAAAAGGTGCACAGGAGTATTTTAAGTGAGGGGTTCAACATGAGAAAGGGATCAAGTGGGGGACTTGATCTCCACCCTTGATCTAATGAGCTCGAGCCGGCCCGAGGAGAGAGGGAGAGGGCGCGTTGCGGGTGAAGAGGAGTTCAAACAACATTGGAGGGAGATTAAACTGCTAAATAGTGGCACGCATACGAGTTTTTCGGCTAAGGTCGACACGATTCCGGGGTTACAGGACCAATAAAAACGAGGCCAAATTTCAACGGAGAGAAGGGGGCCGAGTTTCATTGGAGAGCGGTAAGAAAACTGTGGGGGTGGTCAACTTTGTGATTGGAGGTAGATGCAGATGTGAAACTCAACAAATTTCGTGGAAGAAATAATGAGAAATTTGTATAGAATTCAGTCTTGTTCCGGTATTGAATTCGGGGGGTTTTCTGTGAGGATTTCATGCTCCTTCCAACACATTTTGGAAGTTTTTAAAAATTTGTTTTGGTGGTAATTGAGCAAAAATTTCGGGGAGGATCACACTATACAGCATGAATTTCTGGTGCGTTTGGGTGGTAGCCAGTTAGAAGTTAAAGTCATATCGAGTTAGAGTTGCATGACTATGTGAACAACTTGACTTTTATTATCTGACAATGACTTCAGCAAGCAGAAAAAGAGATAAGTGTGTTTATCTCTGTTATGTACTCATTTTCAAAGAAGCAGTTGAGCTGGTTTTCCCTCTTGTGGGTTTTTCTAGGGCAGTCTTAAAAATACGCAAAATGTTCATGTGTGCGTGTGTGATGTATACATTTATTCTTTTATATTAGCGGAAAATAGAGTAGTTCTTATGTTTCAAGTTATGCTGCCTATATACGTTCATGTTATGATTGTGTAAAGACCTTAACTTTACGAATTTTAACAATCGTGCCAAAATTGATACTACACAATCAGTGAGATTTTTAAAAGCACCGAATATATACATATCAATTCCACTATTGAATACTTACCGGAACGCGTGTTTTAGGTGTTCTGAGACCCGTCACTGTTTTCCGCTCCCGTTATAACCGACTGACTTTCCTCTCGGCTATGCGGGGTCAACCTCTTCGGTCCCCGAGATCCCGGAAGACAAGTCTTGGCCACATTTCGAAAACTCCAATAACAATCTAGATCACTCCATGACTGTTAGGACTCCTTTGTTCATGTCTCCCATGGTTAGAACTCCTGCGACAACATCCGGGTTAGTTTTCCCACCTCAGCAGTCCATGCCCTTGATTCCACCCTCCCTTCTCCTTTTATACACAAATCTCCTAAGATATTTATTAAATATCCTCATTTTAATAAATATCTTGGATTTCCCTAAATATCTTTAGATTTATTAAAATATTATTATTTAATAAATATCTTGGATTTATTAAAATATTATTATTTAATAAATATCTTGGATTTCTAAAAATATTTTAGTTTATTAAGTATTCATATTTAATAAATATCTTGGATTTACTAAATATCTTAGATTTATTAAAATACTATTATTTAATAAATATTTTGGATTTATTAAATATCTTGAATTTAAAATATCATCATTTATTTACATAAGTCAATGCTTTTACTTTCCTTTGAACAAAATATTAGTTTATATTATGATAGTGGTAGGTATAACTTTTACTTTACAATACATTCATTATATTACGGTGAGTTAGATATTTACTCAATACTTTCCAATAATTCACTCATTACTCTATCTTTTGAGATTTTTTTATAATTGATTGATGCATTTACTAGTCTGCGGTACACTTGATACATGCATATGTAGCTATCATATGCGGGTCTCATATGCATGCGTATTTCTATGTTCCATATAATTCGATTTGGGTCGGTACATACACCCACTCCTTCGGGGAAACTTCATCTTGAAGTTAAGTTTTATGTCGTATATCATTAATTATTTAAGTGATTAGTATAATCATGTAAGGGTGGTGTACCATAATTTGAATTTCGTTTAATGTGTGAGAACACTTTAACATTTATGTTTTGATCATTTATTGGTTTACAAATTTTAGTAGTCATGTCTTGCCTCGACAAAGTTCCCAAGCTATTCTGGAAGTATCCTATCCTTTCTAATCTCTTCTACTCATCTGTCAGGTTCTCTACGGGAATATGCCATGGCATCAATTTTGCGGTCCAACCATTCCTGAGACCTTAAGGGTGTCGGTGTTGATTACGTCGACACCGGTTACCGGTGGAAAAGCGGTCGGCAGTCATCATCACACGTACAGGGAGCGTGACTCGCACAAACCTCCCATGACTCCAAGTTTTGGAGGATAAGAAGTGGACAACACCTCCACCCCTCCCTAGTAGGACTTTGGGTTAATACCCTATCGGGGAACCTCGGTGCATCAATTGTTCTTGGAGTTTTTGTCATCACGTGAAAGTGGGATTCACAGTACTTGATATCACTACGATGTAAACACTTGTCCATAAATTATAACATATGTATCAATATGTTCAAAGCAAATTGTTACTCACATAGCAATTTCTACATTCCAAATATGTTTCTATCTGATATTGATCCTTGAGTTCATATAACATACTTGATTCTGTTTATCAATAGGTTTGTAAATTCATTTTCACCTTGAATAGTCAAGTGTAATCACTCTTTTATTTCCATCTCATCATTTATGTTGATATGTAAAATTATATATGCCATATCCATAACTTATTCATAATTTATATCGGTATCCCTGTACCAACAATGTTTAAGCAAAACTTTCTTCATATTGGTATACGATGTACTAGCAATGTTTCGCCAGTGTATATTCTTGTGTCTGGTACAAAATGAGTCTAGTATCACAAAAATAAGTCAGATTATACAAAATAAGTTTTAAAATGCTTATAAAGCCTGACCCACGATTATAAATGTCACATAGAATAATCGAACGCGGATATACAAATAAGGGTGTAGCTACTATTTTCTATACTATATTAGCAGAGTTAACCTTATAAAAGTCACGGAGTTGAGACTCTAAATCTGAATGGAGGGATGCTTTAATCTCTATGATTGCATATATAGAGACGAAATGAATTGAAACAAGAGCACAACACACTTATTGCTTAGTTGAAGCATGATCTACTTTCTTGATACGGGTTGATTAAGAACTCTAAAACACAAAACAACATATGGATCATAACGATCTTTTAATTCTTGTTATTTATTTGTCTTTTAAGTCTAATTATCTTTGATCTATAATGCGGATCCCAAGAGATAATAATAACATTAATTTCTTTATCATGTTATTTCGGCTCATCTTGACCTAAAATCTAGAAGCCAAGGGTAGGGTTTTGCGGGGGTTAATCATTAGGGTTACGGCGGGAGATGGAGGAAGAGTTAGTTGACTACTCTAAAGATCCCTTAGTGAGAGGTTTATTTTCTTAGAAAGGAATTGTCTTTGCTTGAAAATGCATTATTTTCTTTGCATTATACTTGGTCTACTAAGAGTGTCATGTTTTCAACAAGATGTCAATTGTTGACAAACATATATTTTTCCTCCTTTTAATAGGAAATTCACAATTTACAAGATATGCATAGTCACATTATTAGTATGTTACGGTTTGATATAGTCTCTTTACTTGCAAGTTTCACCATTTAGAGTCTTAACTGCGCAGGATATTTACTACTTTTACCATTAGTTCTTAAGCCATTGTTTCATTTCTATTTTATGGACTCATTTTATCCAAACACATAACACATCACTAGTATACCCCTCTTTTTTTCTTCACATCAATCGTTTTCTTATTAGTCCTTAGGCCTCTCGCTTCCTTCGATAACATCTTCTTTTCTAACGGTGTACAATTATTTTCTTTAATCATTTTCCCCGAGTTTGTCACTTATTATTACGAACAAGTTAGGAGTATTCACAACTCCTTATAGGTCATTGCTTTGACCTTTACCAAATCACGTTGCACATATTTTTAAGAAAGTTCTTCTTGATAGAAACACCTTTTTACTTCCTCATACCTTATACTCCTAATATCCCATGTTTACTTTAATTTGAAAAACATATTATCAAACTAACTTTTTTTTTCTTGCCTCTAGACATTATGGTTTTCTTTTATTCTCATAATGCATACAATTATTATACTTCGAAATGTCATTACTATTTCCCAAGTTGGATAAGACCTATAAATAAATTCAATATAGAAGTGGATATCAAAAGTAATCTACTTACCATTTGCTATTTTAAGGCATTATAGGATAAATTGCCTAATCATACTCCATGATGAACTATAATCCATGCATATAGTTAGTCACCTAAATAAATCTTTATAATGTGACTCTCCCATTAGAGGGAGAAACTATTATAGATATTTGCTAACCACGTAAATCTATTCTCCAATTGATCAATTTTTGTTATGACACTATAAATATAGGATTCATAATTTTGACTTGATGATAGTTGTATAAATATGTGCAAACTTTGCCTTCGCGAGTTGTTTTCCCATATTTTGTAAAAATAAAAAATAAAAAATAAAAAAAAGCAAAAAAGAGGTAAAAGTCCTAAAAAGAAAATCAAAGGACTTAGAAAAAATAATATACCCCAAAGAAGAAAGATGAATAAAACATGACGGTGTGCAAGTCTAAGTGCCACTATTTTTACCTTTTTGCGAGTTGATTATGACGGAGTGTCGATAAATGCCATGTCTGTGATGAGTTGAACAATTTAATCTTGACTCATCATCTTTCAATTTCAAATGTTGTAGATAGTGAATAAAGAATTGTCATACGAGTTTAATCATGACAATTCGGTAGTTAGGTAGAGAATAAAAGAATCCAACGGTTTAATGGGATTCTTGGATGCAATAAGTGTAGAATTAGATAGTTTACGCTTTCAAAAGAATAATGTGTTGTAAGGTTGCTAGTTCAAATGCACCTGATTAAAATAGAAGGAAAAAATGTTAGAAGATAAGGGCCGGGTAGGTAGAAGGAGGTGGGAAACATCATTGTAAATATATTTCATCGGACTACAAATAACTAATTTCCCCTCCCCATGGCAGTTTGATATTCTAAACTATCGGTCAAAAGAGCAAAGGCATTTCCTTGACTTTTGTGGGACAGACCCAAGGCTCAGCCAATCGACTAGTTGAAAATGTTAAGTTCCTATATTAATCCAGGAAATTTTCATCATTTATCCCTCCATGCACTCGTCACCATTTTACCTAACAAGTAAGAACTCTTTTTTTGTTTAAATGTTACATAAAGGCCCATTGAAATTAACTTCTTACTTACAAAGCATAAAACCCTCAAAAAACATGATATACTAGTAACGGTGAAGCAATTAAGAAAATTAAGCTTTATTCTAATTTTCACTTTCCTTAGTTATATTTATGAAATTTTGAGTATTCATTGTCCCTTTTCTATGTCTAACACTTAACATATTTTATTAACTCCCTATTAAATATCCTAGTCCTATTAATATAACTTCTTTTTATTTTAATATCCCCAAAACCCCCTTATTATATGCTTTTGTGTCAAAGATATTAATCACATGTTGAAATAACATCCAGAAATTACCCCTTTGACACAAAACTACCCATAAAAAATATTCTTTCTCCCTATAGTTTTAGAACTTGAAATAAATCTAAAACTATATAATAAAGTTAAAATGAAACAAAGGTGTAGAAAAGAAATACCGTTATTCCCGTTTAAAGTATTCACCTTTGCAAGGTTAACATTTTAACCTCACCCCTTTCCTCGGTATATCACTTACCACGGATCAACCTTTGATTAATCATTTAAACACCTTTATTCTATGTATAAACCCATTTTATACATAAATTTCATCAAATAACTACTCACCTTAACATTCATTCCCAACCCTTCGATCATCCTTATATTCACGTCAGAGCGATCTGTGCTGAAGCCAGCGATCATTGGGCCTCATGCCTCACCGACCCTATCGCATTAAAACATGACGGTCGATCTTCTCTTATCAAATCAACGACGCATATCAAAAAACCCGGTCCCACCTTGTTGCCCCGCATTTCGATGCATCTCGGTCGTTCGCATTGCTCGATCAAATCCGATGGCGCGGATCTCATATCGCATTACAAAAGTGATCGGGCGAAGTTGGCAAAAAAAAATTTTGCGATAAAAGTTGTTTCTGAAACCACCATTAGCTACGTGTCTCATTCCCCAACTTGGATGTGCAAAAAGTGAAAAACCATTTACCGCCCCAGAAGCAATGCGATAACCACTAATGGTTTCCGCCTTCAAATACAAAAACCGCTCCCGCCATTAATTTCGACTGTAATAAATGTTATGTGTGACAAAGTAAACTTAATGTTTCAACCTTAGTTTTATTCGCATATCATTTGCGCCTTCGACCTTGAGAAAGCTACTCCCCGGACACCATTCTTGGTATGCCAGACAGTTCATCAATTCTAAAAGCCATTTTCCCCTCGAAATTCACCTACGAATGCTCTCGGTGCCTTCTACCAAACAATTGCGATCGGTTTAGTGGTACAACTTTGGAAATCCTCTTCGTGCAACCATACTGTTCGAGGTATTTTTCCGTAATCCAACTTTGCAAAATTTCAAATTTCAAAGGACAAGATCAAAACACTTTGAAAATATAAAACTTCCGAAAGTACTCAAACTTTGAAAAAACAGAGGCTTTGTCAAGAATTGCAAAAAATTTCCTACTTCACTTTGAAGAGTTTTGACCATCAAAAAGACATTTCCACGATTAAAAATCCATTTGAATTACCGAAAAAACCATTAAAATCCCTTTCCGATCCTCCATGCATTGAAAATTTGCGTTTTCATCATAAACTCCCTACCTTGATTTTGAATTTTTTCCCAAAAGTAGTTTAATTGACATACTAACTTCCAAAAAAGTTGGTAAGCCGGTCTAATTTTGCTCGGTTTCATTCAAAATGTGTGAAAACGGGGTCACCCTAGGATTAGAGGTCTGAGCCTCGGAAGCTGCGTGCGTCGCTTCAATCCTAAACCTTCAATCATCGATAAACCTACTCTACCTTTCTTCTTTGATTCCTTAAAGAGTAGTTAGACCATTGCGGCCACCTATCTCCTACGAAGAGAGCGATCCCTTGATTGATTTAGACTATAGAATTCTTGATGCTACCTTAGAATTTGATCCTACTTGAAGTACGGAGGAAGTGGTGTCATGAGAAATTTGAGAAGAAAGTGGAAAATGATATGCACATGTGGGACTCCAACTTGCCTAAATACGTGGTCCCCATCACACATCCGGCCCAAGATTTCATTAGGTTGTGTCGGTTACATTATATCCTGGCCAAAGATGCATGGCGAACAAAGATAATGAGGTCACATTTTACATAGCTTGTTGAAGCCATCGGTAATGCTTTACTCAGGCGGAAGCACGATCCACGAGCGAGTGTCATTGTCTATTGAAGATTTAACTCGGATATTTAGACTTGGATTTCCACAGAAGTTTATGATCATCGAAACTTCATGCCCAAGCATGTGCTCCTTCTAAGGTAAATCCACCTTGATACTTTTGATTTCCGTGAAGGCTCAAGGTCTAAGATCATTTCAATGCTTTCCTTCATATTAGGCTATGCTAATGATGAATTCACAGATGCCTCTAATTCTAGGTTTCCTCTCTACTTTGTCTCCAGGACAACATCCAAAACTAGTCTTCAACTTTGCCAAACTCATTGCTGATAATATGCATTATCAGTTGACTAATTTACCTGAGGAAGGAGTATTCAGATATTCATCCTATCTGTTACATCTCTTCCTATTTTTTTCAGGCAGAAAATTTCCCTATTGCATTGCAGAGGATGGATGTGGAAGGTAAACCTCTTTCAGTGATATTCTGGACTTCTCTACTCAGAAAAAACAACAGTGAATACAACTATAAAGACTTCAATGATTTGTTTATTAAACCTACCATGAATTTGTTGAACAAAACAGAACCACCAAGGATTAATGAAGACATCAAGAGAATTTTACAGTTGTCTAAAAACTGTAAGGTAGGAGACTAGTATTTGTACAAAAATCACACAGAAATTAGAGTATATGGTGCACTCCTAGCTCCTTACAAATTACCCAAGTTTCGAACTACCAGAATTTTTTCTTTGGAGTACTTGAGATAGATCTTGAATGCAGATGTAGTGAATTTCATAGCTTCCAAAAAGAAAGCACAATTCAAGCTAAAAAATCAAATTGGCCCCTTCATAGTCAATAACAGAGATGCTTTGAAAGAGATAGTCAGCAAATTATAAACATTTAAGTTCCAAGAAAGCCTTCACTGGAACTATGACCCTCAAGGTGTTTTAAATAACCTCAGGTTCAAGTGTAAGTTAACTCCATTCCTACATGACTCAAAGCCACAAATTGAAAAGTACACTAATCAGGTTGAATGGGTTACAAACACATCGATCGATGATATTCATGGAATGAAAATAGATATCATGCAGGGAAAATAGATGGATAGTACACAGGTGATTACAGTTGGAAAAAAAGCAGAAGTGTCCAATAAAAGACCCAGAGAAGAAGAAGGATATTCTGCAGAGACAATTATAGAAAATAAATTCAAGATTATTTACAACAAGAAGGCTAGAATGACTACTATAGAAGAAGAAGGGGTCATAGATATAGATGAAAATAATGTTCAGCAAACAGATGATGAAGCCACATTAATTGTCAATGAGACACTTAAAGAAATTCAGAAAGAGCAGGTACTAACATAGGGAAAAGGAAAAGAAATGGTTGAAACATAGGTAAATATAGAAGCTCCCTTCTCTTTTAGAGCAGCAGAAGAAACGGATACTAACATCCAGAAAATTTTCAAGCAGATCAGAGAAAAAAATGAAGAAATTAAGAATGACTTTTATTCTAAACTTCTTAAAGAAAAAAAGGAGACAAAGACAGACTTGTGATAGCTTTTGATTATTCAACAAAAAAAATGATTATGTCTTTTCTTCAGCTAATGGTTATAGACCCAAAGTCAGTTGTAGATTACAGGAAAGTAAATTTTGAAGTAGATGCAGATACCATACATGAACTTGATCAAATCGAGTTTCATAGAAGTGCTTCAGAATGTTGTATTCAAAGGTAGTCCACAAAACCATGCGTGCTACCATGCTTCAAAATACTGTATCTAATCTACAAGCTCAAATGATATTAGATAAAGCATCTCTACATGCTAAGGATTTGAAGATCACATCCTTAGAATATTTGGTGATAGAAACTAGAGTAGATCCCTCCAATATTGAAGTTGATAAGACATTGATAAGGAAAAATAATGAAGATATTGCTGCCTTGAGAAAGCAACTTAAACTTCCACAAAGTGAGCACCCACAGGCTAAAGAAATTCTTCAAGAGAAAACAGAGAAAGATGAATTAATGTAGCTAGTTTTAAAGATGACAGCTCAGATCAAAGAAATGGAAAACTAGACAAAAACTTTGATGAAGGAAAATGAAACACTAAAAAAAGAAAAGGAAACCTCCATTCCTACAGTCATCTCAATGGTAACTGATGTTGTCCCTTCCACATTGGCAGAACATTTAGCACCAGAAGGAGTATTGGCAATTGTAGTGTCAATTACATCTAAAGATATTTCTGCCACTTCATCATCTACATGACAAGTACATCAAACAGGTAAAACAACTGACATAGTAAAGGCCATGGAAGAGATGTCCCTAAAGAATAATGAGATAATCAAATTGAAAAGCACCGTTCAAACTCTTGAAACATTAAATAGAAATACATTGATTACTTCCAAGGGACATGAACAAATAGCAAACATACTTCAAGAGAAGTTAAAGATTTTGCAGCAGCAGGTCAATCTCAATGAACAGGTATCATACATCAAGAACTATATTTGGAACAACATAATTCAAGGCATACATCTACAGTGGCCTTCAATCCAAATCATTTATGAGCAGAAGGATCTAATTAAGGCAACACAAGTAGAAATTTAGAAAACCAAAGAAGAACTGGTTGAAAAACCTTCTCAAGCTTTGAAACTTATTACATTTTTAAACAGCAAAAACAGAGAGGAGCTTGAAGGGCTGAAAATTCAGTATAGGACTGAAAGCATACTACAAATCAAGAAATTCCTAAACAAAAGGAATATGATGAACAATTTGGAGGAAAGATATAAAGACATGAACTTGTCAATCACAAAGTTTTTGGCCAAATACACTATACTAACACAAGCAGGCCTTCCAGACATTCATGTCTTTAATGAAAAGTTAATGGTTCAGACAGATTATGACAAGAATATCAGAGCATATGCCAAAGAACAGGTAAAAGAGCCTCTGCCACAAGGTTCCCTAATTGGCAAAGTTATTTTGGAGTGTTTTGAGAACTTATTTTTTCCACAAAATGAGATTAAACACATCTTCATTGTCAAGCCCAACTTTGCGAAGTACACAAAGGAAGATGAGAGCTACAGGAAATTGAAGAACATGAGAATTCCCAGTGTAGAACAATGGTAGAAATTCACTGATTTGATATAAAGGTTTGCAAATAGAGAAGAAAATTACATGAAAAGTAGAACATTACTGTTACCTAAAGGTAAAAATCAGATTGAAAGTGTATCAAGTAAATGATCTAAGTCAAAGAGTATCAATCAAAACAATTTTTACTGCGGGTTATTCCTCATTTTACAATAGTCAAGTAGTAAGAAAACAATGTAAAAAGTATCAGAGTATAAAGTATAGGATGAAGAGTGTATTACAAGTTATCTTCCATAGATATTTTTCCAAGTGCCAGCAAGGTTTCTAGCAGCTGCAACAAAGCAATAAGTTAATTTTAATAAGATAATTAGTCCTATTTTTTCTTGATAAGAGGACAGCTTGCCAGTTTGTTATATAGTTGTCCCTCTTTCTATGTAATAATCTTTATTTTTTCCCAGAGATATTCTCATATCTCTTAGATATTTTTTAAACAATCAATTTGTATAAATACTTCACTCTTTGAAGTATTTCAGGTGGAATAAAATTTGTCAAGACTACTATAGAAATTTTTGCTGAATACATTGGAGTTTGTGTGAGTCGATTTGCAAAGCAGCAGTCTGGAACTAAGTCAAACAGACATCATAACTCAGGATTATTGTGCTGGTCAGATAAGTCAAGTATTTTCATGTTTTCACTATTTATCTTTCAAAGTTCCATACATACATTTATATGTTTTCTGTCTTAAATGATTAACTAGGAAAACTTAAACAGGATTAGTGTCAAAAGCTCCCTATTTTTTACTAGTTATTCACTGATATGTTTTATGTTGATAACTGGACTTAAGAATTCTTAAATTCTCTTAGTCCCTGTTTGATCCCTTTCTTTCATCTTCATTTCTATAACTTAAGGATTCTTAATTTCCCTTTCGTTCAAATCTTCTCATTTCATCAAAAAGCCTATTTCCATACCCTTTGAAGGTCATCTACCCTGCCCTTAGTACATTTTCTCTCTTGACCTTATTTCCTAGCTCTTCTTGCCAAGAAGTTGACTCCATATCCCAATGGTCTGGTAGATCCCTCTGTGGTTTACCTTGAAGTAAATTTTATTCCCACCAAACATTCAAACCAAAACAATTGCCCAATCATACCTAGCCTAAAATTTAAATCTTAAACAAAGTTAAATCATAAGGAGAGATCCCTTTCCGGAATTCGGGAAGGCTAGATCCTAAAATCCAAAAGAGGTTCTTGGTTACCCCTGGTTTTCTTCAACTATAAACCAAAATCCCACAACCTGAGAATTACTAGGGTGATAACATACTGGCGACCATACTAGGGACTAACCACTCTCTAGTTTTAAGTTAATCTTAGAGGAAGATTTTTAAAACATATCTTTTCTACTTTAAGGTTAAGTTTAAAGGTTGTGGGTATTTATACAATAATAATTTTGGCTCCCAAGAAAGTCTATTATACTATATCCAACCCGGATCCCAACCCTACAGATATAGTAGACAATCTGAACCGAATAGGAAAAAAGAAAAAAATAGATTGTTAGTTTAGCAACTGAATTGCCCCTGAGAAAAGCTAATTCCTTACTTAAAGAATTAGTGAGCTTATCAGATATTAATTTTGATTTCAAATTTGAAAACTCATTATTTAGAAATAAATTTGAAACTAATTTAAAGGAAACTGTTATAGATCCTGTTTTTTCTTCTTTTGTGAATGAGAAACAAAAAATTATTTCAGCATCCATAAAATCAGACAAATCTGAAAGTCAAAGTCCAGTAGAAAGAGTTAATGTTACTCGAATTAAAGACATTGATGAAGCTATTAAATTAGCCAATTTTTTGTCTCAATTTAAGCCTCCAGTTTCTCAACTATACACCACAGTTTTTCCAGTAGTAGATTCGACTCTATATGTTGCCACTTCATTTATACACTCAACTATCAGCTCACCCCCAAAGCCTGTTAGTCTTGAGTTTCCTTTGCAGCCTAGGATCATATATTCATCATACCCTCAATCCACTGCAAGTTGATCCATAGAACCATTCATTCCTGAGTTTCCTGTGCAGCCTAGGATAGCATTTCCATCATCTACTCAGTCCACTACATCCACTACCACTGCAACCACTAGCTTCATAAGCACTTAGTCTATACTTCCTAGCCATACCACCTATTTTTCATCCCCTTTTCCAAGCTCTTCAAGTACAACCTTCAACACATCTACTGTTATAACCAACACTATCCCTGCCACTACTACTGTACCTCCTAGTTTAGCAAAAATCCAAGCAATGGTAGCCAAATATGCTCGCTTGGTTTTACCCCAAAACCTCCATGACATGCCCCAAAATTACCAAAAGGATATCCCATTATTTGATAATTTTTCACAAATTACTGCGCAACAACATATCACTAGAATGAATGATGTTTGGGAAATTTATGAGATAGATGAATTTGATGTCCGAATGAGGTTGTTTGCACAAAGCTTAACTGGAGAAGTAAAAACATGGTTTAGAAATTTAGGTGCCGATAGTATAGTACACTTAGTTGCATTTCATAGAGCTTTCCTAAATAAATTGGAAAAGAAAAATAATCCCCTACAAATATTATCCAAGTTTGATGTTGTTAAAAGAGCTCCTAATGAGTCTGTCCAAGATTATTGCACCAGATATAACAGTGTTTACAACACCATCCCTGTTGATCTTAAACCTACCCCCTATTCAGTACTTCTAAAATTTCCTGATGGATTTGATCCAGACGTGGCATACCAATTAAGAGAGAGAAATTTTGAAAATTTAGAACATATGCAACTAGATGTTGTTGTTGTAGAAATCAATATCCTAGCCAAAAAAGACAGACTTAGAAATGAGAGGAGGGTCACCATCAAAGAACAATGGGTCTAGTTTAGATGGTAAATTTGATTTTATTAACAAAATTAGATTAGACCACATTGAATGAAAACCGCAATGGGCTAACCCATCCCAAATCAGAAATCCCAACTACAGAAAAAAAAACAATCCTAGGAAAGGTAAAGAACCTTCCCCAGATCAAAAAATTAGGACCCCATTTCAAGAGAACTACGCTCAAAGTTCTGAAAAAAATGTTGAGGATGAGGAAGACATCAACATAGTAATGGGGATAGATGAAATAAATACAATTTTCCTCACTCAAGAGGATCAAGAACTCTTTGAGATACAACAGTTCAAAGTGGAATCTGGTGAATCCTTTGACTATAGGTAAGGTTATGACTTCGCAATCAATGAAATTCATAGCTAATATAACCTTAGGAGCAATAAAAAAAATGAGCCCACTACAAAAAACAATGCTCCAATTCAACAAAATCAAAACAAAAAGAAAATAGAGGCTCCAAAAACAAAAAATTTGCAGATTCTTCCCAGAGAAGAAAAACAAAATTTGAACCCACCTAGTCCTAAAAATTAGCCTAATCCTAAGATTGTAGATATCACTGATGAGGTGGCTCAATCCTCCAAAGATTCCCAAAAGGCTAATACCACAAAGGCAACTACTTCAGCAACAGTTACTGATCCAAAAAAAAATCCGACTGACTCAAACTCATGAAATCCTAAATCTTCTACTGAAAATTCCAGATCTGACCAAGCATCTGCTAACACTCAAACTGTTCCTAAAAAAATAATTAAAGATAGTAGAAATCAGGAAACTCAAATAGAAGATAAAAGAAAACCTCAAGCTAAAGGTAAAACTGCTGAAACTCAAGAAAATTCATCCCAAACGATAATTCCAAAAGATGAATCAATTAAAGCTATAAAATCTCAGTCAACATTTAATATTCAATATGAAATATCTAAGTTGAAGATAGCCATTCCCTTAATTTAATTGGCTAAAAATGACTTGTATAGATCTATCATTACTGAAACATTGAATGTAAATGAAAATGAGGATATAGTTAATATGAGTGATAATAGACATGAATTAATATTTGGACCAAATGTAGATGGTAAGCATTCAGATGGGTCAGTACCTCCATTTTACTTAATTCTTACTATCCATGATCAGATATTACATAATGCAATGCTAGATACTGGAGCTTCCCATAATCCAATTCCCAAAGTAATAATGGAAACTATGGATCTAGACATAACTCGGCCATATAAAGATTTATTCTCGTTTGATTCAAGTAAAGTCCAATGCATAGGATTGATTAAGGATTTATGTGTGAACTTGGTCCAATACCTAGTAAAAGCATGATCATGGATGTTGTGGTAGCTGATATCCTTCCAAAGTATGGCATGCTTCTTTCTCATTCATGGAGAGCAAAGTTGCAGGGATCTCTACAACTTGACATGAGTTATGCAACTATCTCAGTATTTGGACAGCCCAAAAAGCTTTATAGAGAAACCTTAATGAATTTTATGATCAGTAGTGCTGAAAGACCTACCAATTACCCAATATATTCAACTCCCACTGATCTTGATTACTTTATTCTTTGTAACTTTGATCATAATAATATCCAAACTTAAATCACTGATATAAAGCCTAAATAATGGAGGATTACACTGTTCATGAAGCTTTATGGAATTTTTATTTTGATGGTTCAGTAAATAAATTAGGAGCTGGAGCTGGTGTGTGGATTACCAACATTGAAACTAGCCATTCCCAAGGGAATACCTTTAGATTGAATTTCAAATGTACCAATAATACGGCTGAATATGAGGATTTAATCTTAGGTCTTCAAATCATTAGAAAATTGGGAGGTCAAAGAATATTGATCATGGGAGATTCAGAGTTAGTTCTAAAACAAATAAACACAAAATACTCTATCCACAATCCCATATTAGCTAGATACAGGGACACAACAATAGATTTGCTTGAAGATTTGTTAGAAACAAGTTTTCCATTATTCCTAGGAAACATAATTTACAAGCCCATTGTTTAGCAACTTTTTCCAGCACTTGTAGTCTTCCATTTTCACCAATACAAAAATACACTCTTGAAATCAAACACAAACCTATTGTCCCAGATAATGTAAAATACTGGAAAATTTTCTCAGAAGATGAACAAATCTATCATTTTTTGAAAAATGAGGGAGAATTTCAGAATTTCCAAATTGATAATGATTGTAATATAGATTCATCTTGTAACACGGATTCAATTTTTTTCCAAATAGATGATTTAGATGTACATAATTTTGATAGACCTACTATATTTCCTCAAAGTGACATAAATGATTTGGAAAAAGTAGATATAGAGGAAATGATGGGAAATGAACTAGATTTGATAGATTTAAAACATAACATTTTAGCCAGAGGTTTAACTCCCTTAGAAGACTTGTTTGATTCCAATGATGTGCCCAAAAGTCCAAAAATGGAACCAGTCAGGTCTGATATTGAAGAAAGTAACATAGGAACAAATGAAAAACCAAAAATGATCAAATTATCAAAGTCCTTACCATCATAAGAAAAGGTTAAATATATAAAATTTTTGAAAGAATACCAGGATTTTTTTGCATGGGGTTACGAAGATCTAAAAAATTATAACAAAGACATAATTCAACATAAGATTCCTTTGAAAGAAAATCAAAGACCTTTTCAACAAAAATTAAGAAGGATTAATCCAATTGTGTTACCTTTAATCGAAAAATAGGTTAAAAGAATGTTTGATGCACAAATAATTGCACCAGTCAGGTATTTTGATTGGGTTTCTAACTTAGTTCCCACCAGAAAGAAAACAGGAGAAATTCGACTATGTGTAGACTTTAGAAATCTCAATAAATATTCCTTGAAAGAAAATTACCCCTTGCCCAAAATGGACCATATTTTGCAGAGGGTGGCAGGTTCTTCAAGAATTTCTTTACTAAATGGTTTCTCTGGTTATAATCAAATTTTCGTTCATAAATATGGTCAAACTAAAACTTCATTTACCACACCTTGGGGCACTTTCGTGTATGTGAAAATGCCTCTCGGATTGAAAAATGTAGGAGGTACATTTCAGAGGGCCATGGATATTTCTTTTGCTAAGGAGATCCATGAATTTTTAGTTATCTATCTTGATTATATTACTATCTTTTCAAAAAAAAATGATGAACACTTTAATCACCTGAGACAAGTATTTATCAAGTGTAGAAAATATGGTATATCCTTAAACCCTAAAAAGACTCTTTTTGGACTAGAAGAAGGAAAACTGTTAGGACACATAATCTCCAAGGAAGGCATCATAATAGACCCTACAAGAATTGAAGCTATTTTGAATATTAAACCACCAAGGAACATAAGAGAACTTCAAGAGTTCTTGGGTAAAATAATTTTTTTAAGAAGATTTATCTCTAACCTGGCTGAAATCATAAAAGAACTCAACAATATTCTTAAAAAGGACTCTGCAATAAAGTGGATTGTAAAGGCCAAACAATATTTCGAATACATAAAACAGGCCTTGACAAAAGAACCAGCCCTAATCATCCCATATTATACAAAAGATTTCATAATCTCTTCACTTGCCTCAGAACATACCATAGTTGCAGTTCTTCTACAGAAAAACAACCAAGGTTTTGAACAGCCAATTGCATTTTTTAGTAAAGCCCTTAGAGATGCACCTCTAAAGTAAAATATAATGGAAAAATAGGCTTTAGCCTTGGTTAAAGCCATAAAGGATTTTAGAGTTTACATACTCCATTCCCACATCATTGCATATGTCCCCAATGCAGTAGTAAAAAATATTCTTACACAAGATGGACCTGATGGTAGGAGAGGAAAGTGGATTGCCACTATCCTTGAATATGATCTAGAAATCAAACCAACAAATCTCATTAATGGTTGAATCTAATTGTAATGCTTTAGATATAAATTTCATTGCACAAATAGATGACCAGGAGGAGATGGCGACTCCATTGATCAGTGAGGCCTATCTAGACTCACCATGGTACTCTGATATTATCTTTGCACTCACACATATACAAGCTCCTCCTGGGTTAACTAAAACCAAAGCCATATTCATTAAACAAAAAGAAATAAGGTTTGGTATTCTAAATAATGCACTTTATGTGAAAGAAATTAGTGGGATTTCACTAAATTGTTTATTAAAATCAAAGACTGACAAAATTCTCGAGGAATTTCATGCAGGTGACTGTGGAGGCCACTTATACTAGAAGAGTATAGAAGACAAAATACTGAGAGCTGGTTTCTACTAGCCAACTTTATTTTCTGATGTCAAAAAATTTGTTTCCTCCTGTCACAAATGTTAAATTTTTCAAGGGAAAAATAAACTATTTCCCTTACCTCTTAAGCCTATATCTACTGAAAATCCATTTCAAAAATGGGGGTTAGACTTCATTGGTGAAATCCACCCTCCATCCTTCGGCCAACATAAATGGATTTTAACTGCTATAGATTATTTTACTAAGTGGATAGAAGCTATTCCCACTAAGCAAGCCACTGATTTAGTTATAATCTCATTTATAGAAAGTAATATTTTGTCAAGATTTAGATGTCCACATAGGATTATTACTGACAATGGAGCTGCATTCAAATCCAATAAAATGATTTTTTTCTATCATAAATACCATATTACCTTAGGTCATTCCACTACTTATTACCCCCAAGGTAATGGTTTAGCCTAGTCATCAAATAAAAGCTTAATCAATATCATCAAAAAATTACTTCAAGAAAATAAGAAGGCCTGGAACAAAAATCTAGTCTATGTCTTATGGGCTGCTAGACTTACCACAAAGAAGTCTATTGGAACTTCACCTTATTAGATTGTTTATGGAATGGATGCAGTTTTCCCCTCTTCCTTGGGTGTTCCAGTCATGAAGATTATTTAGGAATCACAGGTGGAAACAAATGATATTCAACGAAGAATTAATGAAACCATACATCTCCAACAAACAAGGGAAGAAGATTATGAAAGATCACAAGTTTTACATGATAAAATTTAAAAAAAATTGACAAAAGGATTAAAGAAGATGAATTTTTCATTGGAGATCAAGTTTTGAGATGGGATTCACGAAGAGAGGACAAAGGTAAACATGGAAAGTTTGAATTTCTATAGCAAGGACCTTATGTGATATATGGTTATAGAGGTAACAATTCTTTTTTCATCAAAAATTTGAATGGAACTGAACTACAAGAAGGACCAGTGAATGGTAGGATGTTGAAACACTATTATTCTTCTGAGTCAATCACCAATTATATTCATTTAATTTATCATTGTAAATATTCATTGCAAGTGTGTAGATTGGATTTGAGATTTTCTCTACAAATTTGAAGCTCGAAGAGAAGCCCTTAGCTTTGGGCAACATGTTATCACAGTATGAATTATGCAAAATGGAAGGCAAAATTACAGGATTACCAAGAATACAAAGTTGAATATACTGTTCTTTGTAGTTTCAATATTCCACTAAAGATTCTAGTCCCCAAGTAGCTAATGTTAGTAACCTATAAATATAGGATTCATAATTTTGACTTAATTGATGATAGTTTTGTAAATATGTACATACTTTGCTTTCTGCAAGTTGTATTCCCATATTTTGTAAAAAATAAAAAAATAAAAAAATAAAAAAGAGGGTAAAAAGTCCTAAAAGAAAGATCAAAGGACTTAGAAAAAATAATATATCTCAAAAGAAAAAAGATGAATAAAACATGAAAGTGTGCAAGTCTAAATGCCACTACTTTACTTTTTGCAGTTGATTATAGCAGAATGTCAATAAATGCCATAATCTATGATGAGTTGAACAATTTAATCTTGACTTGTCATCTTTCAATTTCAAATGTTGTAAATAGTGAATAAAGAATTGTCATACAGTTTAATCATGACAATTCAGTAGTTAGGTAGAGAATAAAAGAATCCAACAGTTTAATCTCGATTCTTGGATGAAATAAGTATAGAATTAGATAGTTTACTGCTTTCAAAAGAATAAAAGGTTGTAAGGTTGCTAGTTCAAATGCACCTGATTAAAATAGAAGGAAAAAATGTTAGAAGATATGACTGGGTAGGTAGAAGAAGGTGGAAAACATCATTGTAAATATTTTTCACCGGGCTATAAATAACTAATTTCCCCTCCCCATAGCAATTTAATATTCTAGACTATCAGTCAAAGAGGCTCAAGGCATTTCCTCGACTTATGTTGGGACCAGACCCAAGGCTCAAAGACTGATTAGTTGAAAATGTTAAGTTTTTATATTAATCCCAGAAATTTTCATCATTTACTCCTTCATGCACTCATCACCATTTAACTTCATAAGTGGGAAACTCTTTTCTTACTTAAATGTTACATAAATATCCGTTTGATTATCTTCATCCATTTTACAAAGCATAAAACCCTCAAAAAACATGATATACTAAGTAAAAGTGAATGAGTTATGAAAATAAAACTTTACTCTAATTTTCACTTTTCTTAATTTTATTTATGAATTTTTGAGTATTCATTGCCCCTTTTCATATTAACACTTAACATATTTTATTAACTCCATATCAAATATCGTAGTCCTATTAATATAAATTTTTATTTATTTATTTAATATCCCAAAAACCCCTATATTATATGCTTTTTATATCAAAGATATTACTCACATGTTGAAAAAACATCCCGAATTATCCCTTTGATATAAAAATACCCATAAAACTATATTAGATAATTAAATTTGCAAAAAAAAAAAACGTTTTTCATACTCTGTATTAAAAATAGCGCAGAAAAAAAATACTTATCCTCGTTCACACATTAATTTTAACCAAGGTTAAAGCTTTAACCTTACCCCTTTCCCCGGTATATATTCCCTTACCACAGATTAAACCTTGGGTAAATCATTTATAACCCGCCCCATTCACTTCACTTTATGTATCAACTCATTTTATACATAAATTTCACCAAATAACTGTGCGCCCTCGCATTCATTCCCATCCCTCCGATCATCCTCATCTCATAAATCCGACGATCCACGCTCAACACGATCATTTGGCCTCATGCCTCATCCTTCCTCGTCGTGATTAAATCATAACCACCCAATCACCAATGCTCGCCTTGATCCTACGGTCCAAATCTAATGCGATAAACCATTCCCTTGCCCCACCACTCCTCATCGCATTAAAACTCAACCGTTGATCATCCCTATCGAATCAACCATTGACATTAAACCTCGGTCCCACCTTTCCTTGCCCCGCAGCTTCCCGATGCATCCTCAACCGTTCGCATCGTGCAATAAAATGCAATGGCGCATATTCAATATCACATAACAAAAGTGATCAGGCAAAGTTATGAAAAATAATGCGATAAAAGTTGTTTCACGAAACCACCATATGCTACGTGTCGCAATTCTACTGGATCGCATTCCAAAAGGGAAAAACTGCTTACCGCTCAGGAGCAATGTGATAACCACTAATGGTTTCGCCTTCAATGCAAAAACCACTCCCGCCATTTGAGTTTGACCTGTAATTAATACCCACCGTATCAATAAAACCTAAGGTTTAAAACTTAGTTTTGCATTGTTTCCATATCATTTGCGCCTTCGTCCTTTAGAAAACTACTCATAGACACCATTGCTAAGCCTATGCTGACCAATTTTCCCACCTGAAGCCGATTTTCCCTCTGAAATTCACCTCCGAAGACCCTCTACGCCTTATACCAAATAGCGGCGACCAGTTTGAAGACTGGTACAACTTGAAAACCTCCTCGACTGCCATCATACCTTCAAAAGGTATTTCTCTGAATTTCAAACCCACATTTCATGAATTTAAATGAAAATTGAAATCAGTCACAGTGAGAAATTAAACTACCTAATCTAAAAGTGCCCAGACCTTGAAGAAACAGGGGGAACTCTGTCAAAATTTTCCCAGAATTTGTCATCTTCTCCAAATCTAGTTTTTCAGTATTTTTGACCATCTAAAGGCAATTTTCATGGTTGAAATCTATTTGAATTACAGAAAAAGCCATTAAAATCTCTTTTCCAGTGCTCTGCACATTGAAAATCTGCGTCTTCATCCTAAAACCCTCGCCCAGATTCTGAATTTTTCCAAAAGCAGCGTAATTGGCCTTCCATTTCCCAAAAGAAACTAAGCAAATAGTTTGATCTTGCTCAGTTTTATTCAAAATGACAAAAAAGCAGGTCACTCCTAGGACTGGAGGTCCCAAATCTTAGAAGCCTGCCTCCCGCAAGCTTCCAAACCCTAAACCTTCAAAAATAAATAAACCTACTCTTGCCCTAACAGCAGATTCCACTGAAGTAGTTAGACCTTTACAACCACCTGTCACCTCTGAAGAGAGCAGTCCCTTGATTGATTTAGACTATAGAATCGCTGATGCTACCTTAGAGTTCGATCTACTTGAAGTACATAGCTGGTGTCATGAGAAATTTGTGAAGAAAGTGGAAAATGATATACCTGTATGGGACTCAAACTTGCCTAAATATGTGGTTCCCATCACCCATAAAGCTCAAGATTTCATTAGGTTATGTCAATTACACTATATCCATGACCAGAGATGTATGGTAAACAAAGATAGAGAGTTCATGTTTTATATCACTGCTGAAGCCATCAATGATATGCTCCAACTGAGCCATGATCCACGAGTAGTATCATTGTCCATTGAAGATTTAACTCAAATGTATTTAGACTTGGATTTCCCTAGGAAGTTTATGATCCTTTAGAACTTCAAGCCTACTCATGTTAACCTTCCTATGGTAAATCCACCTTATGACACTTTTGATTTCCCTGAGAGCTTTAGACAAATCATTTCCATGCTTTCATTCATTCTCGGTTATGCTAATGATGAATTTACAGATGCCTCCATTCTAGGTTTCCTCTCTACCTTGTCTCCAGGACAACATCCAGAACTAGTCTTCAACTTTGCCAAACTCATCGCTGATAATATGCATTATCAGTTGACTAAATTCCCTGAGGAAGGATTATTCGGATATTCATCTTATCTGTTACATCTCTTCCTATTTTTTCAGGAGAAAATTTCCCTATTGCATTGCAGAAGATGGATGTGGAAGGTAAACCTCTTTCAATGATATTCTGGACTTCTCTACTCAGAAAAAACAACAGTGAATACGGCTATAAAGACTTCAATGATTTGTTTATTAAACTTGCCATGAATTTGTTGAACAAAGTAGAGTCACCAAGGATTAATGAAGACATCAAGAGAATTTTACAGTTGTCTGAAAACTGTAAGGTAAGAGACTGGTATTTGTACAAAAATCACACAGAAATCAGAGTATATGGTGCACTCCTGGCTCCTTACAAATTACCCAAGTTTCTAACTACCAGAATTTTTGCTTTGGAGTACTTGAGACAGATCTTGAATGCAGATGCAGTGAATTTCATAGCTTCATCAAAGAAAGCACAATTCAAGCTAAAAAATCAAATTGGCCCCTTCATAGTCAATAGCATAGATGCTTTGAAAGAGACAGTGAACAAATTATCAACATTTAAGTTCCAAGAAAACTTTCACTGGAACTATGACCCTCAAGGTGTTTTAAGGAACCTCAGGGTCAAGTGTAAGTTAACTCCATTCCTACATGACTCAAAGTCACAAATTGAAAAGTATGCTAATCAGATTGAATGGGTTGCAAACACATTGATTGATGATATTCAGGGAATGCAAATAGATAACATGCAGGGAAAACATATGGATAGTACACAGGTGATTACAGTTGGAAAACAAGCAGAAGTGTCCAATAAAAGACCCAGAGAAGAAGAAAGCTATTCTGCAGAGACCATTATAGAAAATAAATTCAAGATTATTCATAGCAAGAAGGCCAGAATGACTACTATAGAAGAAGAAGGGGTCATAGATATAGATGACGATAATGGTCAACAAACATATGATGAAGCCACATTAATTGTCAATGAGACACTTAAAGAAATTCACAAAGAGCAGGTACTAACACAGGGAAAAGGCAAAAAAATGGTTGAAACACAGGTAAATACAGAAGCTCCCTCCTCTTCTAGAGCAGCAGAAGAGATGGATACTGAAATCCAGAAAAAGTTCAAGCACTTCAGAGAAAAAAATGAGGAAATTAAGAATGAGGTTTATTCTAAAATCCTTAAAGAAAAACCAGAAGACAAAGACAGACTTGTGACAACTTTTGATTATTCAACAAACAAAATGATTATGTCTTTTCTTCAGCCAATGGTTACAGACCCAAAGTCAGCGGCAGATTACAGGAAAACAGAGTTTGAAGTAGATGCATATACCATATATGAACTTGATCAAATAGAGTTTCATAGAAGTGCTTCAGAAAGGCTGTATTCAAAGGTAGTTAACAAAACCATATGTGCTACCATGCTTCAAAAGACTGTATCTAATTTACAAACTCAAATGAAATTAGATAAAAAAACTCTACATGCTAAGGATTTGAGGATCAAGTCCTTATAAGATTTGGTGATAGAAACTGGAGTGGATCCCTCCAATAATAAAGTTGCTAAAAAACTCATAAGGCAAAAGAATGAAGATATTGCTGCCTTGAGAAATCAATTTAAACTTCCACAGAGTGAGCACCCACAGGCTAAAGAAATTCTTCAGGAGAAAACAGAAAAGGATGAAACTATGCAGCTAGTTTTAAAGATGACAGCTCAGATCAAAGAAATGAAAAATCAGATAGAAACTCTAATGAAGGAAAATGAAACATTGAAAAAAGCATAGGAAACCTCCATTTCTACAGTCATCCCAATGGTGACCACTGCTATCCCTTCCACATTGGCAGAACATTTAGCACCAGAAGGAGTATTGACAACTGCAGTGTCAATTCCATCTAAAGATATTTCTTCCACTTCATCATCTACATCACAAGTAAATCAAACAGGTGAAACAAATTACATAGTAAAGGCCATGGAAGATATGTCCCTAAAGAATAATGAGATAATCAACTTGAAAATCACCATTCAAACTCTTGAAATATCAAACAGAAATACATTGATTACTTCCAAGGGACATGAAAAAAGAGCAAACAGATTTCAAGAGCAGGTAAATATTTTGCAGCAACAGGTCAATCTCAGTGAACATGTATCATACATCAAGAAATATCTTTAGAACAATATAATTCAAAGCATACATTTGCAAATCAATCCAAATCATTTATGAGCACAGAGATCTACTCAAGGCAGCCCAAGTAGAAATTCAGAAAACCAAAGAAGAGTTGGCTGACAAACCTTCTCAAGCTTTGAAACTTATTACATTTTTAAACAACAAAAACAGAGAGGAGCTTGAAGGGCTGAAAATTCAGGATACCACTGAAAGCATACTACAAATCAAGAAAATCCTAAACAAAAGGAATATAATGAGCAATTTGGAGGAAAGATGTAAAGACATGAACTTGTCAATCACAAGGTTTTTGGCCAAATACACAATACTAACACAAGCATGCCTTCTAGACATTCATGTATTGAATGAAAAGTTAATGGTTCAGACAGAGTATGACAAGAAAATAAGAGCATATGCCAAAGAACAGGTAAAAAAGCCTTTGCCACAAGGTTCCCCAACCGGCAAAGTTATTTTGGAGTATTTTGAGAGCTTTTTTTTCTACAAAATGAGATTAAACACATTTTCATTTTCAAGCCCAACTTTTCAAAGTACACTGACACTGATGAGAGCTACAGGAAATTGAAGAACATGAAAATTCCCAGTGCAGAACAATGGTAGGAATTCATTGATTTGATATAAAGGTTTGCAAACAGGAGCAGAAAATTACATGAAAAGCAAAACATTACTGTTACCTAAAGGTAAAAATCAGATTGAAAGTGTATCAGGTAAAAGATTAGAGTCAAAGAGTATCAGTCAAAACAATTTTTACTACGGATTATTCCTCATTTTACAACAGTCAAGCAGTAAGAAATCATCGTAAAGAGTATCAGAGTATAAAGTACAGGATGAAGAGTGTATTACAAGTTACCTTCCAAAGATATTTTTCCAAGTGCCAGCAAGCATTTCCAACAACTATAACAAAGCAATAAGTTAAGACAATTAGTCCTATTTTTTATTGAAAAGAGGATAGCTTGCCAGTTTGTTTTGCAGCTGTCCCTCTTTCTATGTAATAATCTTTATTTTTGCCTAGAGATATTTTCATATCTCTTAGATATTTTGTAAACAATCGATTTGTATAAATACTTCTCTTTTTGAAGTATTAAGGGTGGAATAAAATTTGTCAAAACTACTATAGACATTTTTGTTGAATACATTGGAGTTTGTGTGAGTTGATTTGTAAAGCAGCAGACTGGAACTAAGTCAAACAAACATCATAACTTAGGATTCTTGTGCTGATCAGATAAGTCAAGTATTTTCCTGTTTTCACTGTTCATATTTCTAAGTTCCATACATACATTTACATGTTTTCTGTCTTAAATGATTGACTAGGAAAGTTTAAACAGGATTAGTGTTAAAAGATCCTTGTTTTTTACTAGTTTTTTATTGATATGTTTTCCGCTGATAACCGGACTTAAGAATTCTTAAATGCTATTAGTCCTTGTTTGACCCCTTTTTTTCATCTTCATTTCTATAACTTAAGGATCCTTCATTGCCATTTTTGTTTAGATCTTGCCATTTCATCAAAAAGCTTATTCCAAACCCTTTGAAGGTCATCTACCCTGCCCTTAGTACATTTTCTCTTTTGACCTTATTTCCTAGCTCTGCTTGCCAAGAAGTTGACTCCATAGCCCAATGGTCTGGTAGATCCCTTTATGGTTTACCTTGAAGTACCTCTTATTCCCACCAAACATTCAAACCAAAACAATTGTCCAATCATACCTAGCCTAAAATCTTATAACAAAATCAAGCTAAATTTTGAGGAGATATCCCTCTCCGGAATTTCGGAAGGCTAGATCTTGAATTTCAAAAGACGTTCTTGGTTACCCCTGGTTTTCTTCAACTATAAATCCTCATCCGACAACCTGAGAATTACTAGGGTGATAACAAGCCCTTCTCATAATATCATGTTAACTTATTTTCCTTCTCTCTTTGTGCATTAGTATATACACAGTTTTAAAAACGTTAGTTGACCCATAAGGTCCCAGCGTACAAACGCTGCTCTGATACCACTTGTAACATACATCATTAAACCCATAAAAAAAATTCAAAATAGTTACTAATCCTATGCATCTATGCACAAATATCCTTTAAGCTATTAATTATACTGCACACTTAACTTTGGATTATATATATATATATATATATATATATATATATATATATATATATATATATATATATATATATATATATATATATATATATAATAGCGTTTTAGTGTGCGTTTATATATATATATATATATATATATATATATATATATATATATATATATATATATATATAATCAAACTCCTTACCATTCTATTAACACGACCATATCATATGTATATAAATATCAATTTCATATTAACAAGGCCATGTCATATATATATATATATAATTTTTACTTTCGAAATACATTATATCAGCAAGACTATATATATGAGTATAAAACCATAGTCTAAGGTTAAGATCAGCATTATGAACATTTCGTCATACGAGGTGTCAACTGACAGCTTTACTGTCGCTTTAATGTCCCACTGTACTTATGTTTAATGTGATCTCAATTCTGTTTTGGCGATTAGATTTTTAATCCAGCATGGTACACACTGATATGAATATTATCTTATTTTAATTCATCAATTAGTCTGCCTATGTGTTGTTTATTACTCATAGTGACATTTGGAAAACTCTCCACCATAGATCTGTACCTCTTGTAATCCAACGGTGGTAGAAATTTAGGGTTTCAGGGGTAATGACCTTACTGCCCTAACCGTTTCTGGAGTCTTTCGGCATTCTGCCCACAAGAAGAGGCTCTGCCTCTACGTTCAACTTCTCTTTCAACTCCCTACTCTGTTACAGATTTCACAGGAAGAGACCGATATTTTGCAAGAACTACTCCAGGTATAAGTCTTATAGATACTGTCTGGTTTATATTGGATTTAATTTCATGGTTTTGAAGTTTTGTTACCAAAAATTTTAATGCAGGAGTGCTCGGCTCATGATTCTCTATTGTCACTAGAATTTCCATTCCTAATTTCATGTCTTTGCGTTTGACTTCGGTGTGACCTTGTCTAGGGTCTCTCCACATTTACGGGTCCTCCATGCTTCAAATGAAACCCTCCTTCAGGCATAGCTTTTGTAATGATGAACAGTAAGAACACTATCAATTTTCATTGATTTCACTGAGGGTTTTGTTTTTCTTGGCTCATTCCTCACGTTTGGTTTTATTCTAATCAGAAGAGTCTTCACACCACTCTTGCAGGTTGTTGTGCCCGATTCTTGGCAATCATTGTTAAGGTGAGTCGATGATGAGTTCCAGGTTTTCTTAATGGTTTTATTCCTTTCAAAACATTAGGTTAAGAATGGTATTTAACCTTTCATTTAGTGCATGCAAGTAAGCTTCTAGGGTTGATGCAAGTCGGCCATAATCTTTGAGGATACTCAGTTGTAAATCCCACTAACATTGCTTCGTCGGCTCTGCCAGGTACTAACTCTGCAGTAGGAAACTCTTCGTTTCTGAGTTACTCCACTTGTCGAATATTTGTGTCTTTGTTACAAAGTTTACTCTGGCTTATTTTGTATTTCCAAATGTTATTCCTACAGTATAGACATGTGCCCACAAATGGATTCCTTCAGTCCATTATTTGTGACAATACTTTAAGTCATGTACTGCGACAATTTACTCATTGTTCAATAATAGTTTCATTCTAAGCATTCGAATTCTGAAACTATGTTTTACCATTTAAGAATTATGTCTTGAGTTTCGTTGCTTGAAACATACTTGTCGCAACTATAGTTGTCTTCTCTGCACAGTATTTTTCCCAAAATTTCAAGACTGTTATATGTTGTAGTTTCCTTTCAACCAACTTTGCAATTATTAGGCTTATAGTTGTAATTTTATGATTGGGTACTCATTGTATCAATTATATTTTTAAGAATATATACAAAAATAGTATTTCTATGTTGTTTTTCTATGTGCATATGCCTCGGCACCAGTAATCATAGATTATGTGGTTATTTTCCTATTCATATAGTGCCTATGTTAATTTCAACAATATTTTTCTATTTGGTCGCGATAGAAAAAGTACCTTTGTACTTTTCGTTTTCCTTTTTATAATGAGATATATAGCGTTTTACATGCTTCTTTCATTCAATTTTTTAAATATGTTCTTTTGTATAAATAATTTTTTCCACATAGTGACTACTAATCATATTGAAGGACATCTCCACTCCAATAAAATTCTGTTATCTAAGTTGATTATACTTAGAATAAATTCATTTTACTCTAGTTATCTACAGAACATTTTTTTAAGTTCAAAGGTTCTATTTCCTACTTTCATTCTCCCATGGCCTTAATATGAGAATGGCCAGACCATTCTGTCTGTGTAAATATATTAAATAGAGGAAACGACCAACTCAAAACTCTCTTTCCGAGGGTTTAGAGTTAACGGTTTTCTGTCTATCTTTTATCGGAAATAAAATTTGGCAGTTGTCTTTTGTTGACGAAAGCATTCATAGCAAACTAATTTTCTTTAGTTTCCATACTTAAGCTATTTATTCCATACATAATCATTATTATCCTTGGTAGAACAACTTATCTCGTTCTTGTTCATGGACTGATGTTGTTCCTCCCTACCTCGAGAGAGGAAATCATGTCCTGTCTCTCCTCTGTGCTCCAATACTAAGCTGTGTGAGTTGACAGAATTATTGGAAGAGACCTTGGGACAATCCGGTCTGGTCCTCTATTCCAAACAATCTTCAAAAATCAAAGCATTCCACTGGTTACACCAGCTCAGGAATTATTCTCTACAATTATATTCTCTCAATTACCGAACATAACCCCCAAACCTCACCAGGATTAAGCCTTTATCCTCAATGGTTAGGTAACTATTTCAACTGATTCTCTTCAACTAACTCTCAGTTCTTGAATTACTTTTTTACCATCAGTCTTGTTATTCTTTTATGGAAATTACTTCCATAATTAATTTAATCAAGATTGATTTCTGCTCATAATATATATATTGTTAAAAAAAAACAAATAATGTCTTAACGTCTTAACAACATATCATAATCATCATTTAGCACTTAAGCCAGTTGTTACAACGATGGTCAGTGAAAACACAGGCTTATGCAAGTAGTTATGCTTCATGACATAAGGCCCTTGAGTTAATACATGTTTAAGTGGCATCTTAATATGTTCTATGTTTTATATGGACGTATCTAAAGACAATAAATTTAAATAGTTAAATTACATTCTAGGTATTAAAATATTATAATCACATTTTAATATATTATAATATTTATATTATTATAATATTAAGAATAATTAAATAGTTTATAATTTATTATATTACAATATAGATATTATTAGATAATATTATTAAAATAAGTATAATATTAAAAAATAAAAATAATTAATTATTATTTATTTTAAAATTGAATTTATTTTTTTAAATAAATTAATTAATTATAAATGAACATGATAATATTTTGAATAAAAAAATTCATTTTTTTTTTCATTGTAAATAAATAAATATAAAAAATGTAATTAACATAATTATTTTCTATTAAATTTTAAAATAATGAAGTAGTGGCACATTTGTTTTTGTATTCTTTAAACCAACAACTATAGGAGAAGCTTTAAGGTGTCATTGTTTTCATAAATAAGTTTTATATTTTTAGGTGTTTAGAAATATAAAGTCAAAATGTAGTCTATAGTATATTCATATAAAATTATTTAAAATATAATTATCATTTTAAGTGTCAATTTAAAATGGTTTATACTTGAAGTTTTTTATGTTGTTATAATGTTGTTTACGGGTTTTTTGAATTTTTTTAGTAAAATTCTGTAATCAAGTTTAAGAGTTGACTATCCATAAAATCAAGGTAAGGGAAATGTTATAACTTTTTAGGTACTTTTATTCCATATATATATATAGTATTATTATTTTTCTAATATAAATTTGTAATTAAAATAAATATTCTATATAATATAAATATATTAAAGTATTATTTTTTTATAATTAAACTTTCTATTAATAAATTGGGACGAGAATAAATAGTTTGTATATAAATACATATGTTATTAACATATTATAACAATGCAAAGTTAATGTATTTGTTTGCCCATTTCCTTTTCCTTATAAAGGAAATTGTTCGTTTAAAAATTGCAGCAATATACCATATTTTAATTGATATAAATATGTTGAAGAGTCGGATAAACTTGTAAGAGTGAATACGTTATAAGATAAGATAAAATAGTACATAAACTTGTAGGAGTGAATATGTTATAAGATAATATAAAATAATACATTGCCACATAAACATTACATGAGAGATTTAATCTTTAATTTTAAAAAAATTAACAAATTCAAATTCAAATTGAAATCTTTTAATCGTGCAACAACAAAATCTTAGTTTTTTAACTAAACTAAAATATAATGAGTTAAAATCATTAAATTAAAGTGAAGCCAAAAAACCACAAAAATAAATAGAAAAATGAACCAAAAATTGTTTTACTTACACAATTTACTAGAAAAAGATACACACTTTACTACATAACTTCTGAAAAGGATTTGCCAATTCATGGTTGTTAAAAATGTTATAATAAGGAATAACCACTTTATGGTTGTTAATATTTTCATAAATATTAGTCTAAGGAGGCGAGGCCGAGGCCTTTTCCTAGAAAATAATAGAAAATCTAATAAAATTTTAATAAATCTAGTGGATTTTTTTGTAAATCTGGGTTACAATTGTTAAGCTTCATAATTTTGGGTTCTTTAGGAGTTACCTAGGGGTTATTGATGGTGTTGAATACATTTACATCATCAAATAAATGATTCAACCACTGCCACCATTTTATTTCTTGAAAAAAAATCGTCGGATTCCGACGAGAAATTTGTTGTTCGAGTGAAATTCTCACCTCGTTAGACAATGCCTTTTCATAATGACTAACCAATTCATGGTTGTTAAGACGGCTTCATAGGAACTACCCATTTCATGGTTGTTACAAACATATTCATAAATAATAGCCACTTTATGGTCATTAATAAGTCTTCATGGGAACTAACCATCTCATTGTGTCGAGAGGCACTCCACAACCCAATATAGGGGTGATGTGTAAACACAATGTAATGTAATGTATGTCAATATTTTTTAAATGTCGAGAAAAAAAATATAAGGCTTCATATGTTTTAATTAATATTCAAATTAAAACATATATAAATGTAAAATACAATATGTAAAATGTAAGGCACCGAACTATCAATTTAATTAGAAGAAATTGGTCTATCGATAATTTAAAGTTATTATATTATTGTTTCTTTAACAAGTTATCTATTTATATATTATTATTGGTATAATAATCAATAGTAGTGATTATTATTATTCAAATATATTATAATAATAATCATCTCCATGTTAGAGAGAGAGAGAGAGAGAGAGAGAGAGAGAGAGAGAGAGAGAGAGAGAGAGAGAGAGAGATGTAATTGGAGGGAGAGAGAGGCACAGAAAAACAAAGACATACAGAGGTAGAGGTGGAGTGAGAGAGGGAGTGACAAGGGAAAGTTGGAGAGAGAATTAGGGAGTAAGGAGAAGAGGAGGGAAGAGAGAGAATGAAGTAAAGGAGAGAGAGAGAGGGAGAGAATAGGAAGAGAGAGAGAGAGGGAGGGGGGGCGGATATAGAGGGATGTGGGAGAGAAAGGGAGAGAAAATAAGGAAGAGAGTGAGAAGGAGAGAGGGAGGGAGAGAGAATAAGGAAGAGAGAGAGAAGGAGAGAGGGAGGGAGAGAGAAGAAGGAAGAGAGAGAGACGGAGAGAGGGAGGGAGTGAAGGATGGAGTTGGATAGAGAGAGAGAGAGAGAGAGAGTTACATAGGGAGAGAGAGATATGGAGAGATATTGTGTATATTTAAGGGGTAACATAGAGATATACACAAGGAGAGATGGAGGGAGATATGGATGTAAATGGATGGTGATATATATGAAAGAATATAGAGACATAGAGGAGGGAGGAGAGATAGATAGATATATATATATATATATAGAGAGAGAGAGAGAGAGAGCGTGTGTGTTTGGGGGGGTGAGATAGAGAGAGACAAAGGAGAGATGGAGGGAGATATAGATATAGATGGCACAGAGAGAGAGAGACACACACAGAGAAATATGGAGGGAGGAGAGAGGGGGAATGAGAAAGGGACACATGGAGACAAATACAAATATTATATAGTATTTTATAATATTGAAGATTATTAACCATAGAGGAAGTAGAAGTAAGGATTTTACAAAAGGTAAAATAAATTGGATTTAGAAAGCCATGAATATTTTGGGTTTTCATTGAAATAAATGCATTGGTTTCAGCATAGATGTTTATTCATAATCCTATTTGTTTGATTGCACTAAATGCATCGATTTCAGTGTAGTTGTTGATTTCTAACCCTATTTAGTTTCTTGCACTAGATGCGTTTATTTTAGTGTAGATTGCTGATTTCTAATACTATTTCATTTCTTACACTAGATGCATTGATTTCAGTGTAGATGTTGATTTCTAATTCTACTTGATTGCATGCATTAAATCCATTGATTTTAATGTAGATGTTGATTTCTAATCCTATTTGATTGCTTGCACTAGATGCATTGATTTCAGTATAGATGTTTATTTCCGATTTAATGTAACTAGATGTATGATGTACATTAATGTCAAAGTAATTAGATTATAGTGTGAATTGACTTTAGTGGAAGCACAAAAAAATTATTGATGATGTGCATTGATTTATGTGTTACAGTAATTCAACCATAAATAAAATACTTAAATTTTCATCTTAAATAAAATGTCCGCTTATTTGAAATGTTTGCTTCTTGAAACTGTGAAATATTTGTAATTTACTACATTCTTACTATTCCCATTTTCCGTCATTCAACATTGTTAGTCACTTTGCATTCAAACGAGGTAATAGGAAACAAATACCATTGAAACTTGGAGTTTAACACTCCATAAGTCACAATGATTGACTTTGGATAAAGCTACTATTATTATTAGAGAGAAAGAGAGACATGGTATAATGTTTACTACAATAACTCGAGTTAAGGATTTGAATGGTCAATTATTTCAACTGCCCTTTTCATATGCTTGATATGAAAATATGGAAAAACTAACTCAGATGACAATAAAAAAATATAAGAAAATAAATTGATATCACAGTGAATATTATTTATCATTGATGATATTCTTATTATTCACATTTTATATCATTCAACACAATTAAATTGTCATTTTTCATTTAAATTTTTTATTTCATCATTTTTCATCATTCAAGTTATTAATAACATTTATCATCCCAAGAAACTGAGGTAACTATAGAGATTTAAAATTGAAATGACTGATTAAACTTAGACATATTTAACATATTTCAAACGATCAATAAAATTAGATGTTCAAAAAAATTTGTGTGACCACACATGACTAAAACCAACCTAGATCCATCTTAACCCCATATTTATTAAGAACAGTGAGGGATCAAATCTCTCGAGGTGCAAAAATTTCCTCAAGTTTTGCATTCAAAAAATATGGTTTCACCTCGAGAGAATAGATCTCTCTCATCACTTGGTAGATCCAAGGTTAAGATGGATCTAGGTTAGTAATTGTTACAAAGTCTCGAGAAGGACTAGTCACTTAATAACCCTTGTTTATAAAATAATAAAATATTGTTGGACATGAAGCCTGATTATCATGTTGATTTCTAATTCTATTTGATTGCATGCATTTTAGTGTATATGTTGATTTCTAATCCTATTTGATTTCTTTCACTAGATTCATTGATTTAGTATAGATGTTTATTTCCAATTTAATGTATCTAGATGTATGATGTACATTAATTTAAAATTAATTATATTATAGTGTCAATTGACTTTAGTGGAAGCCCACAAAAATAATTTATGATGTGCATTGATTTATGTGTTACAATAATTCAACCATAAATAAAATACTTAAATTTTCATCTTAAATCAAATGTTCGTTTACCTGAAATTTTTTCTTCTTGAAACGATGAACTATTTGTAATTGACTACATTCTTACAATTCTCATTTTCCATCATTCAAAATTGTTAGTCACTTTGCATTCAAACGAGGTAATAGGAAACAGATACCATTGAAACTTGGAGTTTAACACACCATAAGTCACAATGATTGACTTCGGAGAAAGCTACTATTATTATTAGAGAGAAAGAGAGATAAGGTATGTTGTTTACTACAATAACTTGAGTTAAGGATTTGAATGGTCAATTGTTTCAACCATCCTTTTCATATGATTGATATGAAAAATATGGAAAAACTAACTGGGATGACAATAAAAACAATAGAAGAAAATAAATTGATATCACAATGAATACTATTTATAATTGATTATATTCTTAGTATTCGCAGTGTCTATCATTCAACACTATTACATTGTCATTTTTCATTCAATTTTTTTTTATTTCATTATTTTTCATCATTCAAGTTATTAACAACATCTATCATCCCAACAAACTGAGGTAAATGTGCAAATTTAAAATTGAAATGACTAGATTCAACAAATTTTGTGTGTCCGCACATGACTAAAACCAACCTAGATCTATCTTAACCCCATATCTATTAAGCACCGAGAGGGATCAAATCTCTCAATGTGCAAACTTTTCATCAAGTTTTGCATTAAAAAAATAGGTTTTCACCTTGAGAGAATTGATCTCTCTTATCAGTCGATAGATCCAGGGTTAAGATGGATCAAGGTTAGTAATTGTTAAAAAGTCTTCAGAAGGACTAGTCACTTGATAACCCTTTTTTATAAAAAAATAAAACATTTTTGGGTGTAGAGCCTCATTATCATATTGATTTAGAGGTATTTGTTTCAGCAATATGTATACCTCGGGAAGAATGCACACCCCTCCACGCGAAGGGGGGGAGGGCGATCCCAGTTGGGGGGTCTGGGGGCCAGTAGTGCCTTAGCGGGGGTTCGTGGCAGCGCCCCTGAAGCTAAAAATAGACGTAAAACTATGCTGTAAAATATTGGAATTTTATAGTAAATCTAGGCCGTTCAAGGTGGATGATCTCACTCTAGAAGTTATGCTTAATTTAAGGTTTTTTTCCCTAGAATGATACCCCTTGGTTCATATGAGGGAATAGTATTGGATGTGTCTGGTGTGTGTATTTTGAGTGAGAAAGAGAAAGGGAGATTGTGTAAGAGAGTAGAGGATATGACAACGAATCTACTGTAGGTTGTGTCTCTTCATTTTGTTGGATAATATAATGGAAGGACTGGTTGTTTCTCAATGGACATAGCCCAAGTTGGGTGAACCACATATATCTGTGTCTCTCTTGTTTTATATGTTTTCTGTGTTTGTATTTCTGCATATTTTTTTTGTTTTCCATTACTTTGTAATATATATTTTTCTAACAAATACACCTTATAAGAAAAATTTAAAGCATTAACTTAAAAACTTAATATTTTTTTTTTCTTTTGATTTGTATAAAATTATAATCAAGAAGAATAAAATTAACTTAATAATCAATTACAACATAATTAGATGTGAAATATAATGAAAATATGGAAATCAAGTTACAAAAATATTACATGATAAATTTCATAGTCAGAAGAAGGATGTTCAATGAACACAATGTTTTATGTGATAAATAATGAAAAAAAAACTAACATTAATTAAACAAAAAAAAAATATGAATAATTTAAACACAATAACAAAAAACCATTCAATTGTTCCATATAGAAAAAATTATACCACTTGTGATCATAAGTATAAATTAGTAGTAGTTGATGATAAAATTTATGAGAACGGTGATGTATGATGTGTTTGTGTGGAATCTCAAATAAGGGTTTCCTTTATGAAAATTTAACTAGATTGAATGGTATGGTTATATGTGAAAAAAAAATGATGAAAATTTTTCAAATTTATAACCATGTATTAAACAACTCGAAGATTGTAGATTTGAAGACTTCAAGTGGAATATTTTTTATGGAATGAATATTTACCATTATTGCTTTTATCAATCTATTGAGTCAAAATTAATTCAACAGTAACTCATAATTCTCATTGACCATGTTAACCATCATTAACTCTAATGGCCATGATTAAATATCTTCACTACTAATATTTTTTTCAATTACCTTCCAATTAATTAGCAAATAAAAGAAAAATTGTACATTTAATTGTTAGTTTGGTGTTCTTATGGAACTTGTGAACTTATATACAATATATATGCTAATACAAACTGTTAAGTGCTACTGAAGTTGTAGTATTGATTAATTATTACAAAGTTTGAAGTTAATGTTAGTTTTCAAGCTACTAAGCAAAGCAAGCCGCGCACTTGCAAGAATTGAAATATCACACTTCTAGAATTTGAATTTTTAGCTACATAACTCTTGCAGGAAAAGGAAATCACTCTTTCTAGAAGGTAAACACACTTAGAAAGAAATTTAATCACTCTTATTGATAAGTAAGCACACTAGAAAAAATTAAATCACTCTAGCTGGGAAGTAAACAAAATGACATAAAATTTAATTGGTGACTTGGTCAAGTTGTTTGTTCAATCCTTAATTTTGTAATAGGAATGAATGACATGCTGAAATGAATTGATTAGATAAGAAAATTGTAATATAGCAAACCAATTTTGATAAATTGAAACAAGAATGAAATTGTAGATTAAAAATATAAGTAAATTATTAAATCAATCAAGTTGAAACAATATTAAGAATTACAAACAAAGTAACTTATCAAAAAAACTCAATTGCAAATGAAATAGAAGCTACACTAGCTATAATATAAGCAATATCTGACTTAGGATGGGGGCCTACTTTTTTAGACGAGGCATTGATTAATTATGCAGTATAAAACCTATGTTATCAAAACATAACCCACATAGATAAACATAATTTAATCAAGAATTTGAAAACTTGTATTAACAATAATCATAATGCAATTACAATATTCTATTTTTCCCTGCTTTACTCAAGTAGAGTAGGGTATTTCCACATGATTCTTCAATCTCCTAAATTAATTGAGATAAAAACTACGAGAGTCTCAAATTATCACATTGTCTCCTTCCATTAGAAGAGAATTTTAAAAATATAGAATGGTGAGACAAATGTTGAATAATTTAGCCACAACAACATGTAGGAGGTTGGGTCAAAACATGTATGATGAAATCCTCCATACTGGACTAGGCTAACCATGTTTAGTGTTTCCTTCATTAGGTAGCAAGTGCTCAATCCTTTCACTGAGTAGCCAATCAAGACAATCATGCATTTTGTGGTTGATTTATGTTGTAGGATTCCCGTGTTGTTATAGTTGTTCGTGAAGTTGCAACATGATGGATACAGAGTTGTAATAGTGCCATTAATGGTTGTTATGCCAAGGGTGTTGCAAAAACAAAATGTTGGAGGTGTTTCAAAAGTGTTAAGGTGTTGTAGCGACATGAGGTTGTGGCAACAACAATGTGTTGGAGGTGTCGCAACAACATGAGCTCGAAGTGTTGCAACAATGTGAGTTGAAGGTGGTGTTATAACCAAACTCCTCCAAGTAATCATTTAATGACTGCTTCAGAAGTAATTGTATGAGTTTGTTTGGAGTATTTCTCATGATTTCTCATTTTTTTTTTTGGTAATTTAGGCTATTCTATTAATTCAAAAAAAAAAAATGTTACATATGCTGCAGGTGGGGATGGCAAGTTGTGCTTAGCCAATCCCAACCTAATTAGTTACTCGGCTTCGGGGCTGCCTTAGAGGATGAAATCAGCCCGTAAAAAACTTAAGACATAAAATTACAATATGTGCAATAGCGCTGATGTATCTAAGTAGCAAAAAATATACAGAAGAAAAAAAACATTGTTTGTGGCATTCTTGAAAAAAACATGGAAGAGTTGTGCAGCTATGTAGGCCTTAATCTTCATCTTCATCATCGTTGTTTGGGACCTCCTTCTCAATGGGGCAAGCCAGTGCCTACGCAGCCGCTTCCTTCGATTCTACCACTGAGCGCCTGGGATTATGGACCAGTGTGCACAGGATGGGGGACTCCGGATCTACTCTGTCAGGGACACGCGTCCAGTTGCCATCGAAATCCATCACCCAAACATCTGTTTCATCATCTTCCTTCTCCTAAACCGATAGTGGGTCAGTCTTGTGGAGTTGGGGGTGTGTTTGGTGCACTATGGTGGACTTCTGCAGGCCGTTCCTACTCCTCTGCCCAGGTGTTGCTTCCTCCTGCCCAGAGTCAGGGCTCTAATCCACAAAAATTCCAGAGGAGGAGCCTTCCATCAAATCCAGACGATTATGCTTGCCGCGATGATAACGGCCAAGGAGAACCCCTCTCTGACCACCATGAATGGTTCTCTGGCGTAATCTGGGGGCCATGGCATAATGAGGAAGAGGGGGGATATCAAGGGATGGATAACTAGTAGGGGAAAAACAACGGTAGAGATAGGGGGTCAGAAAGGCTGGGGAAGAGGTGCGCAGATTAGGGGGTCACAACCCAGAGCGGATTGTGTGGCACAACGCTGGGAGTAGGGTTGCGCAGCCTTCTGAAATTAGGGAATTGCCATAGTAGAGTTAAAAAAAACAAATGGAAAAGGGAAAATACAGTGGGTTACTTAGGGTTGAGAGCACATCCTTTTAAAGGGGCTTGGACACATGCAAGGAGGATGTCAATGAGTATGCCTCGCACGCAGCTGCGTGCCATGATCAATCGCTTGAGCAAGCTCGAGGAAAGGGGGATGGATAATATATGGATCAATCATGATAATAATTTATCGTGATAGTTATAGAAGGGTATGCTGGACAGGGTGACGCAGTGTCCAACGCCTCATCATCACCTTGTTCTATTAATCTCGTATGGATGGCTAACGGTTTGAGTATTCGCAGTAGTTGAGGCTCTGCACAGAGGATCTCCGTCCGTCGGGAAGTGTGAGAAATTAGTGTCATTCATGTCAGTTATGTCACCAAAATCTGGGGTTCTCATGATTTCTCGTTAGTTAACATAAAAAAGAATATTCTTTCCTTAATACACAATAATTAACATTAAATCATACATAATCAAATAAATAATATACCTTAGTAAAAAATTCATTACTGTGAGAAAAATGATTGATGGGATGTCATGAAGATGGGAAAAAGGGTTATCAAAAGGTTGTGAATAGGTGTAGAAAAGATGTCAATTTGGATCTTTATCAACTACATTAACCATATTGTCCCTGTTTAGTGAACAATCTACTCCATCGTTAATAAGGGTTACCACGTGAAGACACCATGGTTCACTAATAATAAATATAAAATATTACTAACAAAGAATGTGCCAATAACATAAATTTTACAAGATAATGATTATAATTGTTGAAAAAGAAGTTACAAATAACAAAATTAACAACAATAGAATTGTTGTCAGAGGAGAAAAAAGGATTTTCCAATAACATAGACTAGAGAATTTACAACAAGCAATTTGTGATTGAGAAATTAGTAAGGTACTTATCCACGAGATCATCATAGATAAGGGATGAGGTTTTTTAATGGCATGAATGCCAATAAAACCATAATTGACAAATTTAAGGATATATTATTTTTTAAGAGAGAAAAAGGAAATATTTATGGATGAAAGAAGGTACAAGGATAAAATTCATATAAAATTGAATGATGTGAAAATACAATGGCAACAAAAGCTACAGTGAATGTTCATTTATGATAGTTTTTCTCCTAAACCTGTATATTTACTATAATGCATTGATTAAAAAGGAGATTTTGTCCCCAAGATATAAAAAGAACATAAAATACATTGAGAGTGGGGAGATATATTCCAACATTTTGTGTAAATTCAATGAAATAAGTTTCCGAAAAATTTAATTTCCCAAGAGGCATTCTTTTTTCAAAATGGGAATTCAGAATTTTATTTTTTAATTAAAAAACAGAGGAAGGAGATTACCATTTAAAATTTCAAAAATATAATGGATAATGTGTTTCCAAATGTCCTTTGAATTTTTAAGAATCATTTATGTCATGGCTACAGGAATCGATTTCGATGGCTGCTTGATTAAATTGCCTTTTTTTCAACATGAAAAAACTGACTAATATCCTTTATTGATGCAAAAGGTAGTAACATTTTCATAGATATATGTCTCCTAACATTCCATTGTACATCATAATATGTCTATTTTTAAGTATAGTTATTCTAGATCCAAATGTCATATTTACTTTAGATCTATTTTGTTTAAAATAAAAAACATAACTCCCAACAACTTCTAAACTTCTCTGTTGCCAACAAGATAAAAAAGTGTCAACAAAAAATAGTTGTGACTGAGCTACTTTGACCAAAAATAAACATAATTGTTACTGGTTGAATTTACTCATTTTATCCTTTAGAATAATGTGTATCCTATTCATACAAAAGTTTCATGACAATATCAAGGGAAAAAATCTCAAATGTTGTAGCCCCCGGAGATGTAGAAACAACCATTAATGAGTGTATTGTAATAGATTTATCCCGACATAATTCTTCTCCCACGCTTAGAGAGGAGATCAACCCCCTAGTTCTGCTATTTATATACGTGAGAAAATGTGATTTTCTAGAAGGTTGATGTCATAAATATAATGTGCTAAATCCAATAAATTAACATGGGAGGACCAAAATATGAAATACCCAGAGCCCATTTTGTGATCATTTTAGAGTCGCCAGTGACTTCTGGCTCCTTTATTTCCAACCATCGTATGTAACAAAAATCCCCACAGTGCTAAAATTTCAGCTCTGTTTTTTGAGCCTTCTCCTGCATACCAATAAAAATGATAGAATTGTCTAAGCCACAAGACAACATATGCCCCAGAACCATTTTAAAGAGGATGCCCCATCAAAATAACCAACAGGAATTGACGATCTGATCTCTTTGAATCGAACAATTCTCCTTTGAGTCCTTGACTTCCATGGAGAAAACTCCTAAAATTATGGTGAAATATTTATACTTTACTTATTATTTCATGAGAAATATGCTTGAAAATTTTAGCATTCCCACATCTCTGAATCCCCCAAATAATGAAGAATAGTAACACCCTAAAAAAGAATTCACCCTAAATCCACTAAGTGATGTAATTTTTAATGGAATACCCTTCCCATTCAACATGAATCTTAAAAAACTAAAGTACCTCCTTCCACATGTACACCACAAAAGGGTAATTAAGAAGGAGATGGATTACCTCTTCATTCACGCCACCACATAAAGGTAAAATCCATAGGCCTTGAAAACCCCTCCTAAGGAGTTTCTCCAAAGTTAGGATTTGGTTATGATGACCCAGCCACATAAAGCTAAGGAACATGATTAAGTACACTCCACCCTTGTGAAACGTGTAGGTAGATATACTTGGCCTCTATATTTCCATCAACCTCATTACCTGATCTAGATATTTAATTTCAAGGATGCATACAAAATTTTCTTTAAAAGAGCATGTAACCAAGTGGATCATACACATAAAAGAAGTGGAAATAAAAAAAACAAAACAACCATGAGATCAAAGGCACACAAACATGTTGATAATGGAGTTCACCCAGTGTGGGCTACGTCTCCGGGCCCGTCATAATGTGGGGAGGACCCCCTCATTAATTGATAACGAGATCAAATTGTATGCAATTACAAAATGATGCCTTATGCCTCCACTTTTGGGGATGACCTGAAAATGTAGACCTCTGTTGAAGATACAAACTACAGTATCGTTGAGTTACTAGCAAAAAATCATGAAAAATGACTATAAAGTTGACCCTGTTCTGTGTAAGTGGCCTCTGGAAATCTAGGGAATATTTGAGATCCCTGCAAGATTCCCGTACAGGAATACTCCTGAAATATTCTCCACCTCGTTGTTCACATGCATAGGGTTTTGGTGCTAGGTTATGCAATATGGTTCTGCTCGGTTATCAGGTCTGCCCCCTGCACCATGTGTTGGTGTCCACTTTAATACATTTTGGTGGCAGATATTACAACAAAGCACCGGCGGGCGCGGTGGTTACAGTAACTATGTTAAGCCGCTATTGAGCCAGGGGTCATGGGTTCAACCCCAGACCCGCTCACTAGTTGACATATATATTCTACAATACAAACAAATCATTTTTGCGGCCTTTCAACATTGGAGGTTTCCACTTGTATTATATAGTATTTAACACTAACCATTGTTGGTCTGCCTAGCGACAGGATTTTTTATTTATTTAATTCATATTGGCTCTAACGACCACTTTTCTCACCATCCATTTTGGAGGTCATTAGAAATTTTAAACAAGCGACAATTTGGTCACCTATGATAGTCAGAACGGTGAAAATTTTCGCCTCATTTACAAAAATCAGTAATGTTGGCTGGGCACTACATGGCATGCTCTAGTTGGTTCATATGACTGACTAGGCTACTGACCGGGCTACTGACGTCACCCACCACATGTCATCACTTGGATGGATCTCTTCCATCCGTACGAACACATCACCATGTTGACATCATCATCTGTATGACTTACATTAGCATGCCAATTGTCACCTGTGGGTCCTGCCCGCAAAAAATTTAATTGTTTCCAGAAAACTTCAGCGGGCCATAGTGTCTTCATACGATGTCATATTGAGGCATCATTCACGTTGTTGGATTTAGAATGATGAGCGCTTTGATTTGAGATGAGTTCTGCTTCATTTAAAGTACTTTGAATTTTTTTCCTTTTAGGATCCTCTTGAATCATTCCTCCCCACTAATGATTCTCCAGCATAGGGTATTTTCCTTAGAGTTAACAAATCCCACTTGAATGGCATAAATCTGGCATCCTTTTCTGATGCACTTAATCAACTGAGATGCTATGATTGCACATAATTATAAAGGTTTCTTAATTCCTTGTAATTCTTGGTGTGTACCATCATCCCCTCTGAAATATATAATCTTTTCCTTACAATCCACTAGGGGCCAATGTCTTTCTAACCATTCCATGCCCAATAGTATGTCATAGGATCTAGAGGTAGAATATTCAACTCCACATTTAATTGTTGTTCTCCAATTTCCAAGGATCAGTTTGGGACCTTGGCACAAAATATTCTCTTTGCACCAGTCACTAACTGTACTAGCCAAGGGTTTTTGAATTTCTAACTTTGTAAATTACAATTTTCTACTATTTGGGGGTTCACATAACTTAAACTGGCACCAGGGTCAACCAAAATAGAGACAATTCGTGAGAATAACTTACCTTCTAATTCTATCATTGTTGGCTTGTAGTCTCTTTGTCGGTCTTCTAAAGCTGCATTAATTTTGGGTATGTTTCAGGCCACATCCCCCACCATAGAAGCTTCTTGCAGGTTGGATGTTGTTTCATTCCTTACCCACTGAGGGAAGTTCTTGTAATAGTGGACCTCACCACACCCCCAACATTGTAGGGGAGGTTTCTGAGTTTTCCCATGTTTTAGCTTACTAGAAGCCTTTGTGGGCCACTCTTCTGTAGGCCATTTTGTTCTCTGATGATTTCTTCCAAATTAATTACTTACTGAATTTCTTGTAGAATTCTTAAAGTTACTTGACCTGGTATTTTTATAATTTGAATTATTTTTGTCCCTTTTTTGGCAGCTAGTTTCTACATATATCTCGTTTTGCCTTCGAATATTGGTAGCACATTCATGCTTTTCAAATTACCTTGTATATTGTCCTTGGATTCAAAAATTTAATTCGTTCCTTCATGTGAGTAGGTAGACTGCTCAAGAAAAGTTGAATTTTAGCTTTCTCATCTTTCAGGTAAGGCATGTATCTTAATAATGACGTGAACTTGGTTATGAATTCATCCATTTTCATCTATCCTAGTCTTAAATCATGAAATTCTCGAGACTTTTCATCATAGAAACGTTTTGTTAAATATTTATCCTTGAAATATTGCTAGAATTCATCCCATGTCACATTCTGGTCTTTGACACTTCGTATGTTTTTAACTTCCTCCCACCACAGGGTAGCTTTCTCCCTCAACTGATAAATGGCTAGACGTGCTTTGACGTTAGTGCGATATTCATAAACATGAAATTACTTTTTCATATTAATTAAACAAGCCTTAACCACTTCTTTAGCTTCCCCATCAAAAGTAGGTGGTTTGATTTTGCGAAATTCACCGTGAAGTTCCACTTTTTGTTTCTTTATTTCTTTCTGGTCGGACACATTACCAGATTCGACTTCATTATAATTTTGTTCTTTTTTCTTCGTTGTGAATGACTCCCTTCTGGTATATCATCAATTTTGTCATTAATTTGTCATTGTCTTTCATTTTCTCCTTGAGTGTCCCTCTCGTGACTAGTCTGCACCATTCCTTGATTCTATTTGTCGAAAAGGCTTTTGAGTATCCTCTCCTTTTCTTGCATCATTCTTTCATTTTCACTCCTTACCTTGACCATCTCTTCCTGTAGCTTTTTCATTGCACTCAATAATATAATCGTTTGATGTTGTTGTTCCTCCAGCAGTCTACTAGTCTACTGGTGTTGGTCTACACTTAGCTGGATCTACATTTACAGATTGGTTTGGGGTGTAGGTTCCCCTGTATTCTGGGGTGCTTGATGCGTCGATCCCCTTCTCATTTTCTACTTTCTGTGCACAATTTTACATAAAACGATTATTATTTAGGCGACCCATTTGGGTCCCAGTGTATGAACACCGCTCTGATACAACTTATAATATCAATATACAAAACAGTAAAAAATATATATTTTTAACTACTCAATCCCTATTTTTGTTAATATCTTCTCACATTAAGATACATTAAAATATACATATACTATATACGTAACTTTGATTTATATTTATTAATACAATGTTATTCATTATGTTTATAATTATTAGACCTTACTGAGTCCATGCCTTATCGAAGTTCGAATGATTATAACATATGTATGCTTATGCTTTGTTTCCTAAATTCAAAGTTTCTTATAAAGTATTACCTTTAACCCTTAGTCTGAATAACTTGTAATTGTAATCTTATCCAGGTTGTATTCTAATGGTTACGAGTCATCCATCTCTATTCCACCAGATCTAAGTGTTGAGCTATGGCACAAACATTATACGTTGATTAATTTACATATGTCCGACCTCTGACAAACTATTAAAGGTTCAAGATTGTGTTTTATGTCATTGGTACTATGGCTATATACTTCGCATGGGTGACATTACAACCCTCCGACACATGGAATTTCCTCACCCCTTGGATTGGTAATATGAAATATATGGTGGATATTTTCAATCACCGGGTTAGGGTATCGACCACCCTTCCAACCCTAACTTCTTTGTTCATTTTTCCTTTACGTCGCTGGAGGTTCCTATTCTGCAACCTCCCTTCTGTCATCATCTCGCAAATCTTGATATATAGACACCCTACCTCCAGGTATAATGGCCATCCTCCATTCGAGGGTTGTTGTGAGGTGACAAAACCATTCATTCTTTGCTTTCAGCTTTGAAATTTAAGTTCCTGAAACTATTGATCGCTTACCTTTTCTTAGTATTTTCATTTTAGTCACCTGTTTTGTTTCCAAAGTTAATACCAGTATTTATCTTACCTTGGAAGTTTAGCGATTATATGATGGTGTTGATGCGATTTTCAGGGTTTTCTTGTCGGAGTATATTTTCCTTTCTTGGCTTCGACTTCTCCAGGTGAGTTTAATTTTCATATACCCACTGCATATGCTATGCCTTTCGGGTTCTTATTCTGCCATCACAATTTTTTTGGTTGTATTAATTTTTGGGGGGTGTTCCCACGCAGTGTTGCATTATGGGTTCCCTTGACTTCATGGCAAAGTTATCTTACAAGACGAGCCCTTGTATCATACTTAATTTGTATGGGTTTCTTTCTTGGTTTTTAGAGTTTGTTTGTAGGTAAGCCTCAAATTCTTGCCTTGGCTATTTCTTCCAAGACTGTTTTTCCACCGTGGCGTTGTAATGCTGGCTTATTTGCAGTCGCAAGTGCATGAGCTCGACGATTGACCTTATTCGCAATACCTCCCCCATACTGTTCTCTGGGAATTAATTCCAAACTTACATAGCATCTGTCTTGTTATATATATAGCTTAGCTGGGTGCTGAGATTTTATTTGAAAATGTATGAACATTGGGCCTCGCCCTAGTTTTAAATGGTTGAGCTTTTGTGTAATATTTATTTAATTCTGATCCTTAATATTGGCTACATCCATAGTCTTCTCGGGTCCATCTCGTGAGTTAACTTTCTTGACCCCACAGGGTTCTTAACTGTATATGGTTTTGGTCTTTGTGAAAGGACTCGGTCTAACACCTCTTTTCGACTTAGTGCCAAAGTTGTTCTTAATGTAAATTTCTCCTTTGGTCTTATACAATGTGTATTTTGAATCTTCAAAACCATATTAGCATTTGTAGAAGTTTTTCGATTTCTTTTCATTAAATTACAGAGTTTGATTCCTTGATTATTTACAACATTTTAATCATCTTCCTACATGGTATAGCTATAATGATTTCTTTCAGTTAATAAATGTGATATACATATATCTTCTTAGTCTGCTAGGGACTTGTACTCTTGAACACAGGAATTTGTTTACATATGTCTTGTTATTATATTCTATATTTATATCTGTTTACCCCTCATACAGAATTTAATAGAACAGTTAAGAGGGTTTTGGTGTGTTTACCCTATTCTGCTTCGTAGTATATTTGCTATACTCTTGTAAATGAATTTTTACATATGTCCAAACCATCTTGCTTTTAGAGTTACTTTGATAACTCTTATCAGTGTATAGCATAGAGTAGAGATATGAAAACGATATGTTCGGTCTAGGGTTTACACTCTGGACTAAACTAACAATTTTCAACCTTTTTACAGGTTTTATGTTGTATATTTGTTTGAGGTGTTTTCCAGTAATAGTCTATGATAGAATTTCCCCCATCCTAAAGAAATAGCCTTTCTCTTAAGCTAATTTATAAATATAAATCCTACCAACAAATTATCAATCATCCCATATTCATAGAAAAAATGTAAATCAACAGATACAAGTTTCTTGCTACTTCGTTATAAGAAATTTCCTTAATAAGATAGAATAAAGATCATCATAGTTTCCTCTTCTGCACTTTTTAATAAAATTACAAAATAGTTTAAACAAAAAATTCGGCATTTATTTTAATTCTTACTTTTCAAGCAGACTGTTTACTTATCTCACTATGGAGACTATTGACGATGTCCTCACTACCATGAGAGAGGCTATTACTTCCTTGTCTCACCCCGTGCTCCATACCAGAGTAGGGTTGTTTAGCAGTATTCTGGTTGAGACCTCAAGACCCCCAGTCCAGTACTCTTTTCTTTCCAGAATTCAGGAAATTTTGAGTTTCCATTGGCGAGCACCAACTCTGGATTAACTCATTTCCTTAGTGACAAAACCCCTTTTCCTCACTGGGATGTACCTTTTATCCCCAGAGGAAAGGTAACTGTTTTAACTGCTTTTTGGCCCAACTACTCTCAGACCTTGGAATACTTTATTCATCAACCTTTTATGGAAAACATTCCATAATTAAATTTATTCAAAACAGAATAACCATGTTCATTCATTTAATCGCATTTAAAAAAATAAAGGTATAATCTCTTTCCTTAAAACAAAATTAACACAATAGTTTGGAATTAATCCAGTTGTCACAAAAAACCACTTTAAATATCTCAAATCAAGATTTCACCTCAAATTTTTCAACTAGATTCAGGCTAGAAAATGCAACAAAAACTAGAAAAAGTCGCATTAATGACAATTCCTAAATTATAAAAATTAATTAATATTTGAAAAATAATATAATTTTTTGTATTAATAAAATTAATTATAATATAAAATCATTTAAAATAATAATTATATAATGGTAAGGAAAATATATTTACTAATTAAAATTTTCAATGTATATATCAAATAATATAAAGATATATTTATCTTTTAATATTTAAAATAATTTTTATAATAGCAATTTTTATTTACTTTTTATTTTACATTTATATTTATATTTATATTTATATTGAATTAAATAAATTACTTAATCAAGTTGTTATTTGAATTATAATTTTTACCATTTACATTAATTCAAAGGTCATGAATATTGTAGAAGTTATAAAAAATAAAATAATATTACAAAAAATCCACAATTCTTCTAATAGTGTCATGTTTTATATAATTTATTTTTTATTTGAATTATAATTTTTACCATTTACATCAATCCAAAAATCATGAATATTGTTGAAGTTATAAAAAATAAATTAATATTATAAAATATCCACACATTATAGTGACATGTTTTTCTTAATCAAGTTGTTATTTGAATTATAACTTTTATCATTTACGTCAATCCAAAAGTCATAAATATAATAGAAATTATAAAAAATAAAATAATATTATAAACATTTTCCAATAATATCATGTTTTCACAAAAAATAAAATTACACGCAACATTATTTAAAAACAAACAAAGTAACTCTATTTTTTTCTTTTTCTAATTAAAAATTATTAATGATATATTTAAACTAAAAAACACACAAATATTAAATAGAAATGTATCTCTCATTATATCAAACATTGCTCATATTAATGAAACACCAATTTTTTTTTACTTTAATTTTCTATTTTAAAATATCCTTAATAATCAAATCAAGCTCATATCTTTCTCTAGCGATTTGTGAAAATAGTGTCAAAAATTTTGAAAAATTTTGAACCTACAACATATGCCAAAATGAGACTATCAACAAAAATGAGACATATGCCGGCTAAAAACTTCCATTATTTAAGTTCGTACGGTCCGTAAACAAGAACACCAATCACCAATTAGCAAAAGTACGAGATAATTAGTTAGACTCGTAAATAAATGCATGAAACTTATTCTAAACTTGAATGTATAAATATATTGCGATAAATGCAAAACGTGTATAAATATATTGCGATAAATGCAAAATATGTATGAATCCGTCTGCACATCCAATAATCCGTCGGCCAAATAAATTCCGCTGCATATAATGCAAGGAACAACTAGCCATAAGGCCTCAAGCACAAAAAAGAATGGTCTAAATACATGGATAGGTTTATATGTGACTTGCGGTACAATTCTCATTCATTTGCGGGAATATGGTGTAAGAGTAAATAATAAAAATAATAAATAGAAAGTAGCCAAGGCTAATAAAAATAATAAACAGAAAGCAGGTAAGCAGGTAAGGTTTGACATGAAATTTGGTATATTTTACCAAGAGTATTGTGTTTAGACTTGCTTTCTTACATGTGTGGGTGTTAGTTTTGTACATGTTCATTAATGTATAAGATTTTTTCTTATTTTCCTACCATGTGTATTCGTGGAGATACAAATTTCAAGAAGGTATTTTTTTTTTAGTATTTTTATACATATGTCTTGTTATTATTATTATGTTTTTTTTTGTTGTTTTTTTTTAAATGACCATTAATAAATTGTTAAGCTATCAAGAAATAGATTAACAAGTAATTTTAACTATTAGTTTTTTCTTAACTATTAATTATTAATCTCACAGCATAAAAATATTAAATCGTTGACATTCCATCGAATGGTATAATACTCTAGAATATTCATATTAGTATACACATAATCAAAGGTCAATATTGATCTCCAAAGTAACTATATCATTTTTTATTATCTATTTAAATTGAGTAATTAAAAAAATGTCATATAAACAAGTGTCATATGAAGTGAGTAATGTTTTTTTGAGCATATGATATTGATAATCCATGGTATTGGCTCATGGCATTTTCACAAAGTTTATTTACATATTAAAATTTCCATGATAAAATGGAAGTAAATTTCCATAGTTAAAAACTTTTTTCCATATTGTTAAAATGTATATATATTTAACTCATATCTTAATTCTTTTTTCATTATTATTATTATTAGTAATTTAAAATAAAGTCATAATTTAATTAGTTTTTATAATTTTTTAAATTTGAACAATATAAGATGTATAACGTAACAAATTTTATGATATTTATTATGGTTTGATATTTATTAATGTTTATCCATTATTTAAAATTCTTATGAACAAATTTGTAATGATATAAAAATATAAATGTTTGTTAATAAAATGAATACCAATAAAACTATAATTGACAAATAAAAGAAGAAAATAAAAATAAAAAGATCAAAGATAATTTGAAAAAGAAAAAAGAAAAAAATATGGATTAAAAAAAAAAAAGATATAAATCCACTTTATTGATGTGGAAATATACAATTAAAAAAAGATAGAAAGGTATACTTGTTCAATGCATTTATGAGAGTTTTACTTCTAAACATATGTATTTACAAATTGCCTTGATTAAGGGCGAATATGTCCTAGGGAAATACAAAGGTTCTAAGCTTTTGTGTCGAAATTGACAAAATAAATTCCAGTAATTCCATATTAAAATATTAAATAAAGAGGTGAATTTGTCCTAGGGACATACAAAGGTTCTAGCGCCCTTATTGAGAAAATAAGTTTCCAGTAATTCCATATTAAGATATTAAATAAAGATTTGTCATAGGAAAATACAAAGGGTATAACGCGCTTCAAGAGGAGGGAGAGGGATTTTAACCTTTTCGCGCAGAAATTGACAATATAAGTTTCTTGTAGTTCTATATTAAGATGTTAAATAAAGAGATGATATTTTTGTGTGCTCAATCTGTGTATATAGTAACTGTAATTAGGTTAAATAACTTGTCTATATGTTGTATAGGTTAATTACTGGTTTATACGTTGTATTGATTGTAGTATAATTCTTTGTGTCGGTTCTTAGCTGGAATTCGGAATTTGGAATTCTAGCACCGCGTTATAGATTGTCATGAGCTGGTATGTGACATCAGTATCACAGTAATTGAGATCCCCTCAAGGCTTTATATACAACACCCACTTTGCCATATTCATTCAACCTCGACTGTATGTGTGAGGTTTTCTGATTTGCATCGCTGACAGAGTCCGAGAGCCAGACACACGAGGCCTCAGGTTCTATTCTCAATATCGGCTTAACTCTGGTAGGCTTATAGATCAATGCAAGGATAAGCAGAAACATAGGTACATCATTCGAAAAAGAATTGATAGGTCAGACGTAGCACTGAGTGGAGGTCTGTTACAGAATGTAACTTCAAATTAATAAGCTTTATCTTTTTGGGTTTTATTTTAAGGTGCATTCTGTTTTTGGGCCTATACACCATAGTTGGAATAATGTATTAACCGATTAGAAATGTTTATATCGTAGATATTGCTGTTAGTTATTGGAAGATCTGTATTATTTGGCCACAGTTTTCTGAAGAAGCTAAGTTGTCAATATACAGGAAACCGTTGTTGCAGGAAGCCGATTTTGCTGAAAACCACTAAGCATATATATCAAAATTCGGAGGAAGGGCCAAGTATCTTCAAGAAGAATTCAATGGGTTCCTTCAGGCCTGCTGTGATCTGTGTGTTTTTCATCGTAGCATTTTTTGGCTATTCTCTGGCAGAAGATCCCTACAGATTCTTTACATGGAACGTTACATGGGGTACAATATGGCCTCTTGGTATCCCTCAACGGGTATAATTTCAAGAATCTCAGGCCTTTTTCAATGACAACATTTATAGCTCACGTTGCTTCGCTAGGATTTGTCTGAGATCGATTCTGTGTTGTTGCAGGGAATTCTAATCAATAGTCAATTCCCCGGACCCCAGATTGACAGTGTTACCAATGATAACATTGTTGTGAATGTGTTTAACAACTTGGATCAGGCTTTCTTAATATCTTGGTAAGTTCTTCCTGTATTGGCTGATTGAAATTCATGGGGTGTTTTTAATGCATATTGGAGGTCCTTACACACGTTCTGCTACAGGAGTGGCGTCCAACAACGGAGGAATTCATGGCAAGATGGAGTTTTTGGAACAAACTGCCCTATTCCACCAGGAAAGAACTTTACATACAAGTTCCAGGTGAAGGATCAGATAGGCAGCTACTACTACTTTCCATCTCTGTATATGCAGAAAGCAGCAGGTGGATTTGGAGGACTAACTGTTGCTAGCAGGCCCCTCATCCCTGTTCCATTCCCTCCTCCTGATGGTGATATCACTCTGCTTATAGGTGATTGGTACAAGTCCAACGTTACAGTAAGTTATTCATCCATCCCATAAACAAATACATCTTTGGAATTTGCAAAGAATGGATATGTTCAACTTCAGCATGTCCACTGGAATGTTCTCTTGCACTGCATCATAATCTCTTACCATTTGGAACCTTTGGGCAGATCCTCAGAAGAACACTTGACTTGGGCAGATCTGTTGGCAATCCTGATGCTGTTCTCATTAATGGGCATGGGCTACCATACCAAACATCAATTACAGTGGATCAAGGTATGAGATTGCTTATCTCTATAACAAGGCAGTCTACTAGATCTAGTATAGGTGTTGCTAGGGAAGGAAAGTTTCACAAGATCCAATGGCATATTCTGCCAGCTCAATTTGTTTACTTCCTTTCTGATATATCTAAAATGACTTATCTGTTTATGTGCAGGAAAAACATACCGCCTCCGGATTTCAAACGTGGGATTGTCATCATCTTTGAACTTCAGGATTCAGGGTCACAAATTGAAGCTTGTGGAGGTGGAAGGATCTCACACCGTTCAAAATCTCTACGATTCTCTTGACATTCACGTTGGCCAAACCTACTCTGTTTTGGTCACTGCAGATCAGCCACCTCAGGACTATTACATAATTGCATCTACTCGTTTCATAACTCCTGTTATTTCTACAAGTGGCATTTTCCACTACAGCAATTCCCAGAAGCAGGTTTCTGGACCAATTCCAGAGGGTCCAACCGAGATTGATTGGTCTGTGAACCAGGCCAAATCCATCAGGTTTGGTTCTTAACCTTCTTACGTTGGGTTTACCATAATGCGTATGTGCAAGTGGGAATATACGTAGAGACTTTACATATAGATTTCTAACGTTTTAGGATTGTTAAAAAATATACATGAGGGATGATTATCGAAAGTGGGGATGGCAATGAAAAATTAAATTCGAAGAAGAATCATGTACAGATCAGGGTTGAATGTTAACATACCCATCTAGTACGGGATTGGTGATTGGTGGGAGTTAGGCCCCATCATATATGTGCTCAAGTTCTCAAGATTTGAATGGCAATTGTTGTGCAGATGGAACTTGACAGCGAGTGCAGCTCGTCCCAATCCACAAGGATCTTACCACTACGGGAATGTCAACATTACTCGGACAATAATATTGGTAAACTCAGCCCCCATCATCAATAGAAGACAACGCTATGCAGTGAATGGTGTTTCCTTCGTGCGTCCCAGCACACCAATGCAACTTGCAGATTACTACAACATCAGCGGGGTGTACACCTTGGGAGGCATTTCTGACAGTCCCAACGGCGGACCTTCATCTAGCTATATGGAGAGTGCTGTGCTAAATGTGGAATACCGTACTTTTGTTGAGATAGTGTTCCAGAACAATGAAGACACTATTCAGTCATGGCATTTGGATGGATATTCCTTCTTTGTAGTGGGGTAACTTCTAATTTCCAATGCATGAAGTCTCTTTGCATGAAATTTGCACTAGTCTTGTCAATAGTGCCGTGGACGATGGTTATGGTTAAGCTAGGGTTGACATTGCTCACCAGAATAAATATCCAGACATGTTAATTAGCTTTCTTGATTCCATTTTCATTTGCTTAACAGAATGGAGGGCGGTACATGGACACCTGCAAGTAGGAATGGATACAATCTCTTCGATGCAGTTTCTCGCCACACAACCCAGGTTCGAAAATCGATTGCGTGCCCTTTTTTTTAATGTACATTTTTGTAGCTGCTGAGATTTTACCATGAAATACAAGTTTAGAATGTTAAAGAATGCCATTCGTTTAATCTTTTATCGGCACAGCCAATGCGGCTAATAAAATGACTGTCGTGTTGTGTTTTGTTTGAACGCAGGTGTATCCACAGTCATGGACGGCTATTCTTTTAACTTTTGATAACGCAGGAATGTGGAACCTGAGGTCAGAAACATGGCCACGCCAATTCTTGGGTCAGCAAACATATGTGAGAGTGAGGTCCCCTGTGCGATCACTGAGAGATGAATTGAATATTCCTCACAATGCTCTCCTCTGCGGGAAGGCTAGAGGCCGCCCACGCGTCCCTCAGTAGATATTTCCGGAATCTCGTAGTCAGTGTGCAACCTCCTCTGGCTTAGTTTTTATTGAAATCAAATGGAAGGCATCCATTTAATAAAGAGCCAAGCTTAGATTTATCGAACATTTAACCTCTGATTATGGCCGGTCGATTAAATTTTTTTGGAAAATTGTTATGTCGATTATTTTTATTTTTGGAAAGTTGTTGCAGTGGGATATTGAGTATTAAGTTTCACATCTAAAACCTTTGATATATCTGAACTTACCAATATTAAACTTGTTAGAGATGAGATGATAGATGAGATGTAATTTTGATGAAGGCAAGTCTTCAATCTTCGCCACCGCGACCTTCCCACGCTCGCGCCGTCTAGACCCCTCCGTCACCTTACCGACCTCCCACTCCGCTCAATTCCACTTCCACTGCTCCATGGACCGCCCCCGTGTCATCGCCACCATTTCAGTTTCCTTCAAGGAGGAGCCCACCGAGGCTTCTAGCTTCTGCCCGCCCAAACTACAGAAGCTCCCCCACCATGACGCCTCCTCTGCAAAATTCAAGGGTGACCCGGGTTCTGGCGACCACAGCACGCGTTCAGATAGTAGCAACAGTTCTGGAAGCAACACAAATGACAGGAAGCATGGAAAACAGGCCAAGGGCAAAGCTAGCGAGACCAAGGAGCCCCAACATGCTTCACACGCCACCCAGGACATGCAGGCTACTGACACCGATGAATACAGGTGTCTCATTGTAGAAGAGAATCCTCCTACTCCTCCTGACACCTACGCTCTCATTTTTTTTCTGGTTTACCGTTTTTAGTGTTAAGGTCCTTGGTCACAAGGTTTTGTTAATTTCTGGTATCTATGTATGGCTCAATATGCAAACAATTAATAGTTTTATTTGTATTACGTTGGTTTCTTTTCGCGAGGCAAGAAAACAAACTTCCATTGGATCGTTCTTCGCGTGCGCTCCCATTTTTGTTGTTTTCTGTGAATTATGCCATTGAATCTATCTAGACCTGTAGAGGCCTGTGCCTCCATGTACACTATGTTACACTAATAGAATTAATCTTACTTAGAAAAAAATATATATATAAATATTATTGAATAATAATATTAAAATAAATGTAATATTTTTTTTAAAATAAATAAAGAAATTATTATTTATTTTGAAATTGATTTTTTTTATATGGACAAATCTAAAGACAAAATATTTAAATAGTTAAATTACATTCTAGGTATTAAAATATTTAAATTGAGTTTTTAATATATTAAAATATTTATAAATTATTATAATATTAAGAGTAGTTAAATATTTGGTCGACAAGTTTTGAACCAGTCACTGTGATTCATCATTAAAATAAGATGATAAAATAAATAATTTATAATTTCTTATATTATAATATAAATATTATTGTCTTGGATGCAGGTGATTTATGAAGGTTCTACGGCGATGGGTTACTGGGTTGGCAAGTGGTATGGCCACATGGCCACCCACAGGTCCCAATGGCGAGCATTTAAGTGCTCGAGCCGTCACCCAGATGACCATTTAATACGCTGTAGAAGTCGAGGTTGCTTCCTCCGCCTCAAAATGGAGACCCTTCCTCCCCCTCCTGGTTATGTTTTTCGTCTGCCTGGTTCCATGCCTCCCTTGTCTCAACCTCTGAGAAGCTACTGCCCCCCTGAAGTCGCGGAGCCGAGCTCCTGCACGCTTGCAGGGAGACGATGTAGCCTTCGCTGTTGTATTGAATTCCTCCTTGGCCATCACTATTCGCAAAGCATACTCTGTCACTTGAATTTCTCTACAGCTCCTCACTTCACCACCACCTCTGAGCTTCTGTCTCTGTGGCACCACTGCCTTGTGTCTTCCTCAGCTCAGAGCACCCTTCACCCTCACTGTGCCACCATGCCTCGTCTCAGGCATCGCATGCGTTGCAGGCGTTGTAGCAGTAGAAGGCGCGCTGCTCGTTCAATGCTCTCTTCCCACTTCGACACTTCGTCTTCTTCCCTGGAGCACTCCATGGGCCGGTACCCCGCTACTCGCAGTGGGCGTGGCCGCTTTGTTGGTCAGGCCCATCATTCAGCTCAGCGTTCTGCCCCTGCAACCTTCCCACCACCTCTGCCCCGTCTGGACCCCTCCGTCACCCTACCAACCTCTCACTCCACTCAATTCCACTTCCACTGCTCCATGGACCACCCCCGTGTTGTCGCCACAATTTCAGTCTCCTTCAATGAAGAGCCCGCTGAGATTTCTAGCCTACACCCGCCCAATTTGCAGAAACTCCCTCGTCGTGACATCGTCTCCTCTGTAGACGTCAAGGGTGACCCTGATTCAGGCAATCACAGTAGCAGTAGCTCCGGAAATAGCAGGGACGATAGGAAGAAGGGAAAATAGGCCACGGGCAAAGTTGGTGATACCAAGGAGCCCCGGCACGCAGCACTTGCCACCCAGGATATGCAGGCCACCGACACCGACGAATACAGGTGTCTCATTGTAGAAGAGACTCCTCCTATGCCTCATGACACCTAAGCTCTCAAGTTTTTTCTGGTTTATCACTTTTAGTATTAAGGTCCTTGGTCATAAGGTTTTGTTGAATTCTGTTATCTATGTATGGCACAACAGGCAAACAATTAACAGTTCGGTGTGTATAATGCTGGTTTCCTCTTGCGAGGGAGCGAAACAAACTTCCATTGGACTAGTTTCCTCTGTGTGGGCAGTCCCATTTTTGTTGTTTTTTGCAAATTATGCCATTGAATCTGGCTAGAACTGCAAAGGCCTGTGTCTCCATGTACACTATGTTACATTAATAGAATTAATCTTACTTAGAAAAATATATATATATATATAAATATTATTGAATAATAATATTAAAATAAATGTAATATTTTTTAAAATAAATAAATAAATTATTATTTATTTTGAAATTGTTTTTTTTTAAATAAAATTAATTAATTATAAATGAACATGATAATATTTTGAATAAAAAATTCAATTTTTTTGCATTGTAAATAAATGAATTTAAAAAATATAATTAACATAATTATTTTCTATTTAATATTAAACAATGAAGTAGTGGCACATTTTTTGGGTGTTATTTAAACCAACAACTAGCGGAGAAGTTTTAAGGCGGCATTGTTTTCATAATTAAGTTTTTTATATATTTTTGGTGTTTAGAAATATAAAATCGAAATGTAGTATATAGTATATCGATATAAAGTGATTTAAGATATAATTTTTGTTTTAAGGGTTAGTTTAAAATGGTTTATACTTTGAAGCTTTTTTATATTATTATATTGTTGTGAGTTGTTGTTTACTGATTTTTTGAATTTTTTGGGGTGAAATTCTGTAATCAAGTTTCAGAGCGAACATCCAAAATGATGGGAAATATTAAAAATTATAACTTTTTAAGTACTTTCATTCTAAAAATACATATAATTATAATATTATTAATTTTTTAATATAAAAGTGTAATTAGAATAAATAATATAAAATTGTAATTGAAATAAATAATATAAAATTGTAATTAGAATTAATAATCTATATTGTATAAATATATTAGGGTATTAGTTCTTTATAATTAATTTTTCTATTAATAAATTGTAATGAGAATAAATAGTTTGCATAATGCAAATTTAATGTATTTCTTTGCCCATTTACAATGCAAAATTAATGTATTTCTTGGCTCATTTTCTTATAAATGTTCGTTTAAAAATTGACAATATACCATATCTTAATTGACATAAATATGTTGAAGAGTTGATAAACTTATGTTGAAGAGTTGATAAACTTGTGTAAGAGTGAATATGCTATAAGATAAGATAAAATAATACATAGTCTCACAAACATTACATAAGAGATTTGATCTTTAATTTTAAAAAATCAATAAATTCAAAGTGAAATTTCTTAATCTTGCAAGAAAAAAATCTAAACTAAATTATAATAAGCTAAAACTATTAAATTAAAATGAAACAAAAAAAATACAAAAATAGATAGAAAAATAAACCAAAATTTGTTTTACTTACACAATTTACTAGAAAAATAGTCAGAAAATAGTCAATTACGACTACCTTTCATGGAAATGGTCATATATTAATGACTTAATGCAGTTGAATCTCAAAATATGGTATCTAATATAATGCACTGCGGAAACCCCTCAATTACTAGAAAAAGATACACACTTTACTACATAACTTTTCAAAAGGACTACCCAACTCATGGTTGTTACAAATGCTATCATAAGGAATAACCACTTCATGGTTGTTAATATTTTCATAAAGAGTAGTCTAAGGAGGCGAGATCGAGGTCTTTTCCTAGAAAAGAATGGCAAATATAACACAATTTTAACAAATCCAGTGGAATTTTTTGTAAATCTAGGTTACAATTGTTAAGCTTCATAATTTTGGGTTCCCTAGGGGTTCTTGATGGTGTTGAATACATTTACATCATCAAATAAATGATTCAACCAGCCCCACGATTTGATTTCATGAAAAAAAATTGTTGGATTCCGACGAGAAATTTGTTGTTCGAGTGAAATTGTCACCTTGTTAGACTGTTGAAGTCCAACAAGAAATTGCAACACCTACACTAGTGTGGGACCAATAGGTCCTAGCAACACCTACATTAGTGTGCACTAAATTTGGTGTAGTGTCTATTTTAATTTTCCCTTAATTAAATTGGACAATCAAATGTAATCTTATCTCATAATCACTTGTAATAGTTAACTGAGTGTGATAAACTTGATTAGCTCATGAATTTCGAGTTGAGGGTATTTGGTGAGGCATGCAGAGTGATTCTATGTGTTTTAGAGTTCAAGTTGTAGTTAAGTGCACGAGTTTAATGCATGAGTAATCAGTTAACTCAGTTAGGTGAGTTTAAGTCAGTTGAACTAGTTGTAACTATTTGTTGCATTAGTGAGAGATTAAGTGAATTACATATTATTTAATTCACAATTAGTGATCTGCCATGCAACTGATGATTTACTATTAATAGCTACATGCATGTCAGTTACAGTGGAGACCAAGTTGAGATAAAGGTGAAAGAGAGGTTAATTATCAGTTGTGTGATTAGTAGGTTGCTTTCATGCAAATAGACATCCATTGGATTGCCCATGATCCTTGAATAGTTTAGGAAGGCCAAAATTCCTAAATAATAGGGATTGCATTCATCAGGAATTGCGCAGACTGTTTAGAGGCTGAGAATTGGCTAAGTGTTGGTCAGTTTTATCCAGGATAGTGTGAGACAATTAGTAGAGTGCAGGAGACTCTTGTGAGAAGAGTGCATTGTAATTGTTTCATGATTCCATGGTCAATATACAATAGAAAATAAAGGGGTTTTGAGCAGCAAGCTTTCCCCGAGAAATTATATGTGTTGTGGTTTGATTTTATTCTTTCTTTGCTTCATGTGATTGGCGATTGTGTTTAATTTTAACAAATTGATTTATAGAAGGATTCAGTATCTAGCTTTAGTACATTGCTTGATCGGATTGAATCCATTAATATACATATGTTTGTATAATTTCTACATGGTATCAAAGCAGAGGAAATCACTATAGTGGAGGAGAAGTTGAGTTTGTGACTAAATATAATTCAAATTTACAAAATACATTCTTGGTGCTACAGGTGATTCAAGATCGAAATGGTTTTCAACGGTTTGAGATTGGAGTATGCACTTGAGGGTAGCTCTAACTATATTTCTTGGAAAGACAGGATGGAGGCAGTATTGGAGGACAATGGGTTGAAATGATTCATTGACAATGATGTTCCCAAACCCATTGTAATAGATGTTGCAAATCTTGATGCCTAGCAAAAGAAGGTTGTAAAGGCGAGGAGGATCTTATTTGAGTGATTATGAGACCACATTTTCTAAAGTACCCATGGCAAAGAGACCACGTATGTAATGTGGAAAGCTTTGACAGATCCATTTTAGAGAAACAGTGATCATAGAAAATTGGCACTGAAATATAAACTCAGGAAGATCAAAATGGAGAAAGGCGAAACCATGTTGAAATATTTAAAAGAGTTTGTCCAATTTTGAGATGAGCTTGGGAGCATCGTCATAATGTATTTGATGATGATTTGGTGAGCCTAGCTCTTCTAGGACTTCCCAAGAGTTGGCATAGTTATTAGGACTCTGTCAATGGAAGGGAAAAACTACCAGATTGGGAATGAATTTGGTCAGATTTGGTGCAAGAAGAATTCAAGAGGAATACCAGAGATGGATCTTCATCTAAGAATGAAGATGAAGAATATTGTGCTTTGGCTACCAAGGCAAAGAAGGCGAAAGGAAAGAAATTATATTCCAAATCTTATTCCAGTAAATATGGCAAGAAGCGAGACATGTCCAGAGTGAAATATTTTCACTATCACGAGCATGTACATTATGCCACTAATTTTCCACAAAAGAAGAAGAACAAGAAGCCTTCGGGATCTGGAACTGGTGAGGATTTGGCCTCGCAATTTGAGCTTGACTTATTGCTCATTGCATGCATGGTGTCAAGTGCAATGGGATTGATGTGGTACTTGGATAGTGGTGCTTCCTTTCACATGACGAGAGACAAAGAAATATTTAGTAGCTTGGAGGAGAAGGACCTCCAGATGCATATCGAAATGGGTGTTGACAGGAAGTACAGTGCTACCGGGATTGGTACCATTACCTTCCAAAGAAAGTTAGGTAAACCATTTAAATTAAAATATGTAATGCATGTAACAAGCTTGAAGAAAAATTTAGTCTCAGTTGCAATGTTGGAGGATAGAGGCTATGATGTTGTTTTTAGTGAAGTAAAAGCTTTCTTGTGACACAAGACAACAAGACAATCCAAGAAGATTGAGATTCGAGTTAAGAATCTCTATAAAATTGATGTAAATGGTTGCACAACATTGATGGGTAAGGCGGACAAAGTAGTGAGCCGGGATGAGGGTGAGTTATGGCACAAGAGATTGGGTCATCTTCACCACAGAGCCTTGAAGGTCATGCATCAGATTTCTACTGGCCTTCCCAACGATACACTTGCGCAGTCAAACACATGCAAGGGATGTACTATGGGGAAGTATGCAAAGGCCACTTTTCATGAGAAGGAGAACCGAGCTTCGAAAATCCTTGAGGGAGTTCACTCAGATGTGTGTGGACCATTCTCTACTACTTCAACAACAAATTATAAGTACTATGTGATATTTGTTGATGAATTTTCTCGAAAGTGTTGGATCTACTTCATGCAGAAGAAAGATCAGACGTTCTCAAATTTTCTTAAGTTCAAAGCACTAGTGGAGAAATACATGGGGAATCATGTGAAGGCTCTTAGGAGTGACAATGGTGGTGAGTACATCTCCAATGAATTCAAGAAATTCTGCAATAAAGAAGGAATTTGGAGAGAACTGATTGCGCCTCATAACCCACAGTAGAATGGGGTCGCAGAAAGAAAGAACATAACACTTGTGGGTGCAGCACGAGCGATGTTGCGTGATCAGGGCCTATTGTTGCATCTATGGGTAGAGGCATGAAATGCAACATTATTTGTGCACAACCATTTTCCTCATCAAATACTTGGCATGAGTACACCAGAAGAGGCTTTTACTGGTAAAAAACATTATGTTTCACATTTTTTAATATTTTTGGCTCATCAATTTATATGCATGTGACCAAAGAAGCCAGGAAGAAGTTGGAACCAACAGCTGAGATTGAGATATTTTTGGGGTACATTGAAACTCCCCACAGCTATCAAGTGTATTTTCCAAACATCAGAATGACTGTTGTGCGACAGGATATTAAATTTGATAAGGGGAAAGCCATGCGATTATCCCTTGAGAGGGAGTTGGATTTGCATGTAGAGGAGGAACTCTTGGTTCCAAAGAATGAACCTCAAGATGTGGATCAGCAACATGCAGAGGATTATGGAGTGACATAAAACACTCATGCGAAGCCATCCACCAGAAATGGTAGAAGGCGCACCAGGCAACTAGTAGGTTCACTGATGTACTTGGTGAACACCAGACTAGACATTTGCTATGCAGTTAACCAGCTGAGTCAAGCTATGGTTAAGCTGACCAATCTCTTTTGGAAGGTGGGGAAGCATGTCTTGAGATATCTCAGGGGAACTACAGAGTATGGATTATAGTACAGACGAACAAAGGGAGTGAAGCTTCAAGGCTTCATGGATGTAGATTGGGCAGGCAGTCCATCAGACAAAAAGAGCACATCAAGAGGGATCTTCAACATAGGATCAACATCGATTTCTTGGTACAACAGGAAGCAAAGATACGTGGCACTTATTTTAGCCGAGGCAAAGTACATGGAATAAATTCAAGCTGCATGTGACGCCATATGGATGAGAAAGATCCTGGTTGGTTTGTTTGGTTCTCAGATGGATCCGACAACGATACATTGTGATAACTAGAGTTGCATTAAAATCTCGGTTAATCCGATGTTTCATGATAGTTCCAAGCACATAAAAATATGGTACCACCATCTCAGAGATTTTGTTCAGAGGCGCATAATGTTACTTTAGTACATTCCCACGGAAGATCAAGATGCAGATATTCTAACGAAGGTTCTCACCAGGAGAAAATTCAAATACCATGAGGCAGGATCGAGGTGGAAGATAATCCCTTTCATGTTGAGAGGGAGTGTTGAAATTCAACAATAAATTCCTACACTAGTGTCGGACCAATAGGTCCTAGCAACACCTACACTAGTGTGTGCTAAATTTGGCGCGGTGTATATTTTAATTTTCCCTTAATTAAATTGGACATTAAAATGTAATCTTATCTCATAATCACTTGTAATAGTTAACTAAGTGTGATAAACACAATTAGCTCATGAATTTTCAGTTGAGAGTAGTTGGTGAGGCATTCAGAGTGCTTCTATGTGTTTTAGAGTTCAAGTAGCAGTTAAGTGTATGAGTAAGCAATTAACTCAGTTAGGTGAGTTAAAGTTAGTTGAACTAGTTGTAACTATTTGTTGCACTAGTGAGAGATCAAGTGAATTAAATATTGTTTAATTCAAAATTAGTGATATGCCATGCAACTGATGATTTACTATTAATATTTGCATGCATGTCAGTTCCAGTGGAAACCCAGTTGAGACAAAGGTGAAATGGAGGTTAACTATCAATTGTGTGATTAGTAGGTTGCTTGCATGCAATCAGACATCCATTGGATTCCCACGATCCTTGTGCAGTTTAGGAAGGCCAAAATTCCTAAATAATAGAGATTGCATTCATCAGGAATTGGGAAAGAAAGGCGGGTTGTTTAGAGGCTGAGAATTGGCTAAGTGTTGGTCAGTTTTGTCCAGGACAGTGTGAGACAGTTAGCAGAGTGCAGGAGACTCTTGTGAGAAGAGTGCATTGTAATTGTTTCATGATTCCATGGTTAATATAAAATAGAATATAGAGGGGTTTTTAGCAACAAGCTTTCCCTAGGAAATTATCTGTGTTGTTGTTTGATTTGATTCTTTCTTTGCTTCATGTGATTGTAAATTGTGTTTAATTTCCGCAAATTGATTTGTAGAAGGATTCAGTATCTATCTTTAGTACATTGATTGATCGGATGGAATCCATTGATATACATATGTTTTTATAATTTCTACATAGACAACACATTTTCATAATGACTAACCAATTCATGGTTGTTAAGAAGCCTTCGTAGGAACTAATCATTTAATGGTTGTTAGAAACATCTTCATAAATACTAGCCAATTTATGGTCATTAATAAGTCTTCATATGGACTAACCATTTCATTGTGACAAGAGGTGCTCTACAACCCAATATAAGGGATATGTGTAGACATATTGTAGTGTAATGTAATTATGTCAATATTTTTTAAATGTCGAGAAAAAAAAATAATTATGACTTCATATGTTTTAATTAATATTCAAATTAAAACATATATAAATGTAAAATACAATATGTAAAATGTAAGGCACTGAACTATCAATTTAATTAGAATAAATCGGTCTATCTATAATGTAAAGTTAATATATTATTGTTTCTTTAACAAGTTAGTTATTTATATATTATTATTGGTACAATAATCAATAATAATGATTATTATTATTCCAATATATTATAATAATAATCATTTCCATGTTATTTTATTAGTCCTTACATAAATTATTGATTACAGAAAGAGAAAATTCTCAATCATATGGATGGATGGGGGAGAGATATGTAAAGAGAGAGAGAGAGAGAGAGAGAGTGAGTGAGTGACAAAGTTGGAAGTCAAAGACAGAGAGATTGATACGGGGCGAGAGAATTGGAGGTGGGAGAGAGAGGCAGGAAGAGAGAGAGATGCGGAGTGGGAGATAGGGGGATAGAGATGTAATTGGAGGGAGAGAGAGATGCGGGGGAAAACAAAGACATAGATAGGTAGAGGAGGAGTGAGAGAGGGAGTGACAAGGGATAATTAGAGAGAGAGCTAGGGAGAGAGGAGAAGAGGAGGGAATAAATAGAATAAAGGAAATGAGAGAGAGAGAGAGAGAGAGAGAGAGAGAGAGAGAGAGAGTTATGGGGGTGATATAGAAGGATTCGAGAGAGAAAGGGAGAGAGAATAAGGAAGAGAGTGAGAAGGAGAGAGGGAGGGAGAGAGAAGAAGGAAGAGAGAGAGAAGGAGAGAGGGAGTGAAAGAGAGATGGATTTGGAGAGAGAGAGAGAGAGAGAGAGAGAGAGAGAGAGAGATATGGAGAGAGATTGTGTATGTTTTAGGGGTGGCATAGAGATATAAAGAAGGAGAGATGGAGGGAGATAGAGATATAAATGGATGGAGAAATAGAGGAAAGAAGATAGAGATATAGAGGAGGGAGGAGATATAGATAGATATGGAGAGAGAGAGAGAGAGAGAGAGAGAGAGAGAGAGAGAGAGCGTGTGTTTGGGGGATGAGATAGAGAGAGGAAAAGGACATATGGGGGGAGATATAGATATATATGGCAAAGAGAGAGAGAGAGAGAGAGAGAGAGAGAGAGAGAGAGATATGGGGGGATGGAGAGGGAGAGAGATGGGAGAGATAGGGAGGGGGAGAGAGAGAAGGAGATAGACACAAATATGGAGGGAGGAGAGAGGGGGAACGAGAAAGAGACACATGGAGAAAAATACAAATATTATATAGTATTCTATACTATTGAACATTATTAACTATAGAGGAAGTAACAGTAAGGATTTTACAAAAGGAAAAAGAAATTGGATTTAGAAAGCCATGAAAATGTTGGGTTTTCATTGAAATAAATGCATTGGTTTCTGCAAGGATGTTGATTCATAATCCTATTTTTTTATTTCACTAGATGCATTGATTTCAGTGCATTTGTTGATTTCAAATCCTATTTGATTGCTTGCACTAGATGCATTTATTTTAATGTAGATTGTTGATTTCTAATACTATTTCATTTCTTGCACTAGATGCATTGATTTCAGTGTAGATGTTGATTTCTAATTCTAATTGATTGTGTGCATTAAATCCATTGATTTTAATGTAGATGTTGATTTCTAATCCTATTTGATTGCTTTCACTAGACACATTGATTTCAGTATAGATGTTTATTTCCGATTTAATGTAACTAGATGTATGATGTACATTAATTTCAAAGTAATTAGATTATAGTGTGAATTGAATTTAGTGGAAGCACAAAAAAATTATTGATGATGTGCATTGATTTATGTGTTACAATAATTCAACCATAAATAAAATACTTCAATTTTCATCTAAAATAAAATGTTCGCTTACTTGAAATGTTTGCTTCTTGAAACTGTGAAATATTTCTAATTGACTACATTCTTACTATTCCCATTTTCCATCATTCAACATTGTTAGTCACTTTTCATTCAAATGAGGTAATAGGAAACAAATACCATTGAAACTTGGATTTTAACACTCCATAAGTCACAATGATCGACTTTGGATAAAGTTACTATTATTATTAGAGAGAAAGAGAGACAAGGTATGATGTTTACTACAATAACTCGAGTTAAGGATTTGAATGCTCAATTATTTCAACCACCCTTTTAATATGCTTGATATGAAAATATGGAAAATCTAGCTGGGATGACAATAAAAACAATATAATAAAATAAATAGATATCACAGTGAATGCTATTTATAATTGATGATATTCTTATTCTTTAAAATTTTATATCATTCAACACAATTACATTGTCATTTTTCATTCAAATTTTTTATTTCATCACTTTTCATCATTCAAGTTATTAACAACATCTATAATCCTAACAAACTGAGGTAATTGCAAAAATTTAAAATTGAAATGACTAGATTAAACATAGACATATTTAACATATTTCAAACAACCAATATAATTAGATGTTCAACAAATTTTGTGTGACCGCACATGACTAAAACCAACCAAAATCCATCTTAACCCCATATTTATTAAGAATCGAGAGGGATCAAATCTCTCGAGGTGAAAACGTTTCCTCAAGTTTTTCATTCAAAAAATAGGTTTTCACCTGGATAGAATTGATCTCTCTTATCACTCGATAGATCCAGGGTTAAGATGGATCTAGGTTAGTAATTGTTACAAATTCTTTAGAAGGACTAGTCACTTAATAGCCCTTGTTTATAAAATAATAAAATTATAGATTTTAGGCTTTTGCGATCAGTTTTTTGTGTTGCAATGTTTTCCAGGTATGTTGCATCCATGATTTTCATTTCGACGTTTAGAACCAAACCATCGTGGTTCAAAGATGAACCATGGTGGTTTGGTTCGAAACGTTGAAATGAAAAACATGGATGCATGAACCACGGTGGTTTGGTTCGAAACGTCGAAATGAAAAACATGGATGCGACATACCTAGAAAACATTACAACACAAATAATAAAATACTGTTGGATGTGGAGCTTGATTATCGTCTTCATTTAGAGGTCTCTATTTCAGGCACATTTATACCCTAGGAAGAATGTACACCCCTCCACATGGCGGGGGGGGGGGCTTGTGCCCCCCACAAGGGTTCGAGGGGGGCGATCCGGGGGCCAGCAGTCCCTTGGTGGGGGTTCAGGGGCAGCGGCCCCGAAGCTAAAAATAGATGTAAAATTACCTTGTAAAATATTGTAATTTTGCAGTCAATCTAGGATGTTCATTAGGCAGATGATCTCACGATAAAAACTATATTTAATTTAGGGTTTTTTCCCTTAGAAGGCAACCCCTCGGTTCATGTGAGGGAATAGTATTGTGAATGTGTGTGGTGTGTGTATTCTAAGTGAGAAAGAGAAAGGGGGATTGTGTAAGAGAGTAGAGGATATTACAACGAATCTGGTGTAGGTTGTGTATGTTCATTTTGCTGGATAATATAAATGAAGCAATGGTTGTTTCTCCGTGGACATAGCTCAAGTTGGGTGAACCACATATATCTTTTCCTCTCTTGTTTTATATTTTTTCTTTGTTTGTATTTCCACATAATTTTTTGTGTTCCATTGCTCTATAATATAAAATTTTCTAACAAATACACCTTATAAGAAAATTTTAAAGCATTAACTTAAAAACTTAATATTTTTCTTTTCTTTTGATTTGTCTAAAATTATAATCAAGAAGAATAAGATTAACTTAATAATTAATTACAACATAATTAGATGTTAAATATAATGAAAATATGGAAATCAAGTTACAAAATTATTCCATGATAAATTTCATAGTCAGAAGAAGGATGTTTCCATGAACACAATTTTTTATGTGATAAATAATGAAAAAAAACTAACATTAATTAAACAAACAATATAAATGAATAATTTAAACACAATAAAAACAAACCATTCAATTGATCCATAAAGAAACAAATTATACTACTTATGATCATAACTATAAATTAGTAGTAGTTGATGATAAAATTTATGAGAAAGGTGATGTATGATGTGTTTGTGTGACATCTCAAATAAGAGTTTCCCTTATGAAAATTGAACTAGATTGAATGGTATGGTTATATGTGAAAAAAAGGATGAAAATTGTACCAAGTTATAACCATGTATTACATAAATGGAAGGTTGTATATTTGAAGACTTCAAGTAAGTGGAATGTTTTTTATGGAATGCATATTTACCATTATTGAATTTTTCAATCTACTGAGCCAAAATTAAGTCAAAAGTAGCTTCTAATTCTCATTGACCATGTTAACCATCAATAACTCTAATGGCTATGGTTAAACATCTTCACTAATAATTTTTTTTTCAATTACCTTCCAATTACTTAGCAAATAAAAGAAAAAATGTACATTTAATTGTTAGTTTGGTGTTCTTATGGAACTTGTGAACTGAAATACATTAAATATGCTAATACAACATGTTGTTAAGTGCTACTGAAGTTTTAATATTGCTTAATTATTACAGAGTTGGAATTTAATGTTATTTTTCATGGTACCAAGCAAAGAAAGCCGCACACTTGCAAGAATTGAAATATCACACTTGTAGAAATTGAATTGTTAACTACATCACTCTTGCAGGAAAAGGAAATTACACTTGCTAGAAGGTAAACACACTTAACAGGAAATTAAATCACTCTCATTGAAAAGTAAGCACATTGGAAAAAAAGTAAATCACTCTAGTTGGTATTGTAGAGGTAAATCCCCTTTGCAGACAGAGGCGATCCCACTAGCCCTAGGGTGGGTCTAGCAACAATCGAAACACACAAAGTTATTGGTTCCTAGTTACAAAAGATATAATTACAATAGATCGCTTATCGTGATTCCTTCACTACTGTTGTTGAAGAAGAAGTGGTGCTTTCGTTCCTAGCTAGACAGGTCACGATTCGTGAGCTCATCGCATCCAGATACCTGTACACATGGAGAGAAGAGACAACATGCAACGTAATATTTCATACTTTATAACTATCGATTAGTCAGAGAGGAATGAATGAAATTGCATTATATAATGGACAAACACAATCATGGAACCAATAGCAGAGTCATGTATATTAAGATACGAGAGAATGATTGCAACCGGTTCTCTGACGTCATGATCTTCCTTCGACAGGGTTCCAGTGGGACGTGTCTCACAAAGCTCATCAGGGATTCAACAAAACTCTTTCTCTCACAGGGTTCTCCTTAGCTCTGCTCTTGATTATCACTCATCTATAATTTCCTTCCCAAAATTTCAGCTAGCTAGCAAATGGAGAGGGCAGGCTTTTATAAAGGGAGAAGGAGAGGTTAGGCTCCCTATAATCATGGGGGAGAGTCCTATCTCTTAGGAGGTTCCATGAGAGGTGTAAAATCACTTCCTAATCAAGGAGATCTGGAGGCAAACAACCCAACCTCATTTTGATGATCTATTCTGAAGTTGTTAGAATCAAACTTCCACCTTCTATTGTTAAAAAACATTCCTTAATAGGCTTGGTGTAGGCACAACATAGGGACAGAGTGCCAAGTGGCGTCGGCCTAGTGTAAATTTTCTAGGTCGGCGCGAGTGATGAATTGGATACTCACACCAGGGCCAAAAAATTTGTTTTTAGGGTTTTTCAGAGGAAATGTTCTTGAGGAGAATTCTTGCCCTTATGCAGAAAGATGCCATCAAGGTGTTTTCAGGACATTTTACTATTCACAAGTCATGGGAATAGACCTCCAATGTATGGGACGATGGATTGCAAGGACGGTGAAAAAATGCTGTGTAACAGATGCCCCCTAAAGCATGAGGTCCGAGAGAGAGGGAGGGGTGAAATGCTTTATGAGAACATGCCCAACTGAAAACACTGCCGTCAAAAAACCCGCGAATACATATACAACTGATATCTCTAATACATGATATGTGGTATGGGAACAACCATCCATAATAGAGTGTACAAAAAATAGGATCCAAAGTATGGACGCAGCCATCCAATCAAAAGAGTCATGTAATAAATCATAATAATCCACAAAGAACCTGCAGCCTGGATATTTATAAGACAAAATCCAGGGTCTCGCGCTCCATCTCGACCTGAAAAAAGTACAAGTTCGAGCATGTGAATATGTGAGCTGAAGTCGAACATGCAAGAACATCATCTGATTACCGATCAATAATGACAATGGCTCTCAAGGTACAAGAGGTACAATCCACAGAATGTGAATAGTGAGCTGGCATCGAACACCCGCAGAATCATCCGATCGAAGGCCAATAATGAAAACCTTGCGTTGAATGCAAAGAACCTGCCATTGAGGCATGCAGGCTCCAAGGTACCTGAAGGGAGTCTCTAGATCAGCTTCCCGGATAATGAGCTGAAGTTGATAGGAAGTGACCTTAATCGAAGGTGGGCCATAATGTTTCCCACATCATCGACACGAGACAGAGGGATATAATGTTTGTGAATCAAGACCAACAAAGAATCATAGGGAGGTTGAAAACTGTACAGGCCAACTTCTCTTGAACATATCGATGGCACGACATTGGATTTGGCAGTTGTTTCGGGGAATGATCACCCTAGAGGTTGGTTGGGATACAACCTCCACAGAGCAGGGGCGTACTACTTAACAGAGACTCACACAACCATGCACGTTCAGAAAAACTAAATAGAGAAGAATGAGAGATTTACCCGTTGGTCCTACGTTTGAAGTAGATCCACGTGGAGTCCAAACTCCCTGCAACCGTCCTTCCTCCTTAACCTGAAATACAAGAAGAAACCATCACAAAGGACAAGTTGTATAGCATAATCTACTCTATATGTTAGTGAGATTCATATAAAACATTAAATAAATCATAATGAATGCTTGTATAACTAATATTCTCATACATAAAAGCATACACTAACACGTTTATTTCGGGAACATCATGATACTTCTGTATTATAAATAGTACGTACAAAAGTAATCAAGTGGAGAGATCACCTGATCCTTCCAAGGCCTTCGCAGACCGTTGTCCGGATCCGTCCAGCCCTTGCCTCGCTAAGACTCCTTCCAAACTGGTGCATACGAGATAACATATAAAGGGATGTGTATCTCAAGGAAACAAGGGTTTCCTACAATGAATTGGGAAAGTGCAGGAGGCACGGGGAATCAGACTTGGATAGGGAATACCAACAGAGTATAATATCAATACTTTCTCTCTCTCCCTTAGGCCATACACATGAGGGCTTTTTATAGTCCCTCCAAGTAGTTTCATCAGTTGGAAACAGTTGGCCACGGGCTGGGGTGGTTGAACTACCTGAGTAACCATCAACCCAGCGCGAAATTAGGGATTTTTATATATTTTTTAATCATTTTAATGGCATACGCGGAAAAGTCTAGCTGTACTCACGTATACACGCGGAAAAACACGGGCATAGTCGCGTATGGAGGATTTTACACTGTTTTTAAGTGAATTTGTGCAAGTCTGTAGGAATGGGTGCCCATAAAGCCATAAAGCAATCATGAATCATGTCAAAGTGAGAAATGATGCTATAACAGATGCCCCCTAATATATGAGGTCAGAAGGGGTACATGATGGCCGAAATGTATTATACATAGAAAGAACTTCGCAAGGACAAGAGAGGACTTCACCAGATTTCAGCCTGCCAAAAACCAATGAAAGAAAACAGAGAGTCAACTCATGCCGAGGCGAGCATACCCATGCTCAGTCAAAAATACATCATATCAAAAGTATAGAATAGATCCAAAATGTATACAAGTATATCTGAACTGGAAGTACACAATGAATCATCTGAGCATGGCCCGGAAGTACAAGTCAGAATCAATGTCTAAGTATCACATATAGAAAGCCAATCAATGATGCTGAAACTAGATGTCTGATCATATAAGTAACTGAATCTCCAAGTACCAAATCATAAGGTGTGGATCAAACGCACAATCACGCAACTCGGGATCAAACATAGATGCCGCCGTGCTGACCCAACATATAAGGGTGACTCGCATCAATGGCAGAAACATCAAAAGGACCGACAAAAGTGATTGGTAGAATGCCGATGCAACCCGAGGCCCTCACTCGATCACCATGGCACAATTCTACACACCGGGAATAAATGAGCTGAAGTCGACCATGTGAGAAATTGTTGGATTACCGGCATTGATGTATCCCGTTAACCAACGCGAGACAACCCACCGATAATGAAAATGAGTGTCAAGGTGCCCCAGTACAATCTAACAAGTGCGAATAAATGAGTTGAAGTCGAACACTTGGAAGAATCTACCAATCAGGAGGCAATGATGAATCCTCACTGTCGATAGCGAAGAGTCTACCACTGATGACTGCAAACCCTAAGGTACTGACAAAAGACTCTAGACCTTATTCCCAGAGCAATGAGTCAGATTCGATGGGAAAATATTTGTTGGAAGGAAGGCATTAAGGCATCCCACATCAATCTAGCGCGAGTGTAACCCGCAGGCCAAGATTTGGAAGGAATTGGATGAAGCAGAGTGACGGAACCAAACCGAAGTACGTTTCTGACATGCACAAGATGAAGCTAGAGCACGGAAGAAACCCTCTGAACCAACCAATAATGAAAGCCGACACAGAGTCGAGATATCCACCGATAGGGTCAAATGGAGATCAAGGTACTACACGAATCCCAAGTGTGATAATGTATGCTGACGTCAAACACAAGGAAAACCACTCAGTCAAAGACCCATAATGATGATCAAATGCTGAGCACAAGGTCACCTATCAATGATGGAAATAGGGCCAGGGTGCAGCTCTAGGTTTACTCTCGCAGCAAATGTGTCGTAGGCTCTATAAGAGGACAAACCCGCCGGCAAGAAGTCAATGGGGACCTTCTCAAACCAGCACGAGCAGAAGATCAAAACATCCGATGTGATAGAACATGATACCGACAAGACCGGAAGGCTGATCGAATAATGAGTCAAGAGACATCGCAATGGCCAGCCTCAAAGCCAAACTTCCCGAACAAAAGCACGACTCGTGATGACCATTTCGCAGAAAAGTGACACCGTATGAGTCCTGTCCCGCAGAGGCAGAACAAACTCTCCATAGGATTGGAAGAGATAACCAACCGGGGGAGGACTGACAAGTGAAACAAGTAAAGGTTGAACCTAGGTCAAAAATAAAACCATCCCAAATGTAGGAAATATATATAAGTATATGTGCTTTGTTCAAGGGCGACAAACTGACACTGTACTACCATCAAAACAATGAAGTTACATCCTGTTCCCGCTTTTTTTGTTATATTTTATTTTTTTGTCTTTTTCATATAATAAGCCTGAAAAAGAATAAAAGAATGCTATGGTACAATGGATAGAACGAGTATCAAAGAATCAGATGCACTAGTTCCTGGGACTGGAACAATCCTATGCTCAATGAAAGGTGGCGGAAACTGGTAAGTGATACTCAAAGGAACATTCCATCCATGGGTAAAAAGGGTGTCAAGTCGCAATAGCTAAGTGCATGCAATGGTTAACTTGTACAAATAGTCAAGGTCAAAAGTTGGCTTAAACACTGAGTCCAAATGAAGCCGGCTAAAGGCCAAGATAAACAAGTAGCCAATATGCAATGCAGTAATACAACTTAACGACACCCAGGGAGCCTCTAGGGTATAAGCCAGAAAAATGATAAGTGATGAAGGAGAAGAATGAAGCTTCAACACAGAAGACATGGCGGGACTAAAGAGGACTCCCAAGCCTACATAAAAGCAGCATGGGCAACAAGTGATAGCAAGGAACTAACTAGGAAGCCCATGTAAAGGAAGGCTCTACCATCAAGTCATGATTAAAAATCGGCAAGTGAAATGGGTGTAATACTCATGACCTGATGGGATCGACCCTAAGGAAAGTGATCAGTATGGAGGCTAGTATGAAAGATGCAATGGAAAGTGATTCCCTAACCTATATGCCAGTGAAGATCATATACCTGCCGTGAAGAGTCGGAAATCATGGATCAAAAACTGGGAAAAGTCTCAAAATCGTCAAAATGTACCTGAAAACATACCAAAATGGGCACTTCCAAGCAATCGAGTTATACAGCATAAGATAGATCGAAAAAATAAGCATAAGAAATTTTTTGCGAAAATTTTCAATTTTTAGCCATAAATACACAAATTACCTCTCATTTGGTTCATTATTGCATACCCGAATTAGAAAGAGCTCGGAGCTAAAACTTGTTTCGTCAAATCAGGAACAACCGACCGTCGGAATTCAACGAAACTTCAGGTAGGCTCCTTAATCATCCTGTTTATTCATTTTGTCCGTTTGGAATTTAAAATTAAGTGATTTTTTGCCTTAGAACCCTTGCTAAAATATGCGTACCTGCGCATACGCGGGTTCAATGAAGGAAACCCGCGTATACACGCGACTGTGTACAGGAAAAACCGCGTATGCGCAGGGCCGAAACTTAAAAAGCATTTCTAATGCATTTTTTGATGAAATTTCTCAGGATGACCATCTCATGGAGGGAACGTGAGCATAGCGCAATAGACCAAGAGGTCATGCAGGATCGCGCAACACAAAACATCCTCCGAAACTGTGGATTGTTCAAATTCTTTAAAATGCCCAATATGAAAAATAATGTGCGATTGCTTGAAATGCTCATAAATTACTGGGAACCAGATCAGGATTGCTTCATAATTGATCAGATGTCACTACGCATAGAAGTGGAGGATATATATTTCATCACTGGACTCTCCAGGAGGGGAGATCCAATGGACTTGCACGGAAAGCCCCTGGGAGGGTTGACCGTGGAAGACTATGTCCAAATATATTGCGTAGATAATTCCAAAAAGGATGGAACACAGATTGCAATTAGAGATATCAGGGATTTTCACATGAAGATCCTCCTGTTCACCATCGGCAGAGTGGCAGGATCTGCCTCACTACATCAGGCGTCCAGGACACAAATGAGCATAGTTGTAGAGTGCTTAGTTCATGTATACGATTGGTGCACAGCCCTGCTACTGAATATGAAACAACAGCTGACCTCCATTCGCCAAGCAAAGACAAAACACTTTGGCTATGGGACCATTTTGACAACATTCTTCTTTGAGAGGATTCTAGCCTTGAGACCCAGAGTGATCTCGACTATCAGCAGCCCGCAGGACCCAAGAATTTCCCGTTGGGCAGACATGATGAAGAGACTGGGGGGCAACGAAGTACCCCGCACCACATGGGACGATGAGTTCTTCCCGTGGTGGAGAGAACAGATCATCGAGAAGGGGACGAATATCCCTATGCCGGGATGGATTTCCGAGGAGATCCAGATCTAGTACTTCCACCCAGCGCAGCATGGGGAGCAGTCGGTAAGTTTTTTGCAAAATTTTTTGACTTATATGATTTTTTTGGATTTTTCAATTATGTATGAAAAATGAAAAAAAAACATGTTTTTGGATTGGATTCATAATGACTGATAATTAAAAATGATCATGTTTCAGATGTTGGACCAGTTCGTCCTGAGGGCCTATCGCGCCACAAGCGCCGCAGAGGTGAGGCGGAGACAGTGGATTCCGACAGGACTCTCTAGGTCGTTCAGAGAAACTTGGAGGGATTGACCCGCCAAATCCCTATGGCTGCCGTGGAGGATTTGCCGGAAGCCGTCCAGAGACGGGTTGTAGGAGTACGCCGTGACTGGGTTAGACTATTCCGCCGTGTGGCCACTGCAGTTATGTTCTATAGGAACACGACTTCTGGGCAGGGTCCTCAGGAGTAGACAGATTTTATATATTAGATGACTGTATATTGTTTTTTGAGACTGAACATGATGGGGCATAAGCCCAAGTTTTGTACGGCATTTATGGATCCAAATTTTTTAAAGTTTTTTGACATACCGATGATATATATATACAGCGATATTTGATGTGATGTGATAAATGTATCAAATGTATGATGTTTTTGATAATTAGAATTATTGTATTGAATGATTAATATGCCAATCTAAAGCTTGATTAGCCAATGAGTTAGCAAACCAATTGTCAGCTCGAGGAATATGAATGAATGTTAAAAATTGAAATGACCTTTGTAACAAACGTACCCTCAAGAACAATCGTAATAAAAATGGATCTCGTACCCGATAAGTGTTGTTCAACTGACACCACCCAACCGGGAGTCCAAGAAAACTACCAACGAATCAACACTCAAAGATATTGCCTCCGAGAGTAGATGAATGACTCGCAAAGGTATTTTTCTGTGTTACAGCGGTGACCAATGCGTACTCCTCTGATACCAACAAATGACACCTAAGGATAATGAAGCACCCAAGCCGCGGAAGCTAAGTTCCGGGTGTGTCTACTAGCACCATCGGCGAAACCAAATGACTCATGACATCGAACACAACCTGCCAAAGCAGATCAAAAACATCACCATCTCATCAAAAACCGAAAATCAATCAGATATGTACAAAGCAAAAACTACTATATACAAAAGCAACATGCCAGGCCGAAACCTAGGCATAATACTTCTTCAAATAGAGCCCATTTCGGGGGCTCCGGCAACTCGTTCCCTTCGAAGTCAACCAAGGTATACGCTCCTTTCTTAAGGACTTTTTTGACGATATAGGGGCCATACCACATCGACTTAAACTTTCCCGCCCCCAAGGCATCTTTTTCCTGGGCATAGACCAAAACAAGGTCACCTTTGGAAAAAACCCTAGGCTTAACCGCCTTATCGTACTGGACTTTGACTCGGTTTTTATGCGCTATTCAATGTGGCGGCATCTCGACGCCGGTCATCAAGATGTTCCGTATGAAGAAGCCGCTCCGCCAAACTAGATAAGCCGTAGTTAGTTTTAGCCTAACTTAAGAGAAGGAATCTCGCATTCAATGGGAAATACAGATTCCACCCCGTGCACTAGCTGAAACAGAGTAAATCCAGTTGCAGTTTTCAATGACGTCCTGTATGCCCAAAGTGCAGGATATAGCATAATATGCCAGTTGGATCTAGCTCTATCAATTGTCCGTTGAAGAATTGTCTTCAAGGATTTATTCACGGCTTCCACTTGCCCATTGGCCCGAGGATAATATGGAGATGAATGCCCCGCCGAAACCCAATTTAAGAGCCAACTCAGCCATCATACTATTCTCGAAAGTGACTCGCCATGGTCGTTGAAAACTTTCTAGGTATACCGAAACGAGCGATAACTTCTTGGTTGAAGAAGAAAAGAGCCAGCCTCACCATCGTTCTCGAAAGTAGGCATCCTCGACCCACTTTCGTAAAGTAGCTCATCGCTACGATAATGTACTTCTGTGGACCTTTGCCGAAGGCGGGTTACAAGTAGTATAATCCATACCCCACTTTGTAAAGGGTCCGAGCCGTTAACGGGGAAAAAGCGGAGCTGGATGAGCGCGCATTTTTCGAGTATACACTTCACAAGGATGACACTTCTTGACCGATTCAATACAATCTTTGAAAATCGAGGGCCAGAAGTAGCCAGCACGCAAAATCTTTCGGGCTGTAGCAAGCCCTGATAAATGACCCCCACAAGCTCCACCGTGAGAATCATTGAGCACAGCCTCAGCTTCTTCGAAAGTTGCTGGGCTTTAGGATTGAATCAACCTCGACGGTACAAAGCATCACCACAATCGATACCTCAAGTGATTTGAAGCCATGCGCTCATCTTTCGAAAAAGAAGAGGGAAACTTCGCACTGATTTACACAATGATATCCCCATACCAAGGATCCTGTGAAGAGATAAGAAACAAGTGTTCGTCCGGAAAGGACTCATCATAGATCATCTCTTCCCCACAGGGCAACTCGGAGATCAATTCCGCAAAAGCTAATGATTTCTTGGATTTGGCAGACATGAATTCGAGATCAAATTCCTGTAAAATCACAATCCATCTATTATATTTTCCCCCAATCACTCGCCTGCTGAAGACAAACTGAAATGGATTGGCAGCTGCCAAAACATAAGTTTTGCGAAGAATAATGTAATGCCAGAGTCGCTGCACAGCATGAACTGCTGCTAAGGCTAACTTTTCTATCGGGGTGTATCAGTCAGTCCATCGGGCCTCACTAAGGTAGTAAATAACATGCTCCACCAAAGTACTATCTCTTCCAACCAGAACCACACTAATGGTAGATTATGATGGTAGGCTGTATACTTCATAAAATCTCGCTTACAATCTCATAGGGTGAAAGAAGAGCAAGAGGTCACGTCTTTTTCAAGGCATCGAATGAGCGTTGGAGCGTAGTCGTCCCAAAGAAAAGGAACTCTTTTCTTCATAAATTTTTACATATCCTTTAGACCAAGATAATTCACGATAAACCCTCCGAAGAAAATTAGAATTCCCTTGGAGACTTTGAAGTCGACGGATTGAAGACGGGGGAGGCAAACTCACATTAAGTTCAACTGAAGGGATCTACCCTTATCCCTTCCCTAGACACGATAAATCCCAACAACCGACCGAATGTTACCGCGAAAACGCACTTGTTCGGATTCAAATGAATTTTACAAAAACGACATCTGTCAAATATTTGCCGGAGGTGACCTAGATGATCCATCCTCTTTCGAGAATGAGCAGCTAGATCATCTAAGTATGCCTCGATGATTTTCTTGATGTCGTGGAAAGCGTAAGACATGGCCCGCCGGTGGGTAGCTCCAGATTTAAGACCAAAAGGCATTTTCTTATATGCAAACGTACCCCAGGGACAAATAAATGCGGTCTTATGTTGATCTTCCTGATTTGATAGTAATTTGATTATACCCGTAAAACCGTCCATGAAGGAGAAAATCTCGTTACCGGCACACTCGTCAATAATCTGATCAATGAAAGGTGTGGGGTAATTATCTTTAGGACACGCCTTATTCAGGTCTCTGAAATCGATGCACACTCGAATCGTTCTTTGCTTTTTATCTACCGGAACGGGGTTTGAAACCCATTCAGTCAGAGGAACTGGGAAAATGAATCCCGCCTTAAGCAGCTTTTCAACTTCAGCTTTGATAGCTGCTGCCTTCCTAGTATTAACCGGACGAAGTTTTTGCCTGACCGGCTTAGCGTTTTCATACGTCTTGATCTCATGCTGGACGATAGATGGGTCTATGCCAGGCATTTCCTCATAAGACCAAGCAAAAACATCCCTATACTCTTTGAAGAGCTCGGTATATATTTGAACCTCTTCATGGGAACATTCAGCTCCAATGAAAACGTTCTCGACAATATTGGGATTCCTGGAGATGTTCACCGGGATAGTAGGAGAGATCACAACCATGTTCCCTTCAGCATAAACCTGTGCTGGTGCTAAGGGGCTCAAGACTGGGTGAACAGATCCAGGAGACTGAGGACTTGGAAAACTTGTTTCGACTTCGCTCAAGTCAGGTAGGAAGTAAGACCGATGATGCAAATCATCCCACGGCCTATCTACACCTGTCATTGCTTCCAGGATGGCCTCTTCAGATGGAAGAGTGGTATCTAGACAATCTTGGGCAGAAGAAGAAGTAAGCGTCCAAGCCGGAGCCACATCACCATCCAACTCTTCCGGTGAAAGAGGAGCTGGATCAGATTCTGCAGTGTCAACAATAGACTGATATGCAATCTCAGCTGCAGAAATCGGGAATTCCATTCCACCCACTTGACCTTCCGCTAATGTGGCAGTAGGGGAAGGTAAGGTCCAAGGGTCCGAAAAATAATGAGTTCGGAAGAACTCTCTTCGAAGGGGAGCCTTGGAGGATGAAATAGCATTAATAGACACCTTAGGAGGAGGAAGATCGAAAGAACCCATCAGGGAAGAATACATTCCAACTCCTAGATTCTCAACAGGCGCCTTAGCATTATCCAACTTAGGAACAGATGAGTCAGAAGGCGCATCCAGGTCTACAGGAGGACAGTCCAGTTGATCCACTGTGACTATCCTCCCTTCGTGGGGGAAACATACAATTTGAAATAATGAGGATGCAATGGCATCCATCTCATATATCCAGTTCCTCCCCAACAGAAGGTTGTAGTCCAAGGATGCATCCACTACCTCAACCTCTATGTTAACGGTTTTGCCCCCAACACAGATGGGCAAAGACGGGACAATACCATGGGGTCTGTGAGAATGACCATCGAATGCAGTAAGAACAGTGCTAGATGGAACAGCTTTGGGAGATCCAAGTGTCTTCCAGCATGCGAGAGACATCACGCAAGTAGAAGCACCCTCATCAACAACCGTGCGAAAGATATTAGTCTTCCGATACGATGATTTAATATGAAATGCCATGTGATGAGGAAGTCTCTTCTTAAAGTTAGCCATATCAAAAGTAATCAGAAGAGAATTTTTCGGATCAATAGCCCCAATGGCAGTGAGCAAAGCACTGCGCTGAGCCGGACAAGACTGGAGTACCTCTAAAGCTGACATAGCACAAGGACTTTGTGCCAGATCTTCTACAATCGAGTAGTTCTGGGCAGCCCTCGCATTCGGATTAATCGTTGATCGCTTAGAAGATGCTTTGGGCATCCGAGGCATAGACTCAATAGTAGGCTTCGTAATGTGAAGCGGCTCAGTAGCATCAGGAACTTCCTTAGCTTTCGAAGACTCTTCTCCACCATAATCACGGGATCTCGTAGTGATATCTACGTGAGCACTCATCATAAAAATGTGCGATGGAATTTCCCCTTCCTGGGTGCCCCCAGAGGAAGCCCCAGGATTTTGGTTCGCGCCAGCAACTAATTTTTTCCCTTGGGGAAAAGGGTTTGTTAACACCGCCTGGGAACTAGAAGAACCCTGCTGAGCTAACAAGCACCGAGCATCTTGAATTTTAGGGCAAAGGTGTGTGAGATGGTCTCTAGCACAGAGCTTGCATGGAAACTTCACTTTCTTTTTCTCCTTTTGACCCTCACCAACACGCTCGTTGGTTTTATTTGCATTTCCCTTCCCATTCTTGCCCTTCTTCTTGTTATTACGTCCCTTCTTCTTCCCATCGGATTGTTGATTTCCTTTGGGTTCTGAAGATTGGACGGCATTTATGGACAAAGGCTGGGAAGGGGATGAATCAGCAGGCACAGCCTGACCAGAAGGAGCAGATTGTAAAGACAATTGCTGCAATTGAGAAAGCAGGCTGGCTGCACTACTACTGACCGATCCGACAAGCCCGTCACCATGCGGACCAGGTTTAGGTTTCGATAAATCCAACTTGGAGCGAGGAGCATTGGGCAAATACTTATAAAGTACCCCAGACTGAGAATAGATCAGTTCTAACTGCTGGGCCCTAAAGATGGCCTGCTCCTCGGAAAATACCCCTGATAGGGATACATCCTTTGAAACGTCTGACTGAAGCGATTTCAAAAACCACTCGAGAAGGAACTCACCTGGAATATGGGCTTTGATAAGCCTCTTCCTTCTCCTCCATTCCTGAATGTGATCAGAAATGTGAGTTGCCTCATCCTGCTTAAAATTAGCCAGGAGTTCGGTCCCAGCCTCATATCTGACAGGCAACTGAAAATGGTTAAGAAATGTAATAGCCAGTTCTCCAAATGTGGTGAAACTGCCCCCAGTGAGCTCTATATACCATTTGGCAGCATTCCCAGTTAGGGTGCGTTGAAATAATCTCAACCTAATCGAGTCATCGATCAGGGAGTTCGATGAGCACCATAAGTGGAAAGTGGTAATGTGGTCCGCCGGATCCTCTCCATTCTTACCTTCAAACTTTGGAATGTCTGAAGGAAGTTTGGTCGGGACCAGAGGCCACCCCGGACTATATCGAATTGGGTCATTAGTTAACTTCGACAAGTCTGGCAAGTTTAACGTTGCCAGAAATGGTAATCGAGGCGGAGCCTGAGAATTCCATCCTTGATGGGATGGATTTCCAACATTCTGAAAAGAATAGCCTGGATTTGATGAGGCACCAAGCTGCCAGAAAGGAATCGTAGAAAACGGAGAAGAACCTCCTCCCCACGCCGAGTTACCAAAACCCAGACTAGTTCCCCCCGCTGAAGTATTGACTGAAGAGGAAAGCCCCTGGTAGGGGTTCCATGCATTAGACAGAGGAGAAAAAGACTGATAAGCACTCGATGAAGGGAAAGAAGCATTCCCTTGATGACCCGCGAAGAACTGATTCCCTGCCCCAGCCATTGTAAATACAGGATTCCATCCCGTAAAAGTGGTCGAACTTTGCCCCCCAGACCAAGGGTTGAAACTCTGGGCCTGGGAGGTAAAAGGAAATGACCCTAAAGAAGGATTGGAACTGGGTATATGCCCAGTCCCAAAGGGGAAACCCTGAAACGAAGCTGATCCACTAGCCATGCTAGACATGGGCGTAGATCCAGCTGCACCGGCGGAAAAGGAAAAAGAGGGATTTCCACTAATGGAGATCCCTGAACAGAAGGGACCAGAATGAGAAGCATATGCCTGGGTGAACCCAGAGCCAGACATATCAGTGCTAGAAGCAATCAAAGATGAAGCAATAGTGCCCCCTGCCTCGACAGAAGTAGGGGTCTGAATGCCTGCAGCACTCACGGTAGAAGCCGCGTTCCCAGTCGTGGCCATCGAAAGATAAGAATGATATGGAAGATCCGGCGGTCTATCAGACTCCGGTCCGATGTACTGAAGAACAAACGGATGATCAGGAGGAAGAGGAGATAGACCTGTAGCAGGAGGCTCAGGTATGTCTTCAACTTGAAAATCTTCTTCCTGAGGAAAAATAACTCGCGAGGTGAGCGGAGCGCTCCTCTCGGAACCGACACCGGAATCAGCAACGAAACCCTCAGATCTTTGTGGAGGATCACTCTCCACAGCGTCAGACGCTACCGGATGGTAACCACCAGCTAAATCGCTCCTACGCCTTCTCGAAGAAGGCTCTGCACTCTCGGGAGATAACCCCCGGATTCTCCTCGAACGTTGAGGCGCTTGATCAGCCACTTTTATAGATTTATTATATTAGACTCAAAAAAGTGAAAAGCTAGGCAAGCTAGGAGCAAAGATCACTCACTAAAATAAAAATCCCTGAGAAACAGCAAGCAAACAGCCTCCAAGTATTTCCGCTCCGGGTGATGAGGACCGGACACCAAAATACAGGAAAGCGAAGTATAGGGCCTTCCGAAAGCAGTCTGGGATGATTAGGGCCCATAACAACTAGCGAAGGTATCAGAAACAGTTACGCCGACCTCCTAACGACAGCCTTTGCCGGCTCAAGCACCCAAGCTTCGCAAGGGCACCCCCTAGAAGTACTGCTGAAAGTGATGCGACGTCTGCCTCAGGTACCACGGGTATTCCCCCCCGCAGTCACCTGTGTGGAACCTAGGAGAGGCAACTATGGACACCAATCCGTATCAGAAGCTGGGCGGAACGGTCTTGAGGTCAGATTCAGCCAATCGGAGAGGGGGTATCCCTCTTCTCAGCCTTCACTTCCCCTCGCGCTTGACTCTCGGATGAGAGCTTTCCCGGTCCACCTCACGGAGTTGGATTTCGCTCAATTAATCAACTTCTATGTTTGTTTGAGCGGCCTTGGAGAGTTAACTCTCCACTCACCTATTCCAAGGCCCTACAACCTAGCTAGTTGGTGATTGACACTTAGTAAAACTTTCTAGTTGATTTTAGATTAAATTGCTTATTTTAAGGGCTGTTGTATTAAGTCACAAGGATATGGAGATGAAACCAATGGTGTTTTGACGCAAAAGAAATTAATAAAACTTAACTACATGCACATGCAGTTCTTTGTCTTTCGATGAAAAGTAATCTCTATACAGGTTCTACGAGACTAAAAATTGTATTTTTCTTTTCGAATTACAAACTCACACTCACAAAAACTAAGAAGCTAACTAAATGATTCAATGCACCTAATGCAAATCACTACAAGCATGTAAATTCTAGGATGCAAAAGTCTCTTGAAACAAGGTGAAATTTCTCAAAAATCTCCTTCAGTTTTAACTCATCTTTTGTTGTCCAGAAAGCCAATTCTTAAAAACAAGAACTCTTAATATAAGACACCAAAATACTCAACAAGAAGAAGAAGAAACCAAATGACAACTTCTCCTCAAAATCAAGCCGAAAACTAGAAGCAAGAAACTTCACAAAAGCTCCAAAAGATATGACCAAATGAAAATGAAAATGCAACAACAAAAACAAAAACAAGAGACAATGTTTTTTGAGTTTTTGATATGCAAAAACAAAAAGCAAAACAAATGTTTTTTGGGCTTTTTAGTTTTATAAAGCAAGAGCTCAAAAATACCAAGCACAACTATCACAATCCAAGCCAAAACGAGACCGAATTTCAAGCATAAACTTCAACAATGCTCCCAAACCTTATAAAGCTAATGATAGCAAGATCAATAAGGGCAATGGAAGACCAAAAACTCAGCCAATCAGCCTAGAGAAATAGTGCAAACTCGTTGCAACAAAAGACTCCAAAGAAGCAAGAAAAGTTCTTCGAAAATTGCAACAAAACCCTAGCCTATGAAACTCAAGAAAACCAATCGAAAACAAAGCAAAAAACACAATGCAAAGCACAACACAAAGATAGGAGCGAGTCTTTGAGCAGAAGCTCTCTGTTCTGATAAAGCAGAACAGCCAAGAATGCTCAGAAAGCGATCTTGGAACTCAATCCAGGAGTGCCAGCACCAACAAGAACATTTTGCCAAAAATATTAGTTTTCGAACAAACAAAAGAGAAACAAGACTTGAAACCACTTCCTTCACACTCCAGTAAGTACAGAGACACTGCAGACACAGGCCTCCACAGCCAGAAAGGACCAAAAAGCCAATAAACTCAAAATTTCAAAATCTGCCTAGGTATACGCGACCTTACAGTTATGCAACCAGCGTGTATACGCGTCTGTGTCAGGGGAAACTCGCGTATACGCGGATCCTTTAATAAAGACTCGCGTGTATACGTGACTGTGTGCAAACAAAAGAGCATATACAAAGAAAGATAATGAAAAACAAAAAGGACAAGCCTGGGAATGACACCAGGGCTTCAGACTGACTGCAAGAAAATAAACTGGACTGTAAAAGAAAAGATAAAACTGTTGGCAACCTACCAAACAGCTGAAACAACCCAACAGGAGAATCACAAAAATGTGATCCCCAGCGGAGTCGCCAGTTCTGTTTCGGGGAACGAACACCCTAGAGGTTGGTTGGGATACAACCTCCACAGAGCAGGGGCGTACTACTTAACAGAGACTCACACAACCATGCACGTTCAGAAAAACTAAATAGAGCAGAATGAGAGATTTACCCGTGGGTCCTATGTTTGAAGTAGATCCACGTGGAGTCCAACCGTCCTTCCTCCTTAACCTGAAATACAAGAAGAAACCAGCACAAAGGACAAGTTGTACAACATATATCTACTCTATATGTTAGTGAGATTCATATAAAACATTAAATAAATCATAATGAATGCTTGTATAACAAATATTCTCATACATAAAAGCATACACTAACACGTTTATTTCGGGAACAGCATGATACTTCTGTATTATAAATAGTACATACAAAAGTAATCAAGTGGAGAGATCACCTGATCCTTCCAAGGCCTTCGCAGACCGTCGTCTGGATCCGTCCAGCCCTTGCCTCGCTAAGACTCCTTCCAAACTGGTGCATAGAGATAACATATAAAGGGATGTATATCTCAAGGAAACAAGGGTTTCCTACAATGAACTGGGAAAGTGCAGGAGGCACGGGGAATCAGACTTGGATAGGGAATACCAATAGAGTATAATATCAATACTTTCTCTCTCTCCCTTAGGCCATACACATGAGGGCTTTTTATAGTCCCTCCAAGTAGTTTCAGCAGTTGGAAACAGTTGGCCACGGGCTGGGGTGGTTGAACTACCCGAGTAACCATCAACCCAGCGCGAAATTAGGGATTTTTTATATATTTTTTAATCATTTTAATGGCATACGCGGAAAATTCTAGCTGTACTCGCGTATACACGCGGAAAAACATGGGCATAGTCGCGTATGGAGGATTTTACACTGTTTTTAAGTGAATTTGTCCAAGTCTGTAGGAATGGGTGCCCATAAAGCCATAAAGCAATCATGAATCATGTCAAGGTGAGAAATGATGCTATAACAGCAGTATTTGACATCAAGGGATTTGAGGTCATGGTGACGTGGCAAAGAGCAGATGAGTGGTCAAAAGAGATTACTCAAACCCATGGAGGCAAGCAGATAATGAGATGAGATGTCCTCAATCCAACACGAATGCAGACAAGTGCCATGTTCAAGAGCGACATACTATTAACACGACTATAATATTGGTTCCATTTTCTCCCACCATTTTTGGCAAGTACCCCAATTATTTTTTGGAAACAAGCTTGAAGGGGATAGCATGTGCTTGTGATATAAGTTTGTCCTTCGGACAAATCCAAGCTAGTACATTTTACAAGCCCTAGGAAGGAGGAACGCGAGTAACGTCATTACGACGGAGTCCGATGTCATGAGTTTTTAATGAGTCTGACAAAGGAAGAACTCGGCGTCTTTTCATATTTAGAGAGTTTGAAAATATACTGGAAAAGAAAACTCCAGCAGTCCCTTTTCGTAGATAGTCCCACAGATCTGAAAAGGTAGAAAACTATGTATGAGAGAACCTCTTAGTCGCGATAGGCTAGGGTATTACTTTTTCATAAATAATCTATACCAGCCTAAAAAAGGTGTAAACGTATACTGGGTAGATGTCGTTTCACAACCAATTTAACAAGCTCAAAACGAAAAGTGACCCGGTGATCTTTTCAGTTTTAGAGAGTCAGAAAAGAGCCGGAAGGTGACTCCAGTAGTGAATTTTTCATGTTTTTATCGAGTCTGAAAAAGTATAAAATACAACTCATGTCTTTTCCCTAATCGCGTGAAAACCTGTTGCTGCACAAAAAGCAAGTGTAAAACCCATTTTTCGACAAAAATATAATAAAATATCGGAAAAACAAGTCCTAAAACCTAATTTTTATTTTGAAAAGTTATAAATATTACCAATAGTAAAAACTTATTCACTTTTCACCTTTTTACCTCTTTGCAGAGCAATGGTGAGCCATTTCCTTTGTGATCTTGAGGTGATGATTGTGAGAAATCTAGTGGATGAATTTGGATCCCGTATTCTTTAGGTAAGAGCCGCTTCCATTAGCCATCTTTTAAGCTATAGTTCATTATATTTAATCATGGTTTGAGGTATTTTAAGGAGGGAATTTTAAAATTTAGGGCTCCATGGTTGGCGCGGGTATCAGGCATGGACCTGCACCAATCCGCGCTGTTTTACACAGAGGCCGTGCCAGTTGGCGTGACTGTTATCCAGACAGCCATGCCAACAGTGTAACGCAAATTTCGGCTAAAAAATCTCAAAAATGAACCAATGAAAAGAAATTTTGAATACTTGAGGCGGTTTCTAACACTCCTATGTTTGATTTGATGCAGGTGCAAAGAAAAAATGGTTATTGAATGGAAGGAAAGAGAGCACAGCGAGGAAGATGAATTGGTAATGGGAAATGAGCAGTGTATGAATGCTCTTTGGAATTGCAGTTTGAAAAAATTCCTCCTAATGCCATGTCTCCGGGCTCAACCCTAACTACTGAAGCATTTGATTAGCATCTGAGATGAGGATGAGGAGAATTTTAAACTTTGAGATCAGGTACTTGAGCTCGAAGTGTCAGACATGTACTTCATCACTGGACTGTCGCACAGGGGTCCAATTCCTATCTTGACTGGCACCAGGCCTTCCAACAAAAACATGACAATGGTCATGAATAGGGTGTGTGAAGGGGCACACAAAGGGATAGGTAGTGGAAAGGTAGACACTCAGATCATCCCTGATATAGCACTAAGAGTAGTGCTACATACCATAACGCAGGCTGCAGGGTCGCAGGCACCGCACGAGGCTACCAAGACACAGCTCCTTCTTACATCAGAGTGCATGAACCCAGCAATGTTTGACTGGGCCACAACCATGACTATGAAGATCAAATGGAAACTGACGAAATGCAAGAAGACCAAACTGAAACAGTTTGGATATGGGTCAATTTTGGTATCATTCTTCCTGGAACGACTACCTATCTTCCAGTGCCAGGGGGCCATAGTCTCGGATCCACCATTGGAAGAGCCAAAAATGGCTCGATGGGCAGCATTGATGCCCAGGGCAAGGGGCGGCCAGCAGATATCATGGTGGCTCGAGTTCTTTGGATGGCCCCGACGACAGTTGATCATCATAGAGGACTAGCCCTATGCGGGCACTGATTTCACTGGAGACCTAGACCTTCCACTATTGGAAGGAGAGGAATGGGATGAGGAGCTTGGTAAGACTCTTTTTAATTTTATGAGTTTTATGTTTTTTGGGTATAGATGCATGTTCTAACAGTTGATCCTATATGTATGCAAATGTTGGCCCAGATAGGCCCGCCGGAATGTCACCAATAGCGAGGAGGACCCCACTCGCTTATGACCCTCAAGGTGAGGGGGGCGAGGGGGATGAGCTTGTATAGAACGTAGAGGGGATCACTCGTGGAGTTCTGGATTATGCTCGTTTAGCTGATGTTCCCTTAGCTTATTAGAGGCACACCGTAGGGGTGCCGAGTCGACTCCACCACTTACTGAGGCAGTTGGTGCGGGCAATGACGTGCTACCATGAGCACCGTGTCGATTAGTCACCTACGCTTTTTATTTGCATATTTTTTGAGAGACATGTTGTCTCCAGATTTAACTAAAACAAACATGTATATTTTTTGTTTTATATGATGCACACGTTGCAATACCTCGACATATATATATACATCTATTTTCTACATGGATCTTGCTTACATATGATGATGTTTTATATCTTATGCAAATGTCTAATACAATGTTATCTAAAGTACTAGCTAAATAATCTGCATAAATAACGACCCAACGGAAAAGTTAAAAGTTTACAAAATGCATCATACCAACATATTTTATTTCTTACACAAGCTTAAAAGCACAAACGCAAACTATGCTTGAAAAAAAAATAGGCATGCCCCCAGCATGATGACTCAATTTGAAGTGTACATGCCCCCTAAGCTTCAGTCCATAAGAAATGGATGTGAAGGTTCAAAACACAAGAGTAAGAGACTCGACATGAATTTTCCGAAATCTAACAAAATTCGAATTGAACAGGAACGTGTTTCATTGTTCTAAGGAGGTTGACACACTTAAAATAATTGTCCTCAAACTAACTTGTTTCATTGTTTAGGGAGCTTGACACAAGAAAAGGAACTATGCTCCGACGAGCTCAAAGGAGCAGGTTCAGGAAGGGGAGAACCAAATGAAAAATGCTTGAGAAAATTATTCATTGCCCCTAGGCTGGGTATAAATGAGGAATGATGATGCTCATCGCTCCACGAAAAATCTTTGAGAGACATAGTCTCCACGACAGCTTCGTTAGACATAAAAACTTCTCTCAAAGGATCAGGTGAATCTGCATCGCCAAGCCAGGGGGATTGAGAAAAATATCAAGAGCCATGCTCAAAGGAGTATTATCATTAGGAGGAGGATCCGATGCGGCAATGATCTCACAATAATTGATTTCAACCGAGGTTAGAGGCATCGATTCTCCAAAAGAGGCAACCTGTTCAAGAGAAGGGATGATCCATGGGTCATCCGACCTAGAGATCATATTGACTTGAATGGTGTTCGGTGGTGGAATGGGGAAAATACCCATGAGAACGGGGTCCTTGAAAAGACCTGGTCCTATACTTTCGGGGGGATTAGGAATTTGATCCACGTACGGCACGTTGTTCTTGGAGGACGAGGTAAAGAAAGACAACTGATCGACAGTAATAATCTTGCCCTCATGTGGAAACTTCAAAAGTTGAAATAGGGTGGACAGAACGCACAACATGGTGTGTGTCCAACTGCGACTGAGTAGAAGATTGTAGTTGAGTTTGGCATCAAACACTTCCACTTCGATGTTGATTATCTTACCTTGCAATGTAATTGGTAGACTTGCAAGAACACACAATGGTTTTGATTCCCTTCCATCGAATGCCTCAAGGGAATTGGGAGATGAAGTGAGGCCGTTAATGCTGACTTGTATAACAAGCGCAATCTGGTGTGGAAGTTGGGGGACGAAATTCTCTAGATCAAAGGTGAGAAGGCTAGAATCGACAGGATCAATTTCGCCAATTGCAGATAACAAAGCTTTCCATTGAGACAGAAAAATTTGAAGTAATTCCAACGTGGACATCGCGGAAGGTGCCTGTGCCAAATCCTCAATAATGCTGTAATGCTGAGCAGCACAGGCGTTCGGATTATAGGAAGAATTTGGGAGAACACCTTTGGAAGGTGGCTGTACAACGGGTTCAGCACTGGGCCTTTCAATCTCAAGAGTACCAGAGGCAGGCAGGGGAGGAGGGCCATCAACGACTTCCTTCCCAGCTTCCTGGCGTGATCCGGCATAATCCTTCGACCGAGTGGCAATAGAAACAGGTGCAACACCATTAATCATGAAAACCTGAGACCCAACGGTGCAGATGGCAAAGGCTACTCGACCATCTGGGTCTGCTGAGATGGAAAAGGTTCCTTAAGAACTGTCGAAGTTTCCTTAGATCCCTTAAGAAGTTGACTAACCTCGGATCGTCTAGGATAATTTTTGGTGTAGTGGTCTTCATCACAAATCAGGCAAGGGTACTTCGGTTTTCGCTGTGAGCCATCATCAACACGTGGTTTGGACAATTTTGGTTTTGGGGCATCAGATTTGGCTTTGCCTTTGCCCTTATTTTTCCCTTTGGAAGTCTTGTCCGCAGGATTAGCCTGGACAGCGTTGACCTCCGCGGTCTTACCAGAATCTGGAGTAGGTCGAGGAGCAAACTTTTTGGAAGAATTCGATTTCTGCTTCCCATTAGAAGACTTGCGAAAAGTCCGAGAGACAGAACCAATAACACTGTCAACTGATGGGCTAGTTGGTGCTTTAGAGGTCCCTGGTCGCGGGGCATCAGTCAAGATGTCATATAACGTGTCGGACTGAGAGTACACTAAATCGAGGTACTGGGCACGAGCAATGGCTTGTTCCTCGGTTACACATGCCCTCATAGCAATTTCTTGTGCAATTTTATTGACAAAAGAGGTAGTGAACCAATGAGTTAGAAGCTGATCAGGAATGTCAAACTTGATCAGACGACAACGATGTCTCCATTCGTGAATGTGGTCTGAAATATGAGTGGCTTTGTCCTGTTTCAGAGATGTCAAGAGATGTGTCCCAGCTTCGTAACGAACCGGTAACTGGAAATGCGTCAGGAATGCCATAGATAGAGTATTAAAATCTTGAAAAATACCACGAGGTAGTTCTATGTACCATTTAGCAGCAATGTCGATCAGAGTGCGCTGGAAAATACACAGACGAATAGAGTCATCCACCCAAGAATTCAAAGAACACCATAAGTGGTATGTCATGACATGTGCTTGGGGGTCTTCTCCAGATTTACCCTCAAACTTAGGACAATCACGAGGCACCTTCGTCAGAACTGGAGGCCGATATGGACTGTGAAGAATCGGATCATTAGTCAATTTGGACATGTCTAGTAACTCCAACGTGGCGAGAAAAGGTAATTGAGGGTTAAAAGGCATGCTAGGTCCCCGATAAGGACCTGTACCTATACTCCATCTTGGTTGAGGATAACTATGCCCCCCATTGGTTCTCTCCCAGAGGATTCTGACCATAGGAGGTATAAGCTAGATAATTGGGTTGATATGGCAGCTGAAAACCAGGATACGGGGTTGATAACCAGGGTACTGATTCTGATTATACGTGGGCCTCGATTGAGCAGTGTATGGATTTTTCTGCGGAGTATAAGTATAGCCTGGCTATTGAGGGTAATAACCATAACCTTGGGGTAGGTTGTAAACCGGTCGAGACTGAACTTGAAGGTAATAGCCGCCTTGGGGTCAAACGGGCTGTTGGTAAGTGGGGCCCTACTGAGTCGGATAAGTCGGGTGCATAGGTGGATTCAGCTATGGCATAGAATAAATCGGCGGCTGAGCAAGGTTAATAGTCTGTGCAGGTTGTCCTGGTTGAACAGGTTGACCTGGCTGATGAGGGACACTACGTTGCCCTGGCTGAGCAAGTTGGCCTGATGGCGAGAGTGGGCCAGGTTGTGCCTGATAACCAGCTTGACCTGTGATAGGACCATAAGATGGCCCTGGCTGTGCAACATTTTGACCAATTGGAAAATGAGGTTGTTGAGGTTGCACCAAAGGTTGAGAAGGGTGGGTTTGCCCTTCAGGACCGTATGGAGGTTTAGGTTGATACCCCGGTTTCCATGTCGGTCCTTGAGTTTGCCCTAGCTGGACCACAGGGTGAGGCTGTAGAGGTTGACCTTGAGGATTGTAAGACTGCCTTTGCGGGCCGTAAACTAATCCCTGCTGGACCGAAGGTTGTCCCTGTAAGGGTTATCCTTTCGGGTCATACGCATACCTTGGTTGGGCTAAAGGTTGTCCCTGGAAGGGTTTTTCTTGTGGGCCAGAAGCATATCCTTGTTGAAACAAAGGTTATCCCTAAAAGGGTTTCCCTTGTTGATTAGAAGGTTGCACAAGCTGGGTAGATAAAAAACCGTTAATATACTGATAAGCCTCAGGAGCAGGAAAACGAAGGGGGTTTCCTTGCTCGTCATATTGATATGGAAATATGTATATCGGGGCACCATCCACTCCATAATGGGAAAATTAAGGACGATTAATATCCTGAGAGGATTGACCAACCTCGGAGATCGGTGGCTATAAAGACATCTGGTACTCCTTGGGAGAAATTTTCTTGGGAATGGTAGAAGCTATATAAACGTCTTTAGGAACTGACGAGGTCCTAGTTGACTGAGTAGTGACAACAGGCTTAGACGCATCCACGCAAACAATAGGTCTAACAGGTGCCAATGTGACAAAAGGAGATGTCGTGAGAGGTGTCGATGGCGACATCCATAATGAGGGAATGGTCAGATTCGTGGACGGAGTCGATATTCCCATAGAGGCAATAGCGGCCATGACCTAACTTAAAGACCTATATCTAGCTGGGAGCGATGGACCAGGTGAAGACATAACAAAAGGTTCAGGGATGTATTCGAGAAAAAGCTAGTAATATTCACTAGAAGTAGGAATTCCCTCACTAGGAGTAGGACTAGATGAGTCCATATCTGACCCTGTTGTAAGATCTTCTAAAAGATGACGGGGACTAGGAGGTATGACAGCAGCCAAAAAGGGCGATCCTGATGTAAGAGGAGGGAATTTTTCCCCTACTCCAAATCTAAACCAAGCATTAGATAAGGGCCAATCGAACTCAACTGGTCCTCCAAAGGGAAGTTCAGATATAACCGGTCCCCCATCGGAAAACTCGGATACAATGGGCTGCTGATGCTCAGCAGAGGACTGAGAGACCTCTGATGAATCATCTATATAAGGACTACCAGTAGACGAAACTGATGGTTCCGCCACTGTGACTATAGCAAAAGAGAGGAAGAGATCAAAAACAAAGACGCGCGGGAAAAAACCAAGGTAAATAAAAACAGGCCGAAAAATCAATCTCTAAATGGCGTGTGATCGTAGGTGATTAATTTTACCACATTGAAACTAGAAGCTTTACTGTATCATGTTTTAAGAGTCTATAAATGATTAAAATATGACTTTATCACTTTTAGTTTGGAAGCAAGTGTGAAAGGACAAGTGCTTGATGATATTTTCAAGTTTAGGGAGTCAGTAAAGATCAAAATGACTGCTCTGGTAATCTAGGTAAATGGGTGTACCGGATATCCGTGAACTGCCATATACACTTTGGTAAAAAATGAAAGAGAAATAAACCACGGACTTGACGTATGTGCAGGTAATCTCCCCGAATGCTGTGTCCGGTGTATCATGGGTAAAAGGTGGCAGACTCGGCTTCCTACAGATAAAGGATTTGCAACCTAATGGGGTCTCCCTTTATATACTCGACTGTACGGGGAGCACAAGTCCATACTAGCACTGTCTATAGCTAGATGGTGAGCGACAACTGCTAGGCTTAAAGACGTCGGAACACGTCTCTACCTTAGACTACTAGATGTTCCATTAAGTTTCAATGTTGCCTTAGGTTAATTCAATAAATTTTAAAGTTGATCTTCAATTTACATTTCAATTCCAAGGCCCTATCGAATGTTGGATCTCACAAAACCTCTAGATGCAAACTACATGCCACAAAATATCATTTTGTTCAATGAAGAGCTATATACGAGAGAGTTGAGAGCTTTCAAATGACAGCAAAATGAACACACAAAAACATCCACTACTATTTTCAATGCAAGCTAATGAAACTAAAAACTTTCTCTAGAGTTATATAACACTATTAATGCAAAAAGTTTTCAATTTTCACTATGCCAATCAAACATACAAAAGATTTTTTTTTTTGTATTTTTCAATATATTAGAGCAAATGCACTAAATAAATGAAAAACTAATGAAAACATCAATTTGAGAAATGAAAAAGGGAGAGCTGAAACAAAACAAGTTCACTCAACATAAACAAGCACAATCAAGACTCAAACCAATGACGAGATCCCTCAAAGTGAAGAAGAATCTTGAAAGAGACTCAAACAAACCGTGTGATCTAGACTTGGAGCAACACAAAGTGAAATTGAATGAAAGAGAGAACAATCACTCAATAAACGCAATGATTCAATGGGATTCAGTAAGATGAATACAAAGAAGAAAAAACAAAGTTGACCGAGAAAGCAACGGCCCAAAACTCCCATGGGAGGCTCAGCACACTGAAGCACCTAGAAGCCCTAGGGATAAAATGAAAAACTGACAGAAAAGGGAAAACAACCAGAGGAAAAGGGATAAACACAGTAAAAAATGACCTCAAAGCACTCAATCAATCAGAAAAAATGATCCAGGACCAAAACTCAAGCTCAAAGAGTCCAAGAACAGGCAAACCCTAAAACCAAGCAAGGTTGGCGCGCCTGTTTGTCTGTAATCTACGCCAAACAGGGGGTTGGCGTGGGGGCCTAACTAGAAACTAGCACCAGTTGGTGCGACTGTCAGAGGTATAACCACACCAATTGATTTTACCCTAGAAAGAAGATGAAAATGAACTTACAGAGGCTAGATCTAGTCTTCTGGGGCTGAACAAGGGTTTAACACCAAGGAAAGTGAACCAGAAAAGCAGACTAATCAAACAAAAAGCCAAAAAACAACCCAATGGAGGAAGGAACAACTCCCACTGATCCCCAATGGAGTTTCCAAATTTTTGTGGAGGTAAATCCCCTCTGCGGATAGAGGCGATCCCACTAGCTCTAGGGTGGGTCTAGCAAGAATCGAAACACGCAAAGTTATTGGTTCATAGTTACAAAAGATAGAATCACGATAGATCGCTTACCGTGATTCCTTCGCTGTTGTTGTCGAAGAAGAAGTGGTACTTTCGTTCCTAGCTAGACAGGTCAAGATCCATGAGCTCTTCGCATCCAGATACCTGTACGCATGTAGAGAAGAGACAACATGCGGTGTAATATTTCACACTTTATAACTATCGATCAGTCCAAGAGGAACGAATGAAATTGAATTATATAATGGACAAACACAATCATGGAACCAATAGCAGAGTCATGTGTATTAAGATATGAGAGAATGATTACAACCGGTGCTCTGACGTCATGATATTCCTTCGACAGGGTTCTAGCGGGACGTGTCTCACAAAGCTCGTCAAGGATTCGACAGAACTCTCTCTCTCAGACGGTTCTCCTTATCTCTGCTCCTTATTGTCACTCAGCTATAATTTCCTTCCCAAAAGTTCAGCTAGCTATCAAATGGAGAGGGCAAGCTTTTATAGAGGGATAAGGAGAGGTTAAGCTCTCTATAATCATGGGGGAGAGTCCTATCTCTTAGGAAGGTTCCATGAGAGGTGGAAAACCACTTCCTAATCAGGGATATCTAGAGGCAAACAACCCAAAATCATTTTGATGATCCGTTTTGAAGTTGTTAGAATCAAACTTCCAACTTCTATTGTTAAAAAACATTCCTTAATAGGCTTGGCACGGGCACAACACAGGGACAGAGCGCCAAGTGGCGCGGGCGTAGTGTAACTTTTCTAGGTCGGCGCGAGTGATGAACTGGATACTCGCACCAAGGCCAAAACATCTATTTTTATGGTTTTTTAGAGGAAATTTTCTTGAGGAGAATTCTTTCCCTTATGTAGAAGGATGCCATCAAGGTGTTTTCAGGGCATTTTACTATTCACAGGTCACGAGAATAGTCCTCCAATGTACGGGATGAGGGATTGCAGGGACAGTGACAAAATGTTGTGTAACAGCTGGGAAGTAAACAAACTGACAGAAAAGTTATTTTGTGACTTGGTCAAGTTGTTTGTTGAATCCTTAATTTTGTAATAGGAATGAATGACATGCTGAAATGAATTGATTAAATAAGAAAATTGTAACATAGGAAACCAATTTCGATAAATTGAAACAAGAATGAAATTTCAGATTGAAAATATAAGTAAATTACTAAATCAATCAAGTTGAAACAATATTAATAATTACAAACAAAGTAACTTATCAAAACAACTCAATTGCAAATGAAATAGAAGATACACTAGCTATAATAAAAGAAATGTCTAACTAAGGAGGGGGGCCTACTTCCATAGACGAGGAATTGGTTAATTATGAAGTATAACACCTATGTTATCAACACATCACACACATAGATAAACATAATTTAATTAAGAATTTGCAAGCTTGTATTAACAAAAATCATAATGCAATTACAATATTCTAGTTCTCCCCGCTTTACTCGAGTAGAGTAGGGTATTTCCACATGATTCTTCAATCGCTTAAATTAATTACAATGAAAATTATGAGAGTCTCAAATTCTCACATTGTCTCCTTCCATTAAAAGAGAATTTCCAAAATATAGAATGATGAGACAAATGTTGAATCATTTAGCCACAAAAAAATGTGGGAGGTTGAGTCCAAACATGTATGATGAAATCCTCCATACTAGACGAGGCTAACCATGTTTATTGTTTCCTTCAGTGGGTAGCAAGTGGTCAATCCTTTCACTAAGTAACCAATCATGACAATCATGCATTTGGTGGTTGATTTGTTTTGTAGGATTCCTGTGTTGTTATACTTGTTCGTGAAGTTGCAACATGATGGAGAAGGAGTTGTAGCATTTTCCATTAATGGTTGTTATGCCAAGGATGTTGCAAAAAAAGGATGTTGCAAGTGTTGCAAAAGTGTTAAGGTGTTGTAGCAACAACAATGTGTTGGAGGTGTCACAACAACATGAGCTCTAAGTGTTGCGACAATGTGAGTTGAAGGTGGTGTTGTAACAAAACTCCTTCGAGTAATCATTTAATGTTGCCTTCAGAAGTAATTGTATGAGCCTGTTTGGATTATTTCTCATGATTTATCGTTAGTTAACATAAAAGGAATATTATTTCCTTAATACACAATAATTAACATTAAATTTAACATAATCAAAGAAATATTGTACCTTAGTAAAAAATTCATTATTGTGAGAAAAATGATTGATGGGATGTCATGAAGATGGGAAAAAGGGTCTTCAAAAGGTTGTGAATAGGTGTATAAAATACGCCAATTTGGATGCTTATCAACTACATTAACCATATTCTCCCTGTTTAGTGAACAATCTACTCCATCGTGAATAAGGGTTACCAAGTGAAGACACCATGGTTCACTAATAATAAATATAAAACATTACTAAAAAAGAATGTGTCAATAACAAAAATCTTACAAGATACTGATTATAATTTTTGAAAAATAAGTTTCAAATAACAAAGTTATCAACAATAGAATTGTTGTCAGAGGAGAAAAAAAGGCATTTCTAGTAACATAGACTAGAGAATTTACAACAAGCAATTTCTAATTGAGAAATTAGTAAGGTACTTATCCACAAGATTATCAAAGATAAGGGAATGAGGTTTTTCAATGGCATGAATGCGAATAAAACCATAATTAAAAAGTTGAGGATATATTCTTTTTTAGGAGAGAAAAAGGAAAGGATTTGTCTTTAGTGTGACTTTTTGGAGTTTCCCGTGCCGAAATTAGACAGTAAAATTTGAGGTGAAATCTTGATTTGTGTTATTTAAAATAGTTTTTTGACTATATATATGGATTCAACACCATGAAAAACACTAATGCACCTCAATTGCGTAGGAACTACCATCAAACTTGCGATTTAAATGAATTCATGCCAGATTCTAAAGAAATTTGATCGGAACAATCCACCGGAAAAGTCCCCAAAAATTTTCACTAAAGACAACTCCAAAAGGAAATATTGATGGATGAAAGAAGGTACAAGGATACAATTCATATAAATTTGAATGATGCAAAAATACAATGGAAACAAAAGCTACAATGATTGTGCATTTATGATAGTTTTTCGCCTAAACCTATATATTTAGTATAATGCATTGATTAAAAAGGTGATTTTTTCCTCGAGATATACAAAGAATATAAAATACACTGAGATTGGGAAGAGAGATTCCCACATGTTGTGTAAATTTGATGAAATAAGTTTCCAAAAATTTTAATTCCCCAAGAAGCATGCTTTTATTCAAAATGGGGTTTCAAAATTTTATTTTTTAATTAAAAAATAGAGAAAGGAGATTACTATTTAAAACTTCAAAAATATAATGGATATTGTGTGTCCAAATTTCCTTTGAAGTTTTAAGAGTAATTTATGTGATGGCTACAAGAATCGATTTCAATGGCTACTTGATTAAATTTCCCTTTTTTTCAACATGAAAAAACTGACTATCCTTTATTGATGCAAAAGGTAGTAACATTTTCATAGATCTGTGTCTCTTAACATTCCATTTTACATCATTATATGTCCATTTTCAAGTATATTTCTTGTGGATGTAGATTTCATATTCACTGTAGATCTATTTTTCTAAAAACAAAATACAGAACTCCCAACAAATTCTAAAACTTTCTTCTCTAATATGGTTGCCAACAGGATAACAAAGTGAGCAAACAATTGTTCTGACTGAGCTACTTTGACCAAAAATAAAAATAATTGATACTGGTTGAATTTACTCATTTGATCCTTTAGAATAATGTGTATCCTAGTCATCCAAAAGTGGCATGACAATAGAAAGGAAAATTATCTCAAATTTTGTAGCTCCCAGAGCTTTAGAAACAACCATTAACGAATGTATTGTAACAGATTTCTCCCGACATAATTATTGTCCCACGCTTAGAGAGGAGATAAACCACCTGGTTCTTCTCTTTATATATGTGAGAAAATTTGATTCTCTAGAAGGTCAATGTCAGAAATATAATGCACTGAATCCAATAAATTAATGTGGGAGGACCAAAATATGAAATACCCTGAGCCCATTTTGTGATCGTTTTAGAGTTTTCAGTGAATTTCGACTCCTATGTTGCCAGCCACATTGTACATAGAAAAAATCTCCTCAGTGCTAAAATTTCAACTCTTTTTTTTTAGCCTTCTCCCCCATACCAATAAAAAAGATAGAATTGTCCAGGCCTCAAGACAACATATGCCCCAGAACCATAGACCCCTAAAGAGGATGCCCCATCAAAATAACCAAAAGGAATTGATGATCTGAACTCTCTGAATCTAATAGTTCTCCTTTGATTCCTCAACTTCCATGGAGAAAAATCCTAAAATTATGATGAAATATTTAGACTTATACTTCTTATGTCATGAGAAATCTGCTTCAAAATTTTAGCATTCTCGCATCTCCATATCCCCCAAATAATGAAGAATACTAAAACCCTAATTTTTTTTTACCCTCAATCCATTGGGTGATGTAATTATCAATGGAATAACTTTCCCATTTAGCATGAATCTTAAGCAACTAAAGTACCTCCTTCCACATAGAAACCAAAAAAGGGTAATTAATAAAGAGATGGATTACCTCTTCATTCACACCACCACATAAAGGGAAAATACATAGGCCTTGAAAACCCCTCCTAAGGAGTCTCTCCAAAGCCGTGATCTAGTTATGATTAACTAGCCACATAAAGCAAACTAGTTTCAGGGGAACCACCCACCTCCAAGAATGTGAGAGCCAAGGAACATGATTCAGTACACTCTACCCTTGTGAAATGTGTAGGTAGATATCCTTGATCTCTATCTTTCCATCAACCACAGTACTTGATCTAGATATTTAATTTCAAGGATGCAAACAAAATTTCATTTAAAAGAGCATGTAACCAAGTGAAGAATACACATAAAAGAAGCAGAAATCAAAAGCAACGATGAGATCAAAGGCACACAAACAAGTTGATAATGGATTTAACCCAGCATTGGCTACGTCTTTGGGCCCATCTTAATGTGGGGAGGAATATTTCATTAATTGGCAGTGAAATCAAATTACATGCAATTACAAAATGATGCCTTTTACCTCCACTTCTAGGGATGGCCTGAAAATGAAGACCTCTGCTGAAGACAAAGACTGCAGCATTGAGTAAGTGGCGAAAAATTGTTAAAAATGACTATAAAGTTGACCTTGTTCTAAGCAGGTGGCCTCTAGAGCTCTCGAGAATATTTGAGATTCCCCGCAAGATTCCCTTACAATACTATTCTTGAAATATTCTCCACTTCGTTGTTCACACGCGCAGGGTTTTGGTGTTAGGTTATGAAATATGGTTTCGATAGGATATCGGATCTACCCCCTGCACCATGTGTTGGTGTCAGATTTAATACATTCTAGTGGCAGAGATTACAACAAAGTGTCAACAGGCCTAATGGTTACGGTAGCTATGTTAAGCCACTAGTGGGTCGGGGGTCTTGGGTTCAACCCCGAACCCGCTCATCAATTGGAATATATATTTTACAATACAAACAAAATATTGGTGGTTTCCACTGGCCATATATATGTATTTAACACTAACCATTTTTGGTTCGGCCAACAGGTTTTGACCTCCCAACGACAATATTTTTTTATTTTTAATTCATATTGGCTCCAATGACCACTTTTACCACCATCCATTTTGGAGGTCATTAAACAATTTAAAAAAGAAAAAATTTGGCCTCCTACGACAGTCGGAACGGTGAAAATTGTTGCCTCCTTTACAAAAACCACTAATGTTGACTAGGTGCCACGTGGCATACTCTAGTTGGTCCATACGACTGACTAGGCTATTGATCGGGCTATTGATGTCATGCTGACATCATTTGTCACATGTCGTCACCTGGTTGGATCTCGTCCATCCGTACGACCTCATCACCATGATGACATCATCATCCGTACGACTGATGTCATCTTCCATATTGTTGATGTCAGCATACCAAGTGTCACCTGAGGGTCTTACGTGCAAAAATTTTAGTTATTTTCAAAAAACTTCAACATGCCATAGTTTCTTCATATTATGTTAGATTGAGGCACCATTCACATTTTTGGATTTACAATGACGAGAGCTTTGATTTGAGACAAGTTTTGCTAAATTTAAAGGACTTTGAAATTTTTTCCTTTTAGGATCCTCCTAGATCATTCCTTTTCACTAATGAGCTTTTAGGCTGCTAAAAACCTTATCAGCCAATTGGAAAGTGAGGGAATTTATCCCTCACTTTTTTATTTTCAATCTAATGGGCCTAACTTGGATGCATTCCCTTGAAACCAATATGAAGGTACTCCACGTCTCCCCGTCGTGAAGTCCTCATCCTCCTATCAGGAATGATATCTTCAAGTATCTTCTCCAAGTATTCAGGCGCAAAATATTCCATTGTAGGAACCTGTCCAACCTCTTCGGTGTCCATAATCAAAGGATGCTCATAAAGATTTAAGTTTTCAACATTCACCATTGAGTTCATCTACATGTATGCGGTCAAATTGAGATGAAAAACATTGTCTCCAAAAATTCTATAATATGGTGAAAGGACCATATTAGATTGGTCTCAACTTATTTCCTTCCCCTTAGCCACACCCTGTCTCCAACATGAAATTGGTAATCAATCAGGTGTTTGTCATGTTGACTCTTGTATTGAGTTTGATTTTTCTCCAATTTCTCCTACACTACCTGGTGAATCATCTAAATTCGCTGAATGAAATTCTGTGCTTTGTCTTTGTCATTTTTCTCATTTGAATATTCATCTCTCCCAAAGGCCATATCTGAGGGATCCTTTGGAAAATATCTGAATCATGTCTTGAATTGTGAGCTCTGAGTGGATGAATGGAAAACCTTATTGTATTTATGTTGTACATAAGGATGTTGCTCATTCAACAACTTGGGATGCTTGCAATAATATCCCCGAAGTAAATGAATCAATTTTTGGTTGAAAACCTTTGTTTTCAAGTCAGTTTGTAGATGAAATGTTGTACTCTTCTTCAGCTTGGTATCCATCATTCTCCACAAAATTGTCCAAATCTCTCTAAGGAAACAAGCTTCTCAGTCAGACACAATGGATAGGGGAAACCAAAAGTGGACCCATACAAATTGGAAGAAGAGATGATCATTCTACTCTACAGTGATCTTTTTTTTGCAAGGCATTAAGACACACATTTTACTGAATTGATCCACAATGATATACAAATAGTCATGACCTAGACAAAAGAAAACCAACAACAAAATCCATTTACATGATTTCCCATGGTTGATTCGGAATAGGGAATGGTGTGTAGAGCCCTAATTTTATATTAGTGGGCTTGAAAACTGAACACAACATACATCCATTTACATATGATATTACAAATATTTTCATGTGAGGCCAATAAAAAAACCTTTTCAAATGACATCAAGTTTTCCCTACACCAAAATTACCCGACACAAGGGAGATATGTTCCTCTCTGATTACAAGTATTATTTCACTAGTGGGGATACAAAGTTTTCCAAGGTGGTACAAAAATTTTCCCTCCAAATGGTAATTATCTATCTGTGATCCATGAGTCAGCTTTGCACAAATATCCTTAAAATATTCATCATGATCATATTTTTCAACATAAATTTTAAAATATAAGGAATCATTTTTCAAAAAAATAAATGCAGAAATAGGAGGGAGAGAGAGGATATATGCCACCTTGTTTCCTGCGCCCTTATTGTACTTTATTACTAGATGAAACTGTTGAAGAAACCCCATCCATCCAAAATGAAATACCTGTTGAAGCTTGGTTTGCAATTGGAGGTACTGCAATGGTTGGTGATCTGTGTGACTGATGGTCTCCTTGCTAATCAAATAGTATTCCACTTTTTCATGCCTTAGACCAAGGCATACAAATCATTTTTCATATGTGGGATAGTTCACAACAACTTAGATTTTAGTGTATCAAAGGATTTTTGTTGCTTTCCTCGCCACTCAAAGGTTTGCTTCAAACTTGTCAAATCATGCAAGGGGGATGAAATGAAAAAGAAGTTGGCAATGAATGTTCTCCAATATTTTAATTCACCCAAAAAGCTATGAACCTCTGTAACATTGGTGGGCTTAGGCCACTTTACAATCACATCAATTTTAGAAGGATCTATTTTTAATTGTCAACCTCCAACAATGTGACCCAAGTAAAGCAAATAGGTCTTACCAAACTCACACTTAGACATTTTTACATACATGCACCTTTTTAACACGACTCACATGATATTCCCGATTTTTACTGAAAACGAGAATGTCATTAAGTCTATACACAAGTAAAAAATTATCAAGAAAAGGTCTGAAAATATCATTCATCGCCCTCATGAATGTGGCTCGAGAATTGCACAGTATGAATGGCATCACTGGCCATTCGGTCAACCCTTGTTTTGTATTGAATTCATACTTCCATACATCCTGCTATATAATCCTAACCTGATGATAGCCACTGTGCAAGTCCAATTTTGTGAAATATACAAATTTTCAATTGGTCTAATAAATCATCAATGTGAGGGAGAGGGTATCGATTCTTCATCGTTATTTTTTTGAGTGACTTGTAGTCCATGCACGTCCTCTATGTGTCATCCTTATTTGGAACCAACACAATGGGTGAACCACATGGAGAAGAACTTAGCCTTATGACTCCTTGGTTCAGAAATTCCTGTACTTGTTTATTTATCTCCTCCATCTGAATGGATCACAATCTGTACATACCAATATTTGGTAAAGGTGCATTCTGTTGCAAGTGAATTTCATGTTGGATCTCAGGATTTGGAGGAAACTCACTAGGTTCCTAAAAAAACCCATTATAGTTAGCAAAATTTTGTACAATTATTTTTTATGAGTGGGATCACAACCTTGGAAAGCTTAATATGTCTCTGCATATTTTTCTCTCACAACCATGAGCATGCACCCTTTCCTATAATTGACCAATCTCTTCATCTGGCCCACACTTACAAGAATTTCACTAATATTGGCACGATAAGCCCTAAAAATGTATTCCACCTCATCTTTTATGAAATGATACTTGTTTTCATGGAAAAACAAAATTTCTTTCCTGTCATACAAATAAGGACTCCCCAATACAATGCCACAAATATGCAAAGGTACAACATCAAAATAATCCGCATATATTAGTTTGGATGCAATCAAAAATCGATCCCTACATTGTTTGGTGACAAGTAATTTTTCTTTATCACGCAACCAACCAAGAGGATAGGGTTTTGGATGAGGTTTGGTCTCCAACCCTAAATTCTTAACCAAGGATTTTGAAATCAAGTTTACTTAAGAGCCCAGATCAAATAAGGTTTCCACTTAAGCATGTTTCATTACAAATCTAATGTAGAACAATTTAGTTCTTTCGTTAATTAAAATAAGACTCATTTGAAGAACTTGTACTTGCATGCATTACATAATTTTCATTAGCATGAAGGGAAAGGTTACCTTGTATGCCTACTATTATGATCTCTGTCTCGTCACTCGAGCCGAATCCAAGGTCCCACTGCATAGTTTCCACTGTCTTTTTCTTTCCCTTTCCACCAAATCTCTTTGGTTTTAACACTGAATGCAACTTCCAATAGTGTTCATCGTCATGGACTTCCTTCTTGAAATGTGTGCAAGATGGATTTTCTCTTTCTTCCTTCTTGTCCTTTCCTTTGCCTTTCCATTTGAACTTGTCATTATGAGGTTTGAAAGATGATTTATTTAGATGATCCTCTTTATCATTCTTTCCCCTTCTTTCAAGTTAAATGACATTCACACTGGCTACATCAATAGTATTAGGATAAAATAACAACAAAGAATGCCTGATGTAACTATGTAAAGAACCAATATACTCTGTTACAGTTGCTAGTGAATCACGTGGAATGCCAAATTTTAAAGCTTGTTTTCTAAACTATTCTTAAGAATTTACATTACATTAAAGCCTTTTGTTGATAACCCAAAGGATAGAATTTATATTTTAATTCAGAAACAAAATTGGATCACGAAGAAAGGATATTACCCAAGTTTTTGCTACCTTTCTATAACTTTCTCTCCCACCAGACGAGAGTGGTTCCACTCAGCCAAAGAGATGCTAATTGGATCTTGGCCTCATCTTACTCGATCTGATGAATCCGTAAATATACCTCAACCTTTTTGATCCAATTGTTTAAATTTTATGCATTACATTCTCCATTATATGTGGGAAAATCAAAATTGACATCTAGCTTAAAAAATGGTTTTTTAATTGCATTCCTATGCCGTCTATTAGAATGATGAGAAGAGGAAGAAGAAGAAATTTCACTGGAGGAAGAAGAGGGAGGTGTCTCTTATCCTCCACCTCCATTTTTTATCGAGGAATGATCATATGGTTCTCCCTTCCCTTGTTTCATTGTCTTCTGATATTCTGCTAAAATTTTTTCCACTTTCTCTACCATGGTGTAGAATATCTTACGATAATTTTTCTCTTCCTCCACCCGATCTTCCTCATCCGCCATTTTTTGTCTTTGTGTTTCACACCATTCTTTGGGATAAAATGATTTGAGTTTTCCTTCACCTCTTTGGATCTTTTTTCTGGTTAGCATTCTCTCATGCAAATCGCTTCAAGAAGACCCGCTCCGATACTAGACTTGATCCACATATTTTACTTCAAGGATGCATACAAAATCTCATTTAAAAGAGAATGTAACCAAGTGAAACATACACATAAAAGATGCGGAAATCAAAAGAAACCATAAGATCAAAGGCACACAAACATGTTGGTAATAGAGTTCACCTAGTGTGGGCTACATATTCATACCTTGCTCAATTTGGGGAGGCATATTTCATTAATTGGCTGCGAGATAAAATTACATGAAATTAAAAAATGACACCTTATACTTCCACTTCCGGGGATGGCCTAAAAATATATACTTATGCTGAAGAAACAGACTATATTGTTGAGTTCTTGGCGAAAAATCATGAAAAATGAATATAAAGTCGACCTTTTTCTATGCAGGTGGCCTCTGGATCTATAGGGAATATTTGAGATTCCCTGCAATATTCCCCTATAGGAATATTCTAATATATTCTGGGAATATTCTCTGACTTAGTGTTTACGCGCAGGGTTTTGGTGTCAGGTTTTCAATATGGTTCCACTTGGTTGTCAGCTCTACCCCTTGCACCATGCATTGGTGTTGACTTAAAAAAAAATTGGTGGTAGAGATTACAGAAAAGCACCAACATGTGTGGTGGTTATGATAGCTACGTTAAGCTGCTAGTGGGCCAGGGGTCACGGGTTCAACTCCGAACCTGTCCACCAGTTGGCATATATATTTTACAATACAAAAAAAATGTTTTGCTGGACTTTGACCATTGGAAGTTTCCACCCATCATATATATGTATTTAACACTAATCGTTGTCGGTCCGGGAAGCGAGGTTTCACCGCCAGATGACCGACATCCATTTTTTTTTTTTTTTTTAAATTCATATTGACTCTAACAACCACTTTTCCCACCATCAATTTCGAAGGTCATTATAAATTGTAGAAATGTGACAATTTATTCATTGTTGGTTGTCGGAATGGTGAAAATTGTAGCCTCCTTTGCAAAAACTGACAATGTTGACTGGGTGCCACGTGGCAAGCTCTAGTTGGTATGTATGAATGACTGGGTTGCTGACGTCACCTACCATGTGTCATCACATGGTTGTCTCTCCTCCATCTGTACAACCATGTCACCCTACTACCATCATCATCTATACGGCTATTGTCAATGTCCGTACTACTGATGTCAGCATGCCAAGTGTCACCTGTGGGTCTTTTGTGCAAAAAATTTAATTGTTTCCAAAAAACATCAGCTGGCCATAACTTCTTCATACAATGTCATATTGAGGTTTCTTTCATGCCGTTTGATTTATAACGATGAGCTATTCGATTTGAGACTAATTTCTCTACATTTTGAGGACTTGGAAAATTTGGCCTTTTAGGATCCTCTTGGATCACTACCTCCCCACGATAATTTGTCGAATTTCTCTATTAGAGAAATATTGGCTTGAATAAACCTAGACCTGTAAGATTCCCATTTCGCTACTAAGACCATAAGCATTATGAGATCTCTTGCATTCATCCAAATGTGTGACAAGTGAAGTGACTACCTATTGGAGCAAATCTAATGGGGAAATTTGTTACCTTTTTTATGGAGAAAATTCATGATGGGAACTTACATCAAATTAACATCATCCATACCTTTAATAATGTCTAGCCCAATATCAATCTTGTACCCCTTTCCAACCTCCCATCTTATATTTACAATGAACTAGTGTTTATGCCTCATCAAACCCCTCTAAATGTACGAGGCATCCTTATTTACAAGTTCTCTAGCTTTAATCCATGATTCAATCTATAATATTTTGAGGTATTGTTATTTAAAAATCCTCTACCATAAACCTATCCCTTTGAAATATCTCCATAAATTTTTGATAAGCAGAGCCATATTAATTTTTTTTTTGTCCCTAATGCCCCATCCCCCCTCTTCCTCATTTTGAGCTATCACTTCTAGGTGTACCAAATGTGATTTCTTGTTCTTGCATGTACCTTCCGAAAGAAATTTTGCAATAATTTCATCTATCCTTCTGATGATTATTTCTTTTGGAAGATTGAAGAGGTGCATCCAATAGATTAAGATGCTATACAAAATTTATTTGGACATGACCATCTTGCCTCCCAAAGTCAGCCACTTATGTTCCCATAGAGACATTATTTTCTCAAAATTTTATTAATAGCCATTCCCAGTCCTTATTCTCATAATTTATTGGTTTCAAGGTGATAGTATGGAGTTGGGTTACACTTTTTGGCAAGAGAGGGTGCGTTTAGGTGGAAACAAAGAGAGTTCAATTGAGTAATTTAAGTGCTTGATCAAGCTCCTCGAGCACTAAAAAAATATCTCAATCAATGGTTAAAAATAAACCCTCAATTGAGCATTATGCATCAATTGAGCTAATTTTTCTATTAAAATGCCTGCCTACAGCCTGTGTGTGCCATTTGCAGAGACTGTAGGATAATTAAGACCTCGACTGAGAGTATTTGAGTAGCTCGACTAAGAGTATTGGAGCTCGATTGAGAAATTAGAGCATGGAGTGATCTAAACAACCTCGCCAAAAACCCCACCAACGTTCCAGCGGCTCAAATGAAGGTAGGTATTATATCTTTTTTATATTTTTCTCTTTTTTATTTTTTTCAAAATTAGAAAAATTAATTTGTAAAAAAAAAATTACCATACAAAAACCATCAAAACCACAAAAACCATCAAAAAACCCTTCAAAATAACTTAGAAAACCAGGAAAAAAAATGTAAAAAAAAACTCTTCAAAACAACTTAGGAAACCACAAAAACAACCTAGAAAACACTTTAAAACCACCAAAAAATTAATAAATTAGGTTTTTTTTTTTTGCTTGCTTCAAATTGTAGCATGGTTTGTATATTAAATGCATATTTTATTAGTTTGAATGGTAAAAACGTTATTTTCTAATTATTTCAGATTTTAAATCTTTTCTTTACGAATTTTGTGAAAAAATATTTCAAAAAAATATATTCTTTTGTTATTTAAAATGCATTTTAAATTTCTAACAAAATTGACCAAAAATATACCTCAAAAAACAACTAAACTATAACTAATAAATAAGTAAATTAGGAGCTTGAGATTCACATAATGAATATGATTGTTCATAATAAACCTCTATTTAACAAATAGTATATTTTATTTTATTTTATTATTTAATTGTAAATTAATTATATTTTAAATCTTTTTATAATAATGAATATAGTATGATTAATTTTAAAAATAAAATATTAATTTTCAAATTAAAAATATAATATATATGACAAAAAATTTAATTTAATTATATATAATTATATCATAATATAACATATAGAACTATAACATGATATAACATAACTATTTTTAACTATTATTTAATATCACATAACATAGCAATATATATTAGAGTTCTATATATAAAATATAATATAACATAGTTTTACAACTATTTAACATAACATAAACACACATGCACACACACACACACATATATATAAACATAGCATGTTACAACATAACCATAACTATAGTTATAACATCACATAACTATACATTATAGTTATATATATATTGTTTATATCATAACATAGTTCTCTCTCTCTCTCTCTCTCTCTCTCTCTCTCTCTCTCTCTCTATATATATATATATATATATTATATTACAATTATATATATAGTGTTTATAACATAGCATAATTCTATAACTATTTATCATAACATAAACATAAACACACACACACACACACACACATATATATAATTTCATGTTTCAACAATGCATCGTTAATAAATATATTAAATCCATCATGAAAAGTGCATTTGGTCCAGTAAATAAATTTTTTTTGACTCTTTTCTAATTTGTACCATATTGTTTCATTATGTAGTGTGTTGTATAAGAAACATTGCCTTCATGTGCTTGTACCTAATATATGACATGTGTAGCCCACGTGGTGTAGAACAGTCGGTGATGGGGTGCACTGTTAAGGCACTCCGTTCTGTAAGGTCACCGGTTCGAAACCCGTGGGTGGGATGGGAGGAGAAAAAATGGAAAGATTAGGATTAGTCTAAACGAGAAAAAAAAAATATATGACATGTGTAAAAGTCAAACATTATAAGAAGTTAAATTTCATTGGAGTATTTGGTTGGCATGAAATTTATTAGTTTTGTAATTAGGTTTATTTCAATTTTTTACATATATATTTACATATTTATGCTCTTTTAATAAATTACATTATTTAGAAATGGGAAAAAGTGTGAAGGTACATTTGATCACTTCTTTCAGTTGTGTTTACATGAAACTCAATACTTTGGTTGATAATTTATAAAAAATAAGAATCTAAAGTTTAGGACTTGAGGCTAGATTATTTTGCTTGAGTTTAGAAATGGTTTTTTTGTTAACATTCTTTCTAAGTCAAATTTTTTTTCTTGGATTATTTTATTCGATTATATAATATTTTTTGTATTATATGTAATATGCAGAGGCATCGCATATATGTGCCCTAACTGCAGGTCATTGCAGTGAGAGTGGATATGTTATACATGGTCAGGATCGTGATATATCATGTAGCCCAAGCAGATTGCGCGTTCCGCTCATAGATACTACCTCTTATGCAAGTCAAAGTGTCATAGGTAGTGTTTCTATATTTGCTGATGATCATGCTAGCTCTTGTGGACGTTCTTCACTTATTTCAGGTACACCTCTTGCATTTTTAAATCCTATTTAAACTTTATGTGTTTATGTCTTCAAATTGTCTTTAATTTTTAAATTTTATTTAACTGATGTGTTTGAATTTAATATATATGTTATTATGCTTCTAGTTTGTTAATTACATACATTAATTTTTTTTATGATTTGTAGACCCTGAACAAGGTGAATCTGAGGATCATAGTGCAACATCGATCCCTCAGTGGTACAATGCTACAACTCATAACATATTGGAGGATGTTATGACCCAACATACGTGTATCACAAGATAGCTACGTAACATCCTTGTTAGTTCACCTACTAGTCGTAGTTTGTGTTTGATGTTGGAAAGCATCAATAGGTTTATCAAGAAATACAGGAGTTCGGGCCCATAGAGCCACCTCCTACAACCCATACAGAGTATTAGGAGGCATGAGGTTAGAGGCCCACATACTTGGGAGGTGGTGAAATAATTGATGTTTGTGGGGAGTTTTTTGACATCCGTCTCAATCATCCTGCTAGACGTAAAGGTATGATTCCACTGAAATATTTTAAGAATGTTGATGTGACCTATTTTGTGTATGATCAATTCATTGGATCTTGAGGCCAGTTCCCCCACCATGGCTAGGTTGTCGTTTATTTTTCCAAGCATATATATGCAGAGTTCATGTTACATATGAGGTCGGGTTACACTGATATTAGATCTCATTATTATAGATCTGGCTTTGGACATACATATGATCATGAGAGGGCTTGTAGGGACCCTAGGCATGAACCCATTAGAGAAATTTTGAAGTCTAAAATGGGCCTCGAAACAAAAATATACAACCAAAATAAAATTTTTAAGAACCAATAGTATTCAATATGATGATGTCAACTATGGGGGATGATTCACCATTTTTTGAGTAAAAAAAAAAAAAAAACTAATTTTTCAACACTTATTTTCAACTTATCTCACTATGGTTTTACAAACCATGAAAACCACAAAAATCATAAAAGAAAACCCTTCAAAAGAACTTATAAAACCACAAAAACAACCTATAAAACCATAAAAAAACCATAAAAAAATCTTCAAAACAACATAGAAAACCACAAAAAATAAGCTAGAAAACACTTTGAAACAACCAAAAAAATTATAATTTAGGATTTTTTTTCTTGTAATTGTAGCATATTTTGTTTATTAAATGAATATTTTCTTATTTTGAAGAGTAAAAACATTATTTTCTAATTATTTTAGGTTTTAAAGTTTTTTCTAAAGGAATTTTGTGAAGTAAATTCCATAAAAAAACTATTCTTTTGTTATCTAAAATACATTTTAAATTTCTAACAAAATTGACCGAAAATATACCCCAAAAAACTCTAAAACAAAAAACAACTAAACTATAAGTAATAAATAACTAAAATATCAGCTTGAGATTGATATTATGAATATGGTTGTTCATAGTGAATATCTATTTATCAAATAATAAATTTTATTTTATTTTATTATTTTAATTTTAAATTAATTATATTTTAAATATTTTTTTTAATAATAAATATAGTACAATTAATTTTAAAAATAAAAAATTAATTTTGGAGTTATATATATATATATATATATATATATATATATATAACAAAACATTTAATTTAACTATATATAATTATACCATAATATAACATATATAACTATAATTTATTATAACATAATTATATTTAACATCACATGGCTATATATTATAGTTCTATATATATTGTTTATAACATAACATAGTTCTATAACTATTTAACATAACATAACTTGTTATTTAACATTATATATATATATATATATATATCAACAATGCATCATTGATAGATACATAAAATCCATCATGAAAAGTGCATTTCTTCCATTAAATAAAAACGCCGTAGTCTAACTAGCCAGAGGAATCGCCCTGAAAATCATGAAAATTCCGATAAGATTTTCAGAAAATCCGGCAGGAATTTTTCTAAATCCATGTTATAACTATAAAAGTTTAATATTTTGGGTGTCCTACAGGTTTTTGATGGTGCTGAATCCATTTCCAATGTCAAAATCAGAATTCAAACACTGTTTCTGCAAGATTTTTTAAAATTTTTTGGCCCGGATTCCGGCCAATTTTGACCGTCCGGGCAATTCCTCCGGCTCGTTAGACGACTCCAATAAAAACATTTTGACTCGTTTCGAATTTGTACCATATTGTTTCATTATGTAGTGTGTTGTATAAGAAACATTGTCTTCATGTGCTTGTACCTAGTATATGTCATGTGTAAAAGTCAAACGTTATAAGAACTTAACGTTTATTGGAGTATTTGGTTTCCATGAAATTTTATTAGTTTTGCAAATAGGTTTATTTCAATTTTTTACATATATATTTACATATTTACGCCCTTTGAATAAAATGCAATATTTAGAAATAGGAAAAAGTTTGAAGGTAGATATAATCGCTTCCTTCATTTTTGTTTACATGGAAATAAATAGTTTGGTTGATAACTTATAAAAAAATAGACTCTAAATTTTATGACTTGAGGCTAGATTATTCTGCTTGAGTTTAGAAATTGATTTTTTGTTAGCATTCTTTCTAAGTCAACGTTTTTTATTGGGTTAATTTATATGTATTATATAAATAGTTTTGTATTATATGTAATATGAAGAGGCATCCCATATATGTTTTCCAACTGCAGTTTGTTGCAGTGTGAGGGGATCTGTTATACGTGGTCGAGATCGTCATGTATCACGTAGCCCAACTAGAGTGTGTGTTCCAGTCATAGATCCTACCTATGATGCAAGTCAGAGCGTCAGAGATATGTTTCTATATTTTTTGATGATCATGCTAGCTCTAGTGGACCTTCTTCACTTATTTCAAGTAAACCTCTTGCATTTTTAAATATTATTTAAACTTTATGTGTTTATGCCTTGAAATTGTCTTTTATTTTTAAATTTTCTTTAACTAATGTGTTTGAATTTAATGTATATGTTATTATGCTTCTAGTTTGTTAATTATATATGCTAAATTATGTTCATGATTTGTAGACCCTAAGGAAGGTGAAGCTGAGGATCATAGTTCAACATCAATAACTCCATGGGATTATGCTACAACTCATATCACATAGGAGGATGTTACGGCCCAGCATATGTGGATCACACGAGAGCTACGTAACATCCTTGTCAGTTCATGTCATAATTTTTGTTTGATTTTGGAAAGCATCAATAGGTTGATTGATATATACCGGAGGTCGGGACCTCAGAGCCACATCCTACAGTCCATACAAAGGATCAGGAGGCATGTGGTTAGAGGCCCACATATTTGGGAGGTGGTGAAAGAGGCCACCAATAACATTGATGTTTATGGGGAGTTGTTCGACATCCCTCTGGATCGCCCTGCTATACATAAAGGTCTGATTCCATTGAAATATTTTAAGAATGTTGATGCAAACCATTTTGTGTATGATAAATTCATTATAGATTGAGCCCAGTTCCCCCACCATGACCAGGTTGTCGTTTATTTTTCCAAGCATATATATGTAGAGTTCATGTTACATATAAGGCTGGCTTACACTAATATCAGATCTCATTATTATAAACCCAACTTGGGATGTGTATACGATCATGAGCGGGATAGTACGGACCCTCGGCATGTACCCATTAGAGAAAATTTGATGTCTAAATGGGCCTCAAAACAAAAATTTATAGCCAAAATCAACTTTATAGGAACCAATCAGATTTAAGATGATAATTTCAACCATGGGGGACGATTCACCATTTTTTGAGTAATAAAGTAAAAAGGTCAAAAAATAAAAAAATAAAAAAACTACTTTTTCAACTCTTATTTTCAACTTTTCTCCCTATGGTTTTACTCAAATTTCGAGTAGGACCACTCATTTAATGCATAATTTAATTCATCATCCAAGGAGTACCCATGTTGCCTACTTTTTATTGTGATTACATTTTTAATGTATTTCGATGGACCCTCATACATGAAAAATGAGAAATATATGAAAAATGTAATCAAAATAAAATGTATGAAATATGGGTACTCCTTGGATGAGGAATTAAATTATGAATCCAATGAGTGCTCCTACTCTAAATTCAAGTAAAACCATAGGGAAAGAAGTTGAAAATACATGTTGAAAAAATAGTTTTTTTAATTTTTCCCTCTAAAATTTGAAGATGTAATCTAATCTTATTTCATTATTTACACTATTATTTTATAATATTCCTTTGGAGGCCCATTTTAGACCTCAAAACTTATCTAATGACCACCTTTTAGATTCTTTCCACTATCGTCTCGGAGCATGGTATTGTTGACAGATCTAGAGGAGTCGTCACAGCTTGGTGTTGAGACCAAGGAGACTATTGCAGATAACATGTGAACGCCATTTCTCAGTGTTTGTGTTGCATTAGATGAAGATATTAGGAGACCAACACCATTTCCTTATAACCCTCTATTTCCTTTATATGATGATTCATTTCTTGCGAGTTTACCTGTCGACGAACTTTTGACATATGCATGTATGTGTCGTGATGTCATTCATGACGCTTGGAGGGTGTACGAACCATGTGAAACAAATAAGGTATATATATATATATATATATATATATATATATATATATATATATATAGATATATATACTCTTATTTCCAAATTATACATAAGCATTTATATTAATTTCTAGTTTGTATTAGATTGCATATATATTAACAAGTTCATAAGAACATGTAGACACAACCCAAATACATGGATGAGCTTATGAGGTCATTCGAGGGGGTAGTTGATCATCCAGGCGGTACTCCACTAGAGCATGTTTCCATGGATTCTCCTCCACCTCCACCTCCACCTCCGCCTGTTAACACTCATGTGGAGGAGAGTCACTATGTACAACCACACGGAACAACATTTGAGGTAAGTTTATTTATTCCTAATATTTCAACATTTTATTTTTTTAAGTTACAGATATATGCTAATTAATTTTTAGACTAATTATAATTTGTCCTTTCAATTGTGTACAAAGACCCATATGCAGAGTGTTGTTGATGTTGTTGTTATGTGGACACATGAGTGGGATGTTGGGTATAGAGGCACTCATAATATGGGTCCATCGATGCAGGTCCCAATCATTGATCCAAAAGCACGAGAGCACCAAACCCAGATTCATCATACCCCCATCTTATATGACTCACATTTGGACTCAACTTAGGTTAGTAGATTCATGTATATGTAATTAAAAATCTGGTTCAAAATCGTTTATTTCCACATTGTTTATTTGGTACAAATAATGATCTGGTTAGTCTGAATTTGAAAGTGTTATATTGCAGTACCAGCTTATGGACACTTTTCGAGACGAAACTCACATAGGAGTTTTGTGGTAGTTAGAGTGGATAGTTTGCATATTTTTCAGCCCACTTCACAGGACACATTCACATGTGATACAAACTTTGTAAATTTTCATACTTGGATAGTTTATGGATGTACATAAATATTATTTCAGTTTAAGGATGTTCATGTGATATTTGTAATTTTTATATATTTTTATATCAATAGTTTATTGATATGTTCACTATTTCAGTTTATGGATTTGTATTGATTTTTTTTATGGATGTTCATTAATTTTTGAATTTTATGGATCTATTAAAATTATTTCTCTCATTTAAATTTTTTCTATATACTATAAAATTTATTTCAAAATATAACAATTTTGATTTCCAGTTTCATAAACTAAGAAAATTAGTACAATCTTCAGTTATGATGCAAGTCACTTTGATACTTAAAATGAACTAAGATATATCCTATATCAATTTAATATTGAACATGGAAATAATTACAACCATGCTTCATATTGGTTTGTAGAAAGGGTCTTTTAGTGAAATCAACATAATAAATTCATCTATATATATATATATATAGATATGTTTTTTTTTTGTCACCCACCCATATACCATTGCATGGACAAATTTTTTAAGTATTTCAATCAATTTATTATCTCAAGGTTCAATTAAAAAACACATAGGATTGAAATAAGTTCTATTAAATTTTAAAAGATGTGGAGATGTAAAAGTTACAATATAAGTTTTATTTGTTGTGTGGAGGTTGTTTATCACAAGGCTAATTTTGGTATATAGCATGAATTGTGATTTTTAAACGGTCAGATTGAAGTGCGAGGATGAAATTTTCTAGGGAAAACATAAGTTAAAGCCTGAAATGTTGTGTTCAGAAATAAACTCGGGTTGAAAAATCTTAAATTCTTTGATGGATTTGTATTGCTAAGATGATTAGCGATTTCAGCGGTTAAATTTTGTCGCAGACAAAAATATTATGTTTCTAAGCGTCAGATTCAGTCACGGTTTCAAGTATAGCTTGGAATTCAAGTTGTAAATTCGCCCTGCTTTATAAATTTTGTTTGGAAGGGTTTTATTACACACCATGATCCCCCCGCGCTGCACTTAAGACAGTGACGACGTAGCTATTTGTAGTTCTAAGCTCCGTTCTAGCTGTTGACCGCTGAAAATTGCAAAGATTCGTATTGGAATATATCTCTAAAGAATGGCTCAAGAGATCTGGAAAAGCGACAACGAAGGGATCAGCAGCCAGCATCAATAAGATCCCATCCTTTGCGCTAATAATTGTGGATTTTTTGGAAGTTCGCGACATTGAAATTTTGTTCTAAATGTTTAAGAGATCTTGTGCTAAAGCTAACAAAAGCTATCTCTACTGCTGCAATGGTGGAGATGTCTTCTGGTAGTGCTTTAGGTCTTTATAAGCCTGTGAAAATAGTAGATTAGTTGGCGAGGCTAGCAACACTTGAGAAAGGAGAAAGGACCTCTTCAGGAGAGTAGCCAAAACCTCCTGCTAACCTGTTGTGGCTCATTTGCAATATCCTTTATTTTAAATTTTTCAAAAATACAAAAAAATAGAAAACTATGAAAATGTATGTTAAAGTATAAAGTTTCTCATACTTTAGCATAAAAGATGTAATATTTTTTATATAAGTGTAAAGTTTAACACTTTAAACTTTTCATGAAAGTGAGTCCTAGCACTTAGTTAAATAATGAGCAGGTTTATGAGGGGGATCCGATGATTCGTTTGGCAAGAAATGAAAGTGGCAACCCATGGGCACTTTCAGCACATTGGTTAACAAGGAGGGTGCCTCTGCAGTTGACCTAGTTGACTGCGGGGCCGATTGAGATCTATGGCCAAGATTAACTGCGAAGGCATGACCCTGATAAGTCCTCCGTACTTTGAAGGCTCCCGTAGTGACGTAAGCGACTAGTGACAACTAGTGGCCACGTCATAGTACCATTTAACGGTCTTTTGGCGCGTCAATTCAGCATTTATTTCACAAACCCACGTCACCTATTTAAAATTGGTCCTCATTTCATAAGGTTATTGTTATTTTTATGCACTTGTCAATTTGTCTGTGCCTCTGCCTTTCATTGTTATTCACCACCTTGTCATTGTTCATCACCCCAATCAGAATTATGGCCAAGAGTTTGTCTCTGTCAAGTTCATCCAGTCATATTCATCTCGTGGACACTAAGAGGGATATTCAAGATACTATTTGTTCCCTAGATCATCTTTAGTTCTATCAATAGATCTGTCTGAATGACAAAGCTTCTCCAATTTTCACTGCCATGGTCAAAACAGGTGTATTGTCTGGATGCATTCCAAGAATGCACCTTTTTCCTGAGTTTTTGTATTGGTTAGTGTCTTTCATGTACATGGGCAAGTGTTTCGTGATGAATTTTCAAGGAGAAAATGTCTTTCAGGTCTCAGCTCTATTAATTTTCCAAGCTCTATGTTACCCTGAGTCAAAATCCTATGTCCAATTCACTGATGATTCATTGATAGCACATTATGATAGTCTTTTAGGTCAAGAATTCAATCAATTCATCTTTTTCCTGAAGCCAGATACGAAGAAGATTGTACCTGACAGTAAAGAATTCTCCATGGAGGTTTTCGATGAGAATTCCGACCAGTGCTGAGGTGCATTTCAAAGATATTGGGGAAACAAGATGATATCACAATAGACAAATCAGTTCTAGGAATGTTTGCTTTGATGATGAAGCCAGGGGTAGTACTGGATATTCCTTCATATTGGCAAGAGGTTATCAATACTCAACTCATGAGCCTATTACTGATGGGGTCATTTAGGTTCCCCTCTCTTATTATTTATCTCTTTCTATATGAAAATGTAGAACAATTCTTGCATCTGGGGTTAAATATCATGGATACGAATAAAAACAGGTAGTCAGTGGTGTTTTGGACTGACATAGTAAGAAAAGAACAAAATGAGGAGGGTTTGTTAGATTTTGTAAAACATCTCATGTCTACTGCATACAAAGTTCTAAATGGGGTTCCTCCCCCATGCTTCCTACCAAAGGTTGAAGAGTTCTTATAGCTGGGAACAAATTGTAAGTTTGGTGATTGGTATGTTTTTGAAGACCATTCAGAAATTAGACTTTATGGGGCTGGGGTAGAACCATATAGATTTCCTGTTTTTGTTCCTATGATATTATTTGCTTTGGAATTCATTAGGCAGAGTTTAAATGTTGACCAAGTACATTTTGTGCCTATGAAAAAGTGTCATATGTTTAAGCTACCTATGTCTGTGGGTCCATTTATAGTCAATAAGAGACAGACAGCTGATGAAGTCACTATGATGTTAGATAGAATGCATTTGCTGTCAGGAGATAAGTGGGCTTATGACCCCCATAAAGTGATTTCAAATAGGAGAATTGAAAATGGATATTCATCATTTATTCATGAAAGCAGACCTGATATAGAAAAGATGGAATAGGGGTTTTGCAGGTTCTGTGAGCTCAAATGTATAAAATATTGTCATATCTGAGAAATCTAACAAGTGGGGTAAAGAAACAACGATTGATTCAAAGGATGAAGAGCTAAGAACCGAAAAGAGAACAAAGCTTAATGAAGACTTAGTAGTTGCTCAACCTGGTTTCTCACTACAATTGGGAGATGAGAAAAATGTCCCAACCTCACCAAGAAGAAATGAAGAGGCTCAGGAGCAAGTACCCTTGATTAAACAAGTATTTGCTCAGATTGTTGAAATAAATCAGAAGATGAAGGTTAGCATGGAGGCACAGGCTGAGTATCAAATAACTCTAGATCAAATAAGATTGTTGACTGCCACGGATCTTGAAAAAATTCATTTTAAGATTTCTCTTTCTTATCCCTCTGATATGGCTATAGGGACATATAATAATTTTAATATTATAAATCTAACTGTTGATGTAAGGAATATTCCTCTACTTGATAAAGTAAATTTACATATGCAAACAGGTCAACTGATAGTAAATGATTTGACCAAAACTAATGCTATGGCTCTTAAAGCTGAGAACATGTTAGGGAAGGTCATCAAGCTGTTGAAATTGGAAAAAACCAACTCCATGGCTTTAAATACACAGAATAAGGAACTTTAAAAGATAATTGCAAAGATTGGAGTAGATCCAAATGACAGGTCCGCCGTGCAAAAGTTATTACAGAGTGCATAATCATAAATTTCTATGTTGAAGAAAAAGCTGAAGTTGCCCATGGGTTAGCATTCCATGGTAGCAGAAGTGGAAAATGAGAAAAAGAACCTCCTTCAACAACTTTTGCAGAAAGAGAAAGATATTACAAAGTTAAAGGAAACTGCTATGTCATTAAGGAATCATCTTGATTCTCATACCTGCACTATTATTTTTCCATTTGGTAATTAGGATCCAACATCATAGATAGCTCAATTGAATACTAAACTGAAGATGGCAAAGAGAGATCTCAAAAGTGCACAAAATGACTTGGAGACAGTGACAAAGATTATGCAAGCCAAAGATGGGGAAATCAATAAATACAGGATAGATTGCCAACCAACTGATGCTGAAATCAAAAGTTTGAAGGAATAGTTAAAGGGAAACATATCTTTGATATAGGCTAAAGATATTATCTAGAAGGATATTATTGAAGAAATGAAAGAAATTTGGGGTTTTCTGACTATTGTATCAGAAGAAAGAAGCACTATCAGGGATTTTGAGGAGTAGGTTATGGCAGACAAGCAGAAGACAATTAATAGAGCTATTTGGGCAAGGAGATTTATTGATTTCATTAATTCTAAGACTGACCAAGAACTGGAGGATAATGAGATTAAAGATATGATTTTATATGTTGTAGAAATTAACAAATTGATTGTTAAGAATTATTGTAGGAAGACTACAGAGAAAAGGTTGACAGAGATTAAAGAAGCAGTCAACAAATTTGATAATTTATATGACAAAAGAGCCAGGGCAGGTTTTCCATCATGTTGGGGCCTTGGAGGCAATATTCTATCATGGGATTCTTATGAACCACTACTATTATTGGCAAAAAGCAAAGTTGACAACTCTCATGAAAAGACTCAGATTCTAAAAGGAACAACAATGATTAATTTCCTTCAAAGACATTTTCAACTGTTATGGTTGGTGAAAACCCTGTTTACAGAGAGGCCAACATTCAATAGGATCACTGCTTTTAGATTGGAATATCATAGGCTGATTAATTCACCTAAGACAAACATTGAGGTTTGGAAGAAATGCAAATCCTGGATGACTGTTTTACCAAAGGATCCGTCAATTTAAAAGAAATACAAGTTAGCAAGTCAAGAGAATACAGTAGAAGCGAGACCAATACATATTCAGCAAATAGATTAGGATTTAATTTTTATTTGATCTCTTTTAAGAGAATGTAATTGTAATAAGACTTTTCGATGATATGTAATAGGTAGTTTGAGAATTTTCAGGTAGTTTGAGAAGTTAGGAGTAGTTTCACCAGTTAAAAACTGCTTTGCATTGTATTTAAAGTAAAAGAATTGAAAGGGAAAGGTTATGAGTTTTGGACCTTCAGGCTACTGCCAATTTTGTACACAAATTTCAAATGATTAATGAATTAATATCAATATTCTGGAATTTCTTGATATTGATATGTTTTTCCAGTTTACATTCTGTATTTCCTGTCTATGAATAAAATGAATTAATGAAGTTGTAGGTCTCTTTTTACATATGTGAATAAGAGTTAAAAATCATTAATGGGCGCTCCTTCATTTTAACTATTCCTCCACCTTAAAATTCTTCTGAAGTTTAAAGTGATAGATACTGTTTATCAACATATCAGTTTGGGCTTCCTTCCTTCATGTTTTTCTAAATTATTCCATTTAATATCAGCAGATAATGGCATTATGAAGAATTTGTTGCATTTGATTCTTAAGGGTTTAATAACAAATCTCTGAAGGTGATTAAGCAAAGACCTTGTGACATTAAATTTATATGATATGTATATGTGTATATATATATATATATATATATATATATATATATATATATATATATATATATATATATATATATATATATATATATATATATATATATATATATGTCTTGAGCACTGATTCCTTACCACAGCCAAAGGCTTGTTTCTTAAGATACAAAATTTTCTGGTGCTGTTGTCGGGGACGAAAAAACAAAGTTCATTCCCTGGGTTTTTATTTTATATTTCGTAGGATTTTCAGAGAGGAGGAAATATCAGGTTGTATTTTTATTTCATAATTATGGCGTATAAAAGGCCACATACGAGGTCGGGCACCTCGCAACAGAAAGCACCAATTCTGTCAAATCCTGAGAAATTGGCTTCTAGAAAAGATCAGAAACCAACAGAATTATCTACACCTGATGCTACACTGCCTGCAGCTGGCAGTAGTTCACATAACCCGTCATCTAAGGATATTTCTTGGAAACTCATTTTCTCGGAACAAGAATCCTTTTTCCCCACCAATTCATTTTCAAGAACCAAGGTTAGAAGAGCAATATTTTGAGTCTGTTTCATTCACATTTATAGAGACTCAACCAAATCTAGTTGCTGGTTCTTCTGCTATTTTTCATCAACTCCTTCCTATATTAGTTGTTTCACCCCATTCATCCACATCCTCAACTAGTTCGAAATCCCCACCTATTCAAGGAGCGGCTAATCAAGGCACAAACATGGCAGCCCCTACTTTCTTGATTAACATGTATGCACCGTTAAATCTTCCACAACCCATGAATGCCATTCCCAAATAATATCTCAAGTTACTTCCTCATTTTACTGGTGAAGATGAAGTAACTTCAGAACAAAATTTGCCATTATTTTGCACTTTTGCTAAGAAACTAAATGTTGAACTTCTTGATGTAGTCATGAGAATTTTTGTACAGTCTCTTAATGGAGAGGCAAGAAAATGGTTTAAAGGTTTTCCAGATGGCTCAATTAATAATTGGGAAGAATTAGAGACACAATTCACCTAGAGATGGGGTGAAAAAAGAGATCATGGTTATTCATTAACTGAATTTAATGCAATCAAGAAAAATTCTAATGAAAACATGAATGATTTTATTAAAATATTCAACAAATTGTATAATAGTTTTCTCACAGAAATGAAACCTCCTCCTATTGGAGCAAGGGTTGTTTTTGCTGGAGATTTTGAGTTAGATTTTAGTTTCACTTTAAGAGAGAGGAGATCTCCCACTCTTGAAAAAATACAAACTGATGCTTTGGAGATTGAAGCAAATATGACTCCTGCTGGGAAGACACAAGAGAAGCAGGCAATTCAAGAGAAAGGTAAGGCCAAAGAAGAATCATCATAGGATCATAGGATTGATGATATGAAAAAGGTTATCGAGAATTTTTCAAATAAATTAGTGAAGATGGAGCTAGACAGTAAAAAGCCTGCACAACAAAACAAAGGAGTTTTCAATCCTTAATTTAGAAAACAGCCCCTACAAATTTTGCAGAGGGAAAGAAGAGATCAGGATCAAGTTCAGGCACCATTGTATATAGAAGCAGCACCTTCACAGTCTGTTGAGGATGATCAAAAAGAAGTTGAAGATCATATATCTATTGTCTACATGGAAGATGATGAGGAAGAAGAAGAATGTGAAGAAGAATGCACCGAAGCTGAGGTGTCATTTGACCAAGAAGAAATGAATGAGTATTGTAAGAAATTCACAAATTTTATGTAAGTAGAGCTGCATAAGAAGTATGATTTAAGATCAAGGAAGAGATAAAGGACCCAGGATGATGAAGAAAAAGAGCCAGAGTCAGTCCCTTCCCTAATGGTGACTCCAAAACCAAAGAACTCAGTAAAAAAATCAGATAAGGGGAAACAGCCTATGAATCCAGTGAGTGGAAATGAAAAGAAACAGGCCGAGGCTTCCCAAAATAAGTCTATTGATACAAATAATTTGGAGAAGGTTGTTACTATGCCTGAAAATATTACTAATCCTAACAGAAATAAAGAAGAACCTGAGAAGAGTGTCAAACAAAATCAAGCCTTCAGTTTATCTAAAGAGCTAGAAAAGATCAAAATTCAAGTACCCATACTTGAGTTAGCTAAGACACCAGGTTACAAGAAGGAAATTGTAGAATTCATTAATCTTTCTCAGTCAAATGATATTGGTGATACTGTGAATTTGCAAGAGGAAAAACCAGTGGTCACTTTTGGTCCACATGTGGAGGAGATATATCCTTCTGTTCCCCCATTTTATATTTCACTGCTTCATCATGATTTTATTCTTCATAATTGTATGTTGGATTATGGTGCATCACATAATCTCATGCCATTATCTGTAATGAAAGAATTGAATTTACAAATTACTAAGCCCTATAGAGACCTATATTCATTTGATTGAAAGAGGGTGAATTGTGTTGGGCTTATCAAAGACATGGTAGTATCCCTGGCCCAAATTCCAGCCAAAATTATCATGATGGATGTAGTAGTTGTACATATTCCAGCTAGATTTGGTAAGATGTTTTTCCAGACCTTCGGGAGCGAAGCATGGAGGTGTTTTAAAACTGGACTTCACATATGCTATCATTCCTGTATTCAATGGAGAAGAAAGAAGGTTATACAAAGAAACAAGATTTCTTAAAACTACCACAAAGAAAGATGCAGGAAATTCCCCTATATATGGTCAAGAGAAGGAAGATCTTTCTTATTTTATACTGCATGAAGATGCAGAGTTTGATGAAGACTCAAAGAAGCAACTCTCTTCAGCAATTGTACATAATGAGAAGGGTTCAAACAAAATTTGGAAGTGTTATTTTGATGGTGCCTATTCAAAATATGGCACAGGAGCTGGATTTTTACTGATATCTCCAGAAGGTAATATTTTTCCTTTTATTTTAAACTTGAATTCAAATCAAAAAATAATGTAGCTGAGTATGAGGCATTAATTTTGATTCTTCAAACTGATAAGAAAATGGGAATCCATTGTATTTCCATTTTTGGTGATTCTGAGTTGATTGTAAGACAGATTAAAAATTTCTATCAAACCAAACATCCAAGGTTGAGGTCATATAGGAATGAAGTATGGGACCTGATTGAGAATTATTTTGAAGCTTTGAATCTTCAATTCATTCCAAGAGAAGAAAACAGAATGGCAGATTCACTGGCAGTTGCAGCTAGTATGTTCAAGCCACCCATTAATCCGAAACTGATATTAATCCGAAGCTGAGGTATGAAGTCAGGTTGAGGCATAGACCCTCAATCCACGATAATGTTAAGCATTGGCCAGGTCTTTGAAGATGATGAGAAGATCAATAATTTCCGAAAATGAATGAAAACTTTGAGAAGGTAGTGAAATAGAACTTGAAAAATCTTAAGCAATCTATAGGTGATCAAAAGATAATCTGGTTGAAAGACAATATATTGCCTAGAGGATTAGTTCCTCTTGAAAGACTATTTGATTCAAATCATTTAGCACTGGATGAAAATAACGTATCTCAAGAGGGTGAGATGGAATATTGTAATCTGGGAACTCAGCAGGAGCCTAAGGTTGTCAAGTTATTCAAAGGAGTTCCTAAGAATTATAAAGAAAGTTACATTGATATTTTCAAGAAATATATGGATGTATTTTCATGGTCCTATGAGGAATTGAAGACGTATGATCTGGATATTATTCAGCACAAAATACCCTTGAAGGATGGGGTTAAGCCTCACAGGCAGAAACTTGGGCAGATTAATCCATTGCTCATTGCTCCGATTGAAAAGGAAGTGAAGAAATTGCTGCAGGAAAAAATCATAGTCCCACTTAGATATTCAGACTGGATTTCTAACCTGGTTCCTTTGAGGAAAAATAATGGATAGATAAGGCTATGTGTTTATTTCAAGAATTTGAATAGAGCCTCACTCAAAGACAATTATCCTTTGCCTAAGATGGACTACGTTTTGCAGAAAATAATAGGAGCATATAGATTGTCTATAGTTGATGGTTTCTCCGGGTACAACCAAGTAGCTATTGAAAAGGAAGATAAGAAGAAAACAACTTTTACCACACCTTGGGGAACATTCATGTATGCCAAGATGCCAGTTGGTCTTATGAATGTAGGTGCCACTTTTCAAAGGGCAATGGACATAGCGTTTGTAGGTGATAAGTTTGTAGTCATATATTTGGATGATGTGACTATTTTTTTAGGTTCTGATGATGAAAACTTGGAGCATTTGCAGAAAGCTTTCCTGAAATGCGAAAAGTTTGGGTTGTCACTGAATCCCAAAAAATCCTTGTTTTATTTGGATGAAGGAAAGTTGTTGGGGCATATAGTTTCAAATTAGGGGGTGAAAATTGATCCAGCAAGAGTTGAAGCTATTCAGAAAATTCCTTTGCCTAGGAGTAAAAAGGATATTCAGAGGTTTCTAGGAAAAATAAATTTCCAGAGAATATTTGTCCCAAATTATGCTGGAATTGTCAGGAACATAACAGATATGCTGAAGAAAAATGCTGAAGTAAAATGGGACAAGGATGCAAGATAATCCTTTGCCAGGATTAAAGAAGCTCTTCAGGAAGCTCCTATTTCGATCAGTCCAGATTATCAAAATCCTTTTCAAATATTTTCATTTTCATCACCTTCTACCATTGCTGTTGTGCTGTTACAGAAGAATGAAGAGGGCAAAGAACAACCTGTGGCGTTTTTCAGTAAATTCCTAAGGGATTCTGGACTTAAGTATAATATTTTGGACAAACAGGTATTTGATTTAGTTAAATCATTAAAAGCGTTCAGGACTTATGTTTTTCAGTCCCAAATAGTTGCTTATGTGCCTAATTCTGTTGTGAAGGATGTATTGATACAAAGTGATGTGGAAGGTAAAAGACGAAAATAGATATCTAAGATTCAATAATATGACTTAGATATCAAACCTACTAAATTGGTCAAAGGAAAAGGATTGGAAAAGTTATTGACAGAATCTAATTTTCAAGCCTTGGGAATTAATTTGCTAGCCCTTTAGATGAAGCTACTGAGGAAAGAAGTCAGAGTAGTTCAAAGACAAAAATTAAATACAAGTTCTTGTGCTTTGATTGGTATAATTATATTGTTCATTACTTATGCTTTTTCTCTTGCCAAACCACATTAAACAGAACAAAATACAGAGCTCTTACGCTCAAATCTCAGCCTTATGTTATAATTGATGCTAAGTTGTATCGGAAGGATCCTACTAGCATTTTGTTGTTGTGTTTGACAAAAGGAGAATCAATGGAAGTTATAAGAGAATATCATGCAAATATATGTGGAGAACATTATAGTTGGAAGGTTACTACACAATAAATCCTCAAATCAGGTTTTTACTGGCCCTCCCTATTTTCTGATGTGTACAGAATGGTTAGAAGCTGCCAGAAATGTCAATTGTTTGCAGAAAAGAAAAGGTTAGCTCCTCTACCTCTTCTCCCAATGTTTGTTGAAGAACCTTTTAGACAATGGGGATTAGATTTTATTGGGGAAATCAATCCACCATCAAGTGGGTAGCTTAAATGGATTCTAACTACCACTGACTATTTCACAAAGTGGGTGGAGGCAATACCTACTAGGAAGGCAAATGATCAGGTAGTAATGAAGTTTCTGGAGGAAAACATCTTCAGCAGGTTTGGGTGTCCAATCAAGATTGTAACTGTCAATGCCCAGGTATTCAATTTGGTCAGATTCATTAATTTTTTTCAAACAGATAATGTCATTTTGTCTCATTCTACAGCATATAATCCTCAAGGGAATGGGCTAGTTGAATCTTCCAACAAGACATTGGTTAAAATCCTGAAGAAGACAATTAATGAAAATCAGAAAAATTGGGATTCAAAATTGACATTTACTCTTTGGGAAGTAAGAGTGACTACTAGAAGATCTATAGGTAAGTCTCCTTATGAACTAGTTTATGGTACTCAAGCATTATTTCCTACTCAATTGGCTAGAACTGTGATTTATTTTCTTCAAGAAGCACAAGAAGAACCAAATGCATTAGTGAGAAGGCTGAACAAGGTTATAGAATCAAGTGAGAGCAGGAACAAAGTTAGAGAAAATATAATCACCTACCAAGAAAAGATGAAGTCCATTTTTGATAGAAAAGCAAAGGAGATCCTTTTTCAAACTGGAGATTTGGTGTTAATATGGGATGCCAGAAGGGAAGAGAAGGGAAATCATGGTAAGTTTGATCCACTCTGGTATGGCCCATACAAGATTGTAGAGGCTAGATCAAATAACAGATTCATGCTGGAGAATCTTGATGGAGAAACAGTGGAACTGCCTATGAATGGGCAGTATCTGAAACATTATTTCCAACATTGAGATTTTATGGTTCACCATTGTACATATTTAGTTTACTCATTGTTCATATTTCATCAAACAACATTTCACTCCATGCCCGAAGTGAAGGCACTAATATGCAGTTCTTAGTGTTTCATGACAAAAAACACTATCCTCAGGTGGAACTAGATGTTATGGCTCATTTGCAATATCCTTTATTTTTAATTTTTCAAAAATACAAAAAAATATAAAACTATGAAAATGTATGTTAAAGTATAAAGTTTCTCATACTTTAACATAAAAGATGTAATATTTTGTATATAATTGCAAAGTTTAATACTTTAAACTTTTCATGAAAGCGGGTCCCAACACTTAGTTAAACAACAAGCAGGTTTATGAGCAGGATCTGATGATTCGTTTAGGAAGAAATGAAAGTGGCAACCCACAGGCACTTTCAGCGCGTTGGTTAACAAGGAGGGTGCCTCTGCAGTTTACCTAGTTGACTGCGGGGCAGATCGAGATCTACGACCAAGATTAACTATAGAGGCATGACCCTGATAAGTCCTTCATACCTTCAAGTCGCCCGCAATGACGTAAGCAATCGTGACAGCTAGTGGCCACATCATAGTACCGTTTAACAGTCTTTTGGCACGTAAATTCAACATTTATTTCATAAACCCGTGTCACCTATTTAAAATTGGTCCTCATTTCACAAGGTTATTTTTATTTTTCTGCACTTGTCAATTTTTTTGTGCCTCTAACTTTCATTGTTATTCGCCACCTTGTCATTGTTCATCACCCCAATCAGAATTATGGCCAAGCATCTGTCTCTATTAGGTTCATCCAGTCATATTCCTCTCATGGACACTAAGAGGGATATTCAAGATACTATTTTTTCCCTAGATCATCTTCAGTTCTATCAACAGGTCTGTCTGAATGAAAAAGCCTCTCCAATTTTCACTGCCATGGTCAAAACATGTGCACTATCTGTATGCATTCCAAGAACACACCTTTTCCTGAGTTTTTGTATTTTTTACTGTCTGACATGTACCCAGGCAGGTGTTTCGTGATTAATTGTCAAAGAGAAAATGCCTTGTAGGTATCAGCTCTATTAATTCGTCAAGCTCTGTGTTACCCTGAGTCAGAAACCTATGTCCAATTCACTGATGATTCATTGATAGCACATTATGATAGTCTTGTAGGTCAATAATTAAATCAATTCATCTTTTTCCTGAAGCCAGATACGAAGCAGTTTTTACTTAACAGTAAATAATTCTCCATGGAGGTTTTCGATGAAGAAATCCGACCGGTGCTGAGGTGAATTTCGAAGATATTGGGGAAATAAGATGATAGCACAATAGAAAAATCAGTTTTGGGAATGTTTTCTTTGATGATGAAGCCAGGGGTAGTGCTGGATATTCCTTCATATTGGCAAGAGGTCGTCAATACTTAGCTCATGAGCCTATCACTGATGGGGTCATTTAGGTTCCCCTCTCTTATTATTTATCTCTTTTTATATCAAAATGTAGAATAATTCTTGCATATAGGGTTAAATATCATGGATACAAATAAAAAGAGGCAGTTAGTGTTGTTTTGGACTGACATAGTAAGAAAATAACAAAATGAGGAGGGTTTGTTTGATTTTTTAAACCATTTTATGTCTACTTCATACAAAGTTCTAAATGGGGTTCCTCCCCCATGCTTCCTGCGAAAGGCTCAAGAGTTCTTATAGCTGGGAACAAATTGTAAGTTTGGTGATTGGTACATTTTTTAAGACCATTCAGAAATTAGACTTTATGGGGCTGGGGTAGAACCATATAGACTTCCTATTTTTGTGCCTATCAGATTATTTTCTTTGGAATTCATTAGACAGAGTTTAAGTGTTGACCAAGTACATTTTATGCCTATGAAAAAGGGTCATATGTTTAAGCTACCTATGTCTATGGATCCATTTATAGTCAATATGACACAGGCAGTTGATGAAGTCACTATGATGTTAGATAGAAGACATTTGTTGTTAGGAGATAAGTGGGCTTATGACCCCCATAAAGTGATTTCAAATAGGAGAATTGAAAATATATATTCAACATTTATTCATGAAAATAGACCTCATATAGAAAAGTTGTAAAATAGGGGTTTTGCAATTTCTCTAGGCTCAAATGTACAAACTCCTGTCATATCTAAGAAATCTAACAAGAGGGGTAAAGAAACAGTGATTGATTCAGAGGATGAAGAGTTGAGAACTTAAAAGAGAACAAAGCTTAATGAAGACTTAGCAGCTTCTCAACCTGGTTTCTCACTACAATTGGGAGATGAGAAAATTTTCACAGCCTCACCAAGAAGAAATTAAGAGGCTCAAGAGAAAGTGCCCTTGATTAAACAAGTATTTTCTCAGATTTCTAAAAGAAATCAGAAGACGAAGGCTAGCATGGAGGCACAGGATGAGTATCAAATAAATCCAGATGAAACAAGATTTCCGAGTGCCATGGATATTGAAAAAGATCAGTTTAAGATTGCTCTTTCTCATCCCTTTTATATGACTATAGGGTCATATAATAATTTTAATAGTGTAAATCTAACTGTTGATGTAAGGAAGATTCCTCTGCTTGATAAAGTAAATTTACGCATGCATATAGGTCAACTGATAGTAAATGATTTGACCAAAACTAATGTTATGGCTCTTAAAGATGAAAAAATGTTAGGGAAGGTCATCAAGCAGTTGAAATTGGAAAAATCCAACTCCAAGGCTTTGAATACACAGAATGAGGAACTTAAAAATATAATTGTAAAGATTGGAGTAGATCCAAATGGCAGGTCTGCTGTGAAAAATTTATTACAGGGTGCAGAATCAAAAATTTATGTGTTGAAGAAAAAGATGAAGTTTCCCATAGGGGAGCATTCTATGGCAGCAAAAGTAGCAGAAGTGGAAAATGAGAAAGAGAACCTTCTTCCGTAGCTTTTGCAGAAAGAGGAAGAGATTACAAAGTTAAAGGAAACTGATCTGTCATTAAGGAATCATATTGATTCTCATACCTGCACTATTATTTTTCCATCTGGTAATGAGGATCCAGCATCACAGATAGCTCAATTGAATACTAAACTGAAGATGGCAGAGAGAGATCTCAAAAGGGCACAAAATTACTTGGAGACAGTGACAAATATTATGCAAGCCAAAGATGGGGAAATCAATAAATATAGGACAAATTTCCAAACAACTGATGCTGAAATCAAAAGTCTGAAGGAAAAGTTAAAGGGAAACATATCTCTGATACAGGCTAAAGATATTATCTAGAATGATATTATTGAAGAAATGAAAGAAATTTGGGGTCTTCTGACTATTGTATCAGAATAAAGAAGCACTATCAGGGATTTTTAGGAGCAGGTTATGGTAGACAAGAAGAAGACAATTAACAGATCTATCTGGGAAAGGAGATTTATTGATTTCATTAATTCTAAGACTAACCAAGAACTGGAGGATAATGAGAGTAAAGATAAGATGTTATATGCTGTAGAAATTAACAAATCGATTGTTAATAATGATTGCAGGAAGACTACAGAGAAAAGGTTGACAGAGATTAAATAAGCAGTCAGCAAATTTGACAATTTATATGAAAAAGGAGCCAGGGAAGGTTTGCCATCATGTTGGGGCCTTGGAGGTAGTATTCTATCATGGGATTCTTATGAACCACTACTAGTATTTGCAAAAAGCAAAGTTGACAACTCTCATGAAAAGAATCAGATTATAAAAGGAGAAACAGTGATTAATTTCCTTCAAAGACATTTTCAACTGTTATGGTTGGTGAAAACCCTGTTTACAGAGAGGCCAAAATTCAATAGGATCATTGCTTTTAGATTGGAACATCACAGGCTGATTAATTCACCTAAGACAAACATTGAGGTTTGGAATAAATGCAGAGCCTGGGTGACTGTTCTACCTAAGGATCCGTGAACTTCAAAGAAAGACAAGTCAACAAGTCAAGAGAATACAACAGAAGTGGGATCAATACCAATTCAACAAATAGATTAGGATTTAATTTTTATTTTATCTCTTTTAAGAGAATTTAATTGTAATAAGACTTTTCGATGATATATAATAGGTAATTTCAGAAGTTTTAGGAAGTTTGAGCAGTTGGGATTAGTTTCAACAGTTACAAACTTCTTTGCATTGTATTTAAAGTAAAAGAATTGAAAGGGAAAGGTTCTGATTTTTGGACCTTTAGACTACTGCCAATTTTGTACTCAACTTTCAAATTATTAATGAATGAAGATCAAGATTCTAGAATTTGTTGATATTGATATGTTTTTCCAGTTTACATTTTGTATTTTATGTCTATGAATAAAATGAAGTAATGAAGTTGCATGTCTCTTTTTACATATGTGAATAAGAGTTAAAAATCCTTAATGGGCACTCCTTCATTTTAACTATTCCTCTGTCTTAACATTCTTCTGAAGTTTAAAGTGATAGATACTGTTTATTAGCATATCAGTTTGGGATTAATTCCTTCATGTTCTTCTAAATCATTCCATTTAATATCAGCAGATAATGGCATTGTGAAGCATTTGTTGCATTTGATTCTTGAGGGTTTAATAAAAAATCTGTAAAGGTGATTGAGCGAAGACCCCGTGACATTAAATTTATGTGAAATATATATATATATCTTGAACACTGATTCCTTACCACAGCCAAGGGATTGTTTCTCAAGATACAACATAACCGAAGCACTTATTGCAAGAAACATGTTGGACTGGCAGGCTTTAGTTGTCATTGTGGGGATATTTTTTTCCCTCTGTACCATTATTCTGAAACAACATTGTGAAGGACTGTGATATTTTAAGACTATTGGAGAAGGCTTAGTGATAAAAGGCTCAAACTTTTAGTAGAGGAGATAACTACAACATTTGGAGTTTTTTTATATAAGTGAAACTTTGGACAGTGAAACCTTCTTTACACCTGTGGAGAAGTATAAAACTATAGGACTTCGTACTATCCTAAAAATTTCTAGTGGGGCTCAGACCCTTGACTACAGTAATCATGAAATGTAGTGACAATTTTGTAGTGAATATATGATGGCTCGGTGAAGGATAATATAACTGTGGAGTTGTCACATTATTGTATAGTTGCTTCAGTGACTCCATTATATCTCTATGGAGGCTCAATCAGTCAAGATCAAGGATATTTGTTACACTTTTCATACTTGAACAATGATAAACTTGAAAGTGTGAACAATGAAGTTTTGGGAGCCTTGGAAATTCACATATTTGGAGTCTTTGGAACCGTGGTCAAAGAAGCTTATAAATTTTTTGAACAAGTGAAATATGATAGTGATGTATGTGATAATATCATGAGAACACTGTAATCAATGATATGATAGTATATGATACCTGTCAAAATTCATGACAGATATATGGCAGTATATGGCTATGATTCTTTTATGGTCTTGACAATGGGAGAATAAGATTCAGGCCCATGATTACAAAGCCCTTTCCAAGTTGGTGTCTGAGATGCCCACATTTAAAATAATCATGAAGGATTTGTGAGGGCTGCAAAAAAGGAAAGCATTGGAGACTTTTCTTCATTTCTCAAGTGTCACAAAGACATCTGATACACACTGTCTTATCTGATATGATTTAGAGAATGTTCTTATAAATGTCTTCTCTCACAAAAGGAGCTGGCATTAAGAGGGAGACTACAACCGTATATGCTCCTGAGCTAACATCATTGCTGAAAGAAAGAATACCCAGAGTATGAGTCCATTATGAAGGATGACGTCTGGGATATGGTCCCCAGACCATAGGACAAAGATGTTGTCACCTCGATATAAGATCAAGCATGGATCTGATGGGAGTACTAAAAAGTACAAGGCAAGATGTGTTGCTTGAGACTTCCCTCTAGGAAGGAATTGATTAATATTGCACCTATAATCTATTATTACCCTTGGTGCTACACAAGGACGAAATCTTCATCTTATGGATGTGAAGACCACCTTTCTGCATGGTGTGATAAAGGAAGAGGTGTATGTAGAGAAACCTCTAGGGTTTGAAGTCCAGGATCAAGACACCCATGTTTGTACGTTGGCTAGCCCCCAGGGCTTGGTATGAAAGGATAGATAGCTACTTGATGAAGCCGGGCTTCACTCGAAGTAATGATGATCCAAAAAAATTTCTTCAAGATTTATAGAGAACAACCTCTCATTTTGGTTCTCTATGTGGGCGATATCTTCCTGACAAGTGTTGACCCTCTCATTCATCAATGTAAGAGGGAGCTCTGTTTTGAGTTTGAGATGAAGGACCTAGGATTGATTCATTACTTCCTAGGCCTGGAGTTCTAGTAGAGACCTGGTGAGATTTTCCTCTCTCAAGGAAAATACATTGCGAAGCTGTTGGAAAGATTTGGAATGGTGGAATGTAAGTCTGTGTCGACACCGATGGAGCGCAAATTTAAGAAGTTGAGTGGAAACATTGTTGGGCCCGTTATAGCAAATCCTACTGAGTATCATCAACTCGTAGGGGCCCTGATATTCTTAGTGAACATCCATCCAGACGTATTTTGTGTAGTGAACACTTTGAGTCAACACATGGTTGATCCTCATAATATTCACTAGGTTGATGCCAAGAAACTCTTTAGATATCTCTGGGGCAAAAAATACCATGGGCTGAGATACACTGCCAAGAGTTTGAGACTCTATGGATATACTGATGCCGATTGGGCTGGTAGTGTGGTGGATCACAAGATAACATCTGAATGTTTCTTCAAACTTGGGTCTGCTTCAAGCAAGAAGCAGAATTCGGTATATTTGAGCACCATTGAGGCCAAATACATTGCAACATGTATGGCCTGTTATGAAGACACTTGGTTGCAAAAGCTCTTCAGTGAGGTGTTCGAGCATGTGCTATATGCCACCATTATCCTTTATGATAACCAGAGGGAGATTAATTTTTCATAGAATCACCTATTCCATGATCGATCCAAGCACGTTGATGTCTGGTACCACTTATCTGGGATATGGTACGATGAGGCGTCGTAAGGCTCGATCATATAGGAACTGATGAGAAGGTCGCAGATATTCTCACAAAGCCCTTGGGGAAGTTCATGTTCCTAACCTTCTGTGAGAATCTCGAAATCATGGAACGACCCTATTTGGAGGGTCCTATTGGACAATGAGCTCTGGGAGCTCCAGGGGGACTTTGGGGATAGCTTCTTGGTGCTATAAGTAACCACTGGGCTAGGCTTACTGAACCTAGTTGGTGTGCTTCCACCCCACCATTATGATATTGAGTTTGTCTACCTCTCTCTGATCTGTGCCCCGTATGCAACCTATCCATGGATTTTTGGACTCATGGGAAGTACCTCTCATTTGGCGAATGAGGTGGGAAATGTGAATAGAGACCATAGCAAGACCGATGGACGCATCGAAGATTGTCGTACTCTCTATGTCTAGGACGACATGTGTCCAACTACTTGATTTGGGATCAATTCTAGAAAGGTTTCAGACCTCCAACTAACTTCACGTTAGTGAAACTAACTTCGGGTTAGCATATGACTCTCTCGAGTCCAAGTGAGGTTTCAGACCTCCAAATGATTTCAGATCAGTTCAGCCAACTTCGGGTTTGTAGGTGACTCCTTTGAGTCCTATAGAGGTTTCAGACCTTTGAGCTGACTTCGGGTTATTTATGAGTGATGTCTTTGTGACTTACCTTTTGTTGTGAAATAAAGAAGCTAGCAAAGCAAGTTACGATAGGATGACACACGGTGTTTGGATGGCACTGGAGTGGAGTTCTCCATGGTTGAGAGGGAGTGTTAATTTTGGGCAAGTAGGTCCAAAATCCATGATGTGATGTTCAGATGAAAATGCCAATATTTTTATTGGATTCCTCTTTCAAAGAGATGCAAGATCGATCCAAAGATCATCTTGATCGAATGAGAAGAACATGTATTTTGAATTTATTCCACATGTGCAAGGTCGGCCTGATTTATCCCACATGCATAAGAGATGTGTCACACACCCCCACAGATGTCTATATATTGGAGAGACTTGGAGTTCATTACAGTCACAATTTGTGGAGGCATTTTCTTCTCTCTTGGATGGTGATGGAGCAACATTCTTGGTTCTGCGTTTAGGTCTTCTTGGTGTAGCATCTTGGTGGAGTATTATTGATGAAACATCTTGGGGTTGTGTGAGATATGTGGGTGGCTGACCTTATGAAGACTTTGCTGGTTAAAGCATCCCACTGATCATCATAATGCCACCATTATTTATCTTTGTTTTTAGCTTGTCTTCCATCGATATATTGGAATGTTCTATCTACATCTTACTTTAATTATTCCCTAGAAGGTTAAAGTATATTTGCATCTTAGCATAGAACATATAGATAAATTAACACTTAGGAAACCATAGAGTTGGGCATCTTGATCAATTTCCAGCCTATGTTCTTAAGCCTATATTTCCTTCCATTGGCACCTACCCAGCTCAGGATACTCTTAAGCAACATCATGCTTGCATTCAGACCTCCTTTTCCAAGAAAAATACAAAACCCATTTTCCTCCCCGAGATTCCATTTTTATCTCATGAGGAAAAGGTAATTTTTTCTTGAACTGCCCCAACTACTCAATGTTTGGAATTCTTTATTTCCCAGACAATCTTCCAATTTTTCATTTTAAAAGAAAACAATCATCATTATTATTTTTTTTAAATAAAATTTCCAAAGTTTTTACTAAATATTTAACAGTTTTTACTCTAACTAAACTAAATGAATGTAAAGATAAATTTTCATAACTAGGGGTGTCACATCTTTCCCCCCCGAGATAAAACACCATCCTCGGTGTTTATTTTTGTCCTTAAAACAATTCTAGGTAGGCCTGCCTCATGTGATTTTCTTCTTCCCACGTCGCCACTTCAGGGCTAAAGTGCTTCCATTGTACCTTAACCTGGATGATAACTCGCTTCCGCAACTTTTTTTAATCTCCGATCGAGTATGTGCAAAGGCTCTACCAGGAATTCCTCGTCTGGTTCAACCCATCAATCAACATTGAGTTATAATTAGTTTACCAATTACAGTTCATGAACTCAATAGATATTTTTTTCATCCCCATTTATACCATTTATACTTACTTGGATTTCTTGCCAATTAATTTGGTTCCTCGAATCATACACATATTTATTTAATAAGGAAACGGAAATATATTATGGACTTTAATGTGGTTGGGAAGAGCAAGTTGATAAGCTATAGGGCCTATTCTTTCCAACACCTAGAAAGGCCCACAATAGTGGGGTGCTAGGTTGGCACACCCTCGCCGCCGCAAGGTACTTCTCTTATGTTTAATACACACATAGACATGATTTCCCACCTGAAATTCCTTAAAGGTTCTTTTCCTATATGCGTACGTTTCATTCCTATCTCAAGGCTAAATTGTATTATTCACCTCATGTATGAAGTTAGTGTCACTAAAGGGTTGATTTCCCAACAATAGATAACTCCAAGGATGCTCCATAATTTGATTACATAACCCACTAATAATCCTTAATCCAGAAAAAATTAGAGACCATGAATTGCTCCAGTTTTCTCTTCTTCACTGGTTCAAATTTACTCTTCTTATTTCCTTGACCCAAATGTTTCCCGAATGGAGGAGAAAAATATTGTTATTTATATAATCCGGGTCAAACAAAACATGTTTGACATGTAATTATTTTATGTTGGAGAATACTTGTAATACAATATTGGATATTAAGTGTGATGAATGTTGCTAGTGATAGTGAACATGTTTATGTAGCTTACAAAGTTTCTGGTAATGCTTAACAAGCACAATATGTCCCAAATGAAAATTTTTAGATGAAGGTCCTCTATATAGATAAAATTCTCTCCTTTTTGAAATTTATCAAGAAACTTCTCAAATTCTCTGTTGAGTGAAGAATACATGGGCATGCTTGTTATTGAGTTTTTCATCTCTTTTGTAGCTACTTACCATGGAGCCACAATCTGGTTTTCACCCTCTGGGGTAGAAATAACGAGATCAATAATTTCAGTTAGATTATTTTCATATGTGTTTTTTTCTCTCAACCAAGTGGATGATCCCCACTGACCAATTGAATAAAAAAACTGAAAAAAGTTATTGTAGGTATGCAACAACAATTTTTTTCCACACACCAAGCCTTGTTCGTGTGCCTTGACAAAACACTTGCACACCTTAGCTCATCACACTCCTTACAACAAATCTTAGATCACACCTTGTAAAAATATGGTGCGGTTGTCATATGTGATGTGTGGTCCACCTTATTAATTTATAGAGGTATGAAAAGTAGCGAATGAGAAACTATAAAATTTGATAGCACTACCTTTGAATATCATGGAAAATACACAGTTTTGTATTGAGTTTTTGAATGTGATAGAAAATACTCTATATGTTAATCAATCTGCTCAACACCATAGCACACTTCTTATAAATTTTTAATCAATTTTGAGTTTCCAATGTCAATTAAGACACTAATGGTTGGATTGATGTTTGTTTATTTTACTGAGTAACCACTTCATATTGGCATTAATTGCCACCTTATAAACTCACCCAGGGAATCCATTTATTTTTAAGTTGATTTATCTTTTCTTGGTTTAAATTAGGTTTTCAAGGCCATTTGGAAACATGTTCAAGATTAACATTCAAGTGTATTTTAGGATAAAATGCATTGGAGGGTTGGTGTTGTTTAGAGACTGTCGATACCTCATGTTTTTCATTTTCAGGAACCTAGAAAAACCTCATAATCACAGCTCTATTCACTATTTGCAACAAGGCCACTCGCTATTCAAGGAATTGAATTATGGGCTCTCTTAGAGTGATTACGGATCACACTCAAATCTTGTACATGGGACTAGAATCAAAGTCTATTGTAACTTTCCACTCTCTTCATTTGTGTGGTGTTTTGGATTCACATGTCTTGCCTTTGGTCCTTTTGGAGATGCAGAGAGTTATAGATTTATTTTCTCTTTTATGGGAGGTTTCTTCCTCTTTATAATGTGCATGAAATTATAATGCGAACTCTTGTGTAATCCTATGCAAGATCCTTATTCTTTATATTATGCAAGCTACTTGAGGACTTGAATCTCTTTTGAATAACAAAAAGTTTGAGGCGAAATACCATAATATATGATGTGAAGTCTAAGGAACTATGTGAATTGAGAAGCTATGTGAATCAATCTCTCTGAGGTAAACATAAGATGAGACTTATCATAAGAATCACTTAAATTAAAGACCTTAGAGGATATTTTTGAAAATAATAGAAGGATGAGATCCTCTATCTAGAGGTCGATCTTCTAAAATTTTTAGTGGGATTTGTTTGGTTCTATATTATTTTCTTTTGGCACATTTGGGATTCGCTGGATTTTTTTGATAAACTATATAGGTGATTTCTAAATACGTTAAGGATATTGTGGCTTGATATTTCATCAATTGTGGGCACAAGATTAACACAATGAAAATACACAATTCTTATGTGGCATTATCTTTGAGATTTTTTGTGAAGTTGTGTTGACCTATGTTCAAAACATTTGTGAATAGTACAACCTATTATCTATGATTAACTATAAACAGTCAAATTTTTGGATATCACTTTTGGAAAGGGTTCCATTAAATACTACCAATTTTCTACATAAGTAACCATGCGCTAGTTTCAAATTGTAATTGAAACCTTGATTCTCTTTATTAAATGACTATTGGAATTCTGCACATTTAACTCTGAGATTTGATCTTGAAGAAACCCCTTGAAAATTACAGTTCTCAGATAGTGAAGGTTTGAACCTAATTTTAATTGACAATAGTGGCATGGTTGTGCTTGAAAGAGGCTAATGTGAAGTAGTTCCTAGTTTCTAGTTTTTTGAGGTAGCTCTTCAAGTCCCCCAAACTTCCTGAAATAACTCAATGCTCGCAAGATTACTTTCCTTGTTTCTATGGCTCATAATCTACTCATTGAGTAACCTACATAATACATAGTAACTCTAAAACCGGTTTTTAAACTTCTGTGGTTATGAACAATGATGACAAGACCTGAATTATTAATTGAGTGCTATAAAAGTATGCCAAGTAATGTGCCAAGTCTATTGACAAGAAACCAATTATATTTTTTTAGAAATAGAGGAATAACCTGTTTCGAGTATTTTTTAATAACCCAAAGTTTCGGACTTCCTAAGTGAGTCCATCATCAGGGGTAAACACTTATACTTCTTTGAAAATTTTGAGGATTAGGGCCAAGGAATGAATTTATAAATAGTAATTATTATGAAAAGTTAATTGTTAATAAGGAGGTCGGTTGGATGAAAGGGTATGTAAATTTAATTATTTATATGATTATTTCATTTATTTTATTTATATTTATATTTATATTATTATTTTTATTTTATTTTATTTTATTTATTTATTTTTATTCTTATTTTTTATTTTTTATTTTTTATTTTATTTTATTTTGTTTTATTTATTTATTTATTTTATTTTATTTATTTTTAATTAATTTATTTATTTATTTATTTATTTTTTAATTATTATTATTATTATTTATTTATTTATTTATTTTTATGATATTTATTTATTTTTTATTTTATTATTTTATTTTATTTATTTATTTATTTTTTTTATTTTTTTTAAGAGGTAAGATTTTAAGGAAGGTGGAAAGATTAGGATAATATATTGAACTAAGGATTTATTATTATTATTAGGTTTGATGTTTCTGAGAGGTGTGATATATTAGAGGTTTCCATGTATTGCTAATGTTCAGACCCTCATCTCGATTTAAGTTATTTTTCCTTTTCTCGATTTCTATGGCTTCCCTTATTTTTCTTTTAAGATAATGATCTTCTTTAGATATAATTTTGGCATCTTCCATTCTTATGTAATGGGAGGATGAGAAGGCATGATCTGCTAAAGAAGATTTTTCAGTTTTGTTTCTGGATATGTCAGCAGATTATATCCTTG